>OZ005741.1:100845509-101341675 GCA_963930735.1 Dioctria linearis
CATTGCTAGATCGTATTCCATTAATTTACCTGGTTGCCTTAATAGCTTTTTCACAAGATCATGAAATCTAAACAATGTGCCACTTCGGTTATCGTTCAACTTTTGATTAACTGCTTTCCAGGGCAAATTGGCCACGAATCGATTTCCAACACGATTGACACAAGCATTCACATCACAAACACTTTCAGTGCTATCTCTTTGTACTATGCCTATCGTTTCCAGATCCCAAAACTTCTTAAGTTCTTCACTAATACAAACAGACATCGCATATGCATTTTCTACATTTATTCCTTGAGCGCAGGTAGGCGAAGGGCCTTGCAATGTCCACCCAAACAATGTATTTATCGCTGTTAATTTTTCGGATATGCGTTGACATTCGCCTGTTGCAAACTGCCAATAAGTATCAGCACCTATAAGCACACTAATACCTTCTTCGAGAACTCTATCCATTAATCGCGCGTCTGCCAAAGTAAATTTTTTCAAAGTGGGGTCATCTGCATTTGGCATTGCAAGAACGTCAACACATATTTCTGGCACCTCCACGACATTTAAAACAATTGTTCTGCCGTCATGCTGACTACGAAGCATAACACGCACTCGATTGAAGAGCTGAGTTGGTGTTCGTTTCTCACTTCCAAAGGGAAGCACACATAGATTCTGTGTGCCCCCAATAGGCAAATTCAACTTACGGGCAATGCTAGACTTAATGAACGAAATTTGACTGCCGCCATCCATGATAAGTCGAATGTACAATGAAACCTTTGCATCTGGACTGGCTGCAAATACACAGGCGGTTTGCAAGAAAACGTTGGTGTACTTTGGAGTGGTGTTAGTCATGCAGAGATTCAAAGCTTGTTGCGGTTGGTGTGCTAGCGTTGCTGTCTTATTACTACGATGATCAATTGGTGTTTGTTGTACTACTTCCATTTTTTTACTGTATTCGGGATCACACATACATGTAGCGTGGCGATTGTTGCATTTCTGGCATGTGAGTTTTCCACTTCTGCAGATCTTTAAATTGTGTCCACGTTTGCAACAGCGAAAGTATCTGCCGTCCCGTTTCAGCATAACTTTGCGTTCCATTAAAGTTTGGGGGCTGCTGCAGTCCTATGTGTTATGACTAGACGATTTACAGAAGAAACAAGAAATTTCGTTTGTGCTTGCGGCGAATAATCCTACAGCTGTTTTTACGGTTTTTGTAATTTGAGTCTGACTTGAACCTGATTTAGCTTCAAGGGCCTTCTCTAAAGATTCGACTTCCCTTTTTAAAAATCGTAAAATGTTTTTTACCTGATTATTGCCAACAAAAGCAAGAGAAGATGCCGAAGTAATAGAAGATGTATCGGTTTTATCATCATCATTATTTTCTGGTTCGTTCACGACCTTATAGCTTGCTGCATTTTCCGACAGTTTATCGAAAAACGGTGAAAATCCACACGTAGCTCGTTAGGTAAACAACGTAATAGAATGCCCTTTAAGATTACGTAATAGGTCGTAGAGGAAACTCCCAGGGCTGCTAAAGATCGTGTACAAGATGTGACGGAATTATATAGGCGCCTGAGTCCAGATACATCTGCTCTTGAATTTACAGGTTGGAGAGATAGTAAACGCTGCATAGTTTGATCAACAATTTTGTCCGTGTCCCCGTACTCTTCTTTGAACATTGAAATCGCGCTATCGTAACAGGACTCTGTCGGAGTAAATCCCGCTATCGTATCAGCCGCTCTTCCAGTTAGCAATGATTGCAGATAGTTAAACTTGTCAACAGCACTTAAGGAATAATTCTCATGAACCGTACCGTGTACTTATATTGTTCCCAAAAGGGCATCCAGTCACGAGAATCACCAGAAAATTTTCTTAGTTGTAATTTCGGCAGCTTTAGAGCGGAGACATTTCTTTCGGCAAACTTGTAGTAATGTTGGCATTGCTGGGTTCCAAACGATTTAAACGCTGACGTACCTTAGTAATCCTCTGGTTAAGTCGAGTTATCGCAGCCATTGCCTTGTCGTCATCAAACTCCTCAGGCTTAATGGATGAGCGGACTTCGTGATTAGCTTTCCTCGAGTTATCAAGAGCTGCATTGAGACGATCCAAATGCATAATTATTTCCTCTTCAATGGACTCCAGCTTAATTACATTATCTGAGCTTCGCCTGATTGCAAATACTCCGTTGCAAATTTCACAATTTTTGTAACCTACCCGCGATACGTTGCACGGCTTGCGAGTTCCATGATCGTTCCGTTAACCGATTTTCAACTATCAATAATTCAGTCACCACTGTTAATTTCGATTTTAATAAAAGTTCGTTCCGATCCACGTTACGTCCCGGGTTTCGGCACCAAAATGTAAAAGAAATAAAAAAACTGTTCTTGAATGAAACGCCGGTTCCTATTTTAAGACTTTTATTATATATAAATTATAAATTCGTGGTGACTGTAACTGCAATGAAGTCCGTGAACAACGGACTAGTTGAACAATGTATTCAATTTTACTTTACCTCTAATAACTACTACAGTCTAATTATTATGGATATATGTATGTATGTGTATGCAAATACAAATAGAAATCCCGATTGTATTATTTTTTCTACAGCTAGAAAGTTGACAAACTGCCTGGGACCAGCAGAAGCTAGTGCAGAGCAGCAGTAGAATTGCAAGTCCACGTGATACCACCAGACCAGTCCAAAATGAGTAAAGTTACTTGGGTATACCAGCTGAATAAAAAAGAACTAGCAGAAAAACTAGAAGTGTATGACCCAGAAACTGAGGGCACTGTTGATGAAATGCGAAAACGACTTGTTGCACATGTGAACATGGAGTCACAAACAGTACAACAAGATGATACTGTAGTTCGAGTGCAAGAAAGTACAACACTGAGAGATATTGAATTAATGGACAGAGCTCGTAAGTGGAATGTACATTTCGATGGCACAGGAGATGCGATTGGCTACATAGAGCGAATTTAGAAACTTGCCACTAGCTATAGAATTGGGCTAGATAATATACTGGAAGCACTACCAGAACTATCAAGAGGAAAGGCTCTCCTCTGGCACCGAAAAAATTACCTAAACTGGACAGGATGGAATGATTTCATAAAAGAATTCAAGGCATTCTTTTACCCACCTGGCTATCGACGATTGTTATTAGAAGGGATAGCAATCCGAAAACAGAGAGAAGGGGAAACAGCGAGAGGATATGTCACTGAAATCCAGACAATGATGAGAAGACATGCTGAGCTCCCACATACCGATCAATTAGAGCTAATATACCAGTATCTCCGAAGCAAGTACAAGTTCTATATACATCGTCACGACTTCACAAGCATAACGCGCTGTTTAGAGCTCTGTGATGAGCACGAAGATTACCGTGTAGAAGAAAAACAAGGCAGAATGAGAAGAGAAGATCAAGAGGCGAAGCTAAACGCTAGATCAGGAAAGTTACTCGCCATTGGTAATTACAACCGAGAGAATTGTTGCTGGAGATGTGGTCAGTCAGGTCATAATCGTGTCCAGTGCAATAGACCGCCAGTCAAGTTGTGCTCATTCTGTGCCAAACATGGGCAACTTACTAGAGAATGCCAATGTCAAAGGGTCTTTACAAGCCGAATAATAACCACAAAACTCGTCCAGAAAAATCAGAATTTCGACCAGAGCAATCAACCTGAAGAACAGAATATTAAAATAATTCGCACCCAGGAAGACAACCGAATATTTCTAGACATAAAATTACCGAATTTCGAACTGAAAGCCCTGGTTGACACCGGATCTGTGTGTTCATATATATCAGAAGACACGAAATGCTTAGCCAATGGAGTAAAGCCTCATAAAGGTAGCCGGAGAAGAGCTAGTCTAGACAATGGAACAGGAGTCACGATTAAGCATGAGATAGGGCTACAGTTTAATATAAATGGCCAAAACCACTACCATAACTTTCTGATCCTACCAGCTCTAACAGAAGATATGATAGTGAGCATGGACATAATGCTTGAAGTAGGTATAAGGCTTAACGTATTTCAAGAAACATTCTGTACCGAAGAATCAGCTGTTTGAATAATTCAAGACAGAAAGAAGAGAAAGCAATTTCTGGCGAAAGAGATGCCCAAATCATCCAATTTGACAGCAATTACGTCACGGATAGAACATCGAATTCGAGCGAGTCAATCTGAGCCAGTGAAATAGCATTATGTCCCCAGTAATCCGAGAATCCAGAAGTTTATTTCCCCAGAAATCAAAAAGCAAGCCAGCCAGAGAACAAAACCCCGCACTGTACACATTAAAGGAGAAATGCGTAATCCGCCGCTGGAACCAGTCCACTTAGCTAAGGGGAAACCATGCACCAGAAAACCAGCATTACCGAAGCCCGAGCCGCTAGACGAAGCAGATCCGACAAAGCGGAAAAACACCGTACCAGCCAGAATGTTCACGGGAAAGGTCCATGGCCTAACCTATCAGCCAAGCACCAGCCATGTTCCAACCGAAAAGCCAGTCACGCCACAAAATGGAAGACCACCGTGGAAACACAGTATATTAGTTCCGAGGAGGACTATCCTGAAAGAACGCCGGCCTAGAACCTATAGAAGTGCACTAGCCCTGCTTGCAATCACCAGTATAACGTCAGCAACCGAACATATCAGCTCTCGCCCCACCCTGAGGAGGGCTATCCACCAGGCAATCATTCCTAAAATTGCCATGGTCAGCCACGCCACTCAGACTAGTCCGCAGCAGAAAGGGAAAATCAAAAAGCCTCGCAAAACTAGACCGAAGAAAGAAAGAGACGAAAACAGAACGAGAACCCCCACTTCCCGAGATAGATAGGTTTAAGCTACCGTTTAAGTTTTTGTATAAAGATTTTTATTTTTGAACTGTGTAAATGAAAAATATGTAATTGATTTTTTCCCGAACGAAAATTCCTCCGAACAGGGGGGGAGATGTAACGAACCTGTACATAGAAAGATATTTAGAAATGTATGAGTGAAGATTTATATAGAAAATTTTCCTACATGTAATTCACAATAGGTTTTTGAATGGATGTTTTAAGTAGGGCAGGATAGATTCACTAGCCGAATTTCCTACAAAAATGTCTAGCAAGTTCAACTGGCCTGTCCGGGAGACCTAGGAAATCTAACTCCACCTCCACCCCTGCCTATAAAGCGAGTACGTGAAAACCGGAGGGTTATTGGTAGTACGTGTAACAGACGAAAACCAATAATCAGTACGTGTGCAACGGAAAGCCATCCCAAAAGTCAGTACGAAAAGAACGGAGAGCTACTGGCAGTACGTGTACAAACGGAATGCAATAGTCAGTACGTGTACAACGGAAAGCTATCCTGTCACCAGCACGTGAACAACGGAGGGCTAGTGGTGGTACGTGAGCAACGGAAACCACTAGTTAGTACGTGTACAATGGAAGCCTCTCCTGGCCCACACTCAAATTAGATTTTGAAGTATTGACAAGAATCTCACAAATATAGATTATTTTACATTTATAATAGGGACGCAAGACGAATAAATAATTAATTTGAACTCAACCTAACTGTTGTCATTTGGACCAATTACTCCACTGAAGCTACCCAGTGTCAAGTTCTTAAGTTCTGCTACCGACCGAACTATTGGCGCCCGAGCAATCCCACCCGACCGAGCAAACGACGTCACACCATTAACACCAAACAATTAATCATTAATTTAGTTAACCTCTAATGCCCATTTGATCTCTCTTTATCTTATCTTTCACTTTCAAGGCCAACCGATTCCGAAACTTTTCTCAGGTTTTTGTTTGATTTCGTTTTACCTTTCGCGAGCGCGTGCGACACCAATCCAAATCCAAAATTCAACTCTCTGGGCTTATTCTTTTTCAGGTGCCCAGTTTACCTGTTCATTCCTCGGTCAATTCGCTGACCCCGCAGTTCAATTGAACATTGCCCTTAGTTAGTGTATGTTATGTGATGGGTCGTGATGCAAATAGTTTAAGTAAACTATTTGTAGAATAATTTATTTTAAAAAAAAGACTTTAATTGGTGCAATACTTGCAATTCACTTGAAAACAAAACTTTATTGTACCAATTCTACAATGTTTATTGTGAAGTGATGCTATTAAAACCAAATTCGATGACTGTGATGTGATGACTGTGCGTGCGGTAAATGCAATGGCAAGCGAGATAAGCTGATGATGATCTGCTGATTTGGTGATAGCGGTACTGTCCAGATTCGAAGATGAGGTATATGTACACAATGGATTTGTGTTTAAGCTGATGATGAAAATTCTTATCTTTTCAGGGCAGGCCAACCTTTTCGGAGTGTCAAACTTTAGGTAATTATACTATAAATATTGAAGCTTATTAGAGTATTAATTAAAATAAATATTGTAAACTCTTTTTCTCTTTTTAGATGTGATGCAGTTCTGCAAGGCTGCAACATTCTCCCCCACCTTGAAACATTCCTATGTCTCAACGAGATACCTTCTGAGGATGTGGATGATGTCAACTAGACTCCTTTTAGTGCTCTTGAGTACTGGCTGAGTACAAGATGAGAGATCTTTATGATATGCGAAACAAAACGATAACGCGCGAGTTATGATTTTTAATTTGTTCACAAATAAAAAGGATTGAATGAAGAAAACAACACAACAATTTAAATTGAATTTTAATTTATTGGAGAGAAGCAAAATAAAAGATTAACACAACCAAACTTTTGTAAACGATATTATAACTTCCGACCTGGTTGACTGAAAAATATAAGGTTAATTATCTATCTGCATTCATTCCCGTAAACATAAAAGCTTTTTGATTTTTTATCTATTAAGCAGGAATGCATGGGAACGGTTGCATTTCCTGAGTTCTGTTGATTAAGCAAAATTGTCTGGGAACACTTATATTTTATATAAGTGAAAATTTTGCGAAGGTTGTTCTGAGGTGTCATGTTCTGTGATGTCGGTTAAATTTGCCGACGTAACTCGCGTGAGGACGAAGCGAACCGGAAGTGGAGCAGAAAGCCGCATTTTCATTTGAAATCGACGACGCAACGTTTATAATCGGCGACAGTTCATTTGCGTTTCACTTAACACTAGATTAGTCCTAATTCAATTAGCTTATTAGTTCATATTTAATTTAACACAAATTTAACAAGTTCATTAGTAGCTTATGCACTTCATTATAGATTTTTATAGAGTTTAATGTATTATACTATTGTATTAGGTTAATAATTATCTGCAATGGGAAGTAAACTAAGCCTAACTATGGGTCTTTTCAAAATTCCGGTTCTAGTTTTCAGGTTATCTACACGTACTAGACCATCTCTTCCAGGAAACAGTTCAATAACACGACCAAGAGGCCATTGTGTTGGTGGTGATCTCTCATCTTTGATCAATACAATATTTCCTATTTCAATGTTCTTTGTTTTTCTGGGCCATTTGGGCCTTTCTTGAAGTCTGGACAGATATTCTGATTGCCATCGTCGCCAGAATTGTTGATACAGTTGCTGCGACAGCTGCCATCGATTTGCAATTTGTCCTTTGATATCTAAAAGCTCTGGTTCTGGGGGTGCAAGTAAAGAATCCCCATTAAGAAAGTGTGCAGGCGTTAAAACAGATAAATCTTCTGGGTCCGTCGATAAAGGACATAACGGCCTTGAATTAAGACAAGCTTCTATTTGGGACAAAACCGTTGTTAGTTCTTCGAATGTCAAATTGATTTCTCCCAAAATTCGTCGCAAATGATGATATTGGCGCCCACGTAGTTTGTTCCGCAGTCGGAATAAACATGAGAGCATATTCCTCTTCTAGCTATGAATCTCTTTAAAGCAGCCAAAAATGCGGCGCACGTTTGGTCGCTGTGTACAATTTGTCGAACAGTGTTTCTAGCGCTGATAATCCAATATGTTTTCCGGAGATATGACAACATTAGTAACTGTCCGCCATGTAAATTTGCATGATGAGCTTGAGTGACCACCAAGTGAGTCAACTGATGTTTACTAGGCATAATGATAGGATGTTTTTCGTTAAAACTGAGTGTGGAGCTTTGAAGTCTGCCACCGACTCGTAACAGTCCGTCTTTGCATAGAAACGGGTTCAAAGAAAGAAGACGACTCTTCAAGTGGAGTGATTTGCACTCTTTTAAATCTGTGATGTCCTTTTCGAATTCGATAATCCGCTGATACGATATATCATCTGCAGCAACGCGTATTTGACGATACATTTTTGTAACATCGGCTGTAAAGGCGATCTTATGTTTTCGCCAGTGCCTCAGAATCGTAATCAAATCCTCTTGTAGCTTCGGTCCCGTCAATAAGCAATCATTTAACGAGAGTCCGTTAGAGCTTTGACTTGGAGCATCAAATATGACGCGAAGTTTTGTTGTAGAGCTGTCCTATAGCACAGCGTGATGAGGTAAGTAGTCACTGTATATAAGTTGGCAGAATCTGAGGTGATAATATGTTCCTGTTCAGATGTCACTGCTAGTTTCATATGATTTAGATTCAAATAATCTTGAAGGCATTCATCGTAAAGTCGGTATAACTCGGAATTCTTTTCTAAACGTCTTTCTAATTGCAAGAGTCGGTTTACAGCTCTGTCCCTGGAACGCCCTAACAAGGGGGGTTGCTGATTAACAAAGGGCAAGCGCACTTCATGCCTGCCGCTTTCAAGTCTACGATGAGTAAGTAGTCTTGTAAGATTCTTGAGGCGATTCTGTCAGTTCCCAGAAACGTTTGAGGATATTTGCGGCAGAAGGGGAGGATGAGTTAATATTTTTAATTTCTCCGAACAAAATCCAGCCTAAATAGGTGTTCTGAGCCACTGGAGAATGATCATCGCCTTTTCGAAGGCCAGGGAGTATAAGATTTGCATCCACATCTACGCCAAGTAATATATCTATTCGAGCAACATGGCCATAGGTGGGGTCAGCTAGAGCATGGCCGTTTATGTGATGCCATGTTTGTCGTGCTTGTATGGGTTGTGATGGTAGAACTCCAGTCAGAGATTTCAAAACGAAAGTATTTACGTTACATCGTGAATTGATTGAAATGTTAGTTGAATTTGGCTAGTAGCTGTTCCCGCAGACTGTGTACTTATTCCAGAAATACGAGCGTGAATACGATGCCTACTAAGACCTAACTTCTGAGCAGCATCTTCTTTTATAAAAGAACCTTGTGACCCGGGGTCAATGAGAGCTCGTAACAAATGCTTTCCACTTGGAGTCACACTAGAACTTGTGCGGTGGCGAGTAGGAAACTTGATCGCATTTGATCGACATAAAGTGATGTTAACCTTGATTCTGTATTATTTGCTCCCTTAGATGTACTTGGGTTGAGATGCGTTGGGTGATACGTTGAATTTCTGTTTGAATCAGCTGATTGCAGATTTTGATGCAAGAGTGTATGATGGCGTTGATTGTAATGAAACCACCGTTTCGGATTACTGCAGCCTTGACTAGGATGACTGCTAGCTAAGCAATTGTGACATAATGACGCCTTTGATACAACTTCGCTTCTAGCGGAAGGAGTCATTTGAAGGAATTGTGAACATTATCGCAGAATATGCGCTTTGTTACATAGTGCACACGCTGACGACTTTCTAATGTGAAAAGATCGAGTTTCCTTTTTAAACTTGATTGAAGTATCTGAACTAGGTCCACTAGCTCCGTGACCCTTAACCATTTCCAAGGTACGAAAGCGAGATTCTTGAAAAGCCATAAGATTACCTAGTTTCGGTAAATCTTTATTATTCTCCAGAGATCGATCCCAAAGCTCACGAGTGTCTGAAGGCAGCTTTTGAATTAGTAGAAAAATTATTATTTCATCCCAATAGTCAACCTTTACCAGACATTCACTTGTGGTGTCTAGCAACTGTTTGATGGCTTGTGGAGACTCATATTTAATAGCACTTTGTGAAGTTAAAATCTTCAATTGAGAGTTGACAATAACCCGTTTGTCATGGTATCTTTGTGTTAATAAATCCCACGCAGCATCATAATTTTTCTCAACAATGTCTAAATGGCGTATTAATCGCGCTGCTTCTCCCTCTAAACTTGTTTTTAAAAAATAGAGCTTCTGCACCTTGGGAACTTGATCGTTGTCGAGAATGTCATGAGAAGTTGTTATAAATCTAAACTCACTTTTGGTTTCTGTCCTCGGTGGTAATTCTGCTAATCCAATCTTGGTCTTCGTAATCCCCTTCAACCCAGGAACGATAATATCTTCCTTCTGGAGATGATATCTACCCCGAGCGTTGGGGGTGACGAGGCCGTATAGTGTGGCGTGGTCAAAGGTTCTCCGTAGATTCTTGCAGGATCAAGGCTTTTCAAGCGTTTACGATCTCTTGTGTTGATCAAGCTTCCTTGATCCTAACGGCTGCGCCAATTTTGTTATAAATCTAAACTCACTTTTGGTTTCTGTCCTCGGTGGTAATTTTGCTAATCCAATCTTGGTCTGATCACGCGTTCCCTTTTTGTTTCTCAAATACTTATTAGGTGCATTCAAAACAACTTCGATCTTTTAAGACTAGAGCTATTCTCTCTAGGGTATTTATTCGCATCACAAAAACTTATTAAATATATTCAAAAACAATTTCACTCTTTAAAGACTAGGACTATTGTTCTTGGGTGTTATTCAGCCACATAAAACTTACTAATTCTTCTCAAAAACAATATCAGTCTTCAAAAACTAGATCGGGAACTATTATCTCTTGGGTATCTTTTTGTTAACCGAACCGCTCGAAAAATTCGCCTTCTACCAAAAACTTTTTTCCGAAAGTTATTTAAGCTGCACCACACGAGGTGACCGTCTTCCAAAAAACTAAAAACTCAACTCAACTCTTGATCACATTCATCGTGATCAAGAGCCGTTATTCAGGATCGAAAATGCTAAATTGCATTTTCTTATCCTGAGAAAATTTTACTTTTTAATTCTGGACTTGTTCAAACATGTCCAGAATTAATCGCGTTGAACGATGGCTTCAAAAATGTAATCTTACACTTTTTTAAACATCAGCCACCGTCCCGACTTTTGAAATCGCGACGCGCATATACATACAGTCCATTTGTGCGGCGTTCGTTTCTTATTACGAAAGTTTCTATCGTAATATGTATGTACGTATGTACATACATATTGAAATGGCAAATTTTGCTGAAGCCAAAAATTTGTCGTGGAAGTTTTTCTGTTAAAACGACCTGGTTGAAAGTTGACACTTTTGTTTTTCCCAAGTCGTTTTATGAGAAAAATTTTTATAAGCTACATGGAATGTAAAGAAAATTGCTGACGCAATTTTCTTTATTCATTTAGTAGATAAGCTAATCATGTTTTAAGCATGAGTAGCCTATGTATGAATTTTATAAAATATAATTTTTTCTTATTACCATTTTTCGGGTTTTATATGAGAATTCTCATTACTTTTTACTTTTTACTTATTACCCTTTTTCAGGTTTTATATGAGTGAACAGAATTCAACGGTGTGTTGAATTAAGTTTATTATAACGACGTACCCAAACTCAACAGTGTGTTGAGTTAAATTTACTTGGCTTGGCTTATCCTCTTACCACTGGCGGGGGATGGATAAGCGCTGGGTTGTTTGGGAAGTTGGTAAAGAAACACTCAACGTACTTGATAATACTCGATTCATTTATTTAAAGCTATAGGCTATTTATAAAAAAGAAAAAATGCTAACATGCCAATAATAACAAAAATATTTAAAAAGAAATAATTTCTACATAGCAGAGCTATGTTGAATTATTTCAACATAGATCAAAAATAAAAAAATGTATGGTCAGCTTTTGTTTTGTAAAAAGAAATAAGTTCTACATAGCAGAGCTATGTTGAATTATTTCAATATAGATTAAAAATAAAGAAAAATGTCTGGTCAGCTTTTTGACTGACCTGGTAAAACAAAGAAAAACCGCTCGTACATATGTATGTAGTGTATGTAGAAACGTAAAGATTTTTTTATACTGTGAATCAATGCAATCGCTTTATGTTGTGAAAGCTATTTTTAGGTCATGATTGCATTGATTCTAATTATGACGGTAAGCAATTCTTGTTAATTGTTCATGGGATGAACATGAATTCTCATTACTTTTTACTTTTTACTTATTACCCTTTTTCAGGTTTTATATGAGAATGTTATTTTTATTATTTTTTTTATTATTATTTTAGATATATAACAATCCTTCCCCCTGAGAAAAAGAGAATTATTCTTTGAAGAGGAATAATTCTCAGGGGAAGTTGATGTGGGTGCGTTGTGGTGGCTGGGTCTTGGGCGGTTATCGGTTAAGTTTTTTTTTTTGCAAAATTAAATTATTCTAGTCTTAGCTATATTTTACTTATTCTATTTTCTATGGTCTTTATGAGTTTATGTTAATGTTAGTTAAAAATAGAGAAAAAGAATTTTTTTGTTTTTAGTGCATTTTTATAGATTATTCCCAATTATTTAGTAAAAAAATTCTGTTTGTTAAGGGAAAGTGTCATTTCATTTGGGCATTCACACCTACATGTCTAAATGAATTCCGTTCGACCGGCTTCTGTGCTCGTCATTTAATATCTCGTGCCGCTGATAAGCGAACGAAAAGACACGGACTTATTTTTCTACCGTAGAGAGAGCGTTTGCACATTGTAAGTCGGTGTGAGATATTGAAATGCACCTTGCATCGGCTTGGAAAGAAATAAAAAAAAATGTTTGGGATTTGTGTTTTTGTAGCTACATACATAACAAATCTCAACTTGTGTGATATGAAGCTTATTTTGTGTGTTTTAAAGGATGGAAATAAAAACTACCTTTGCTACTGAGGTTGCGTGGGATTCTCCGAGATAAGGGCATGACACATACTAAGTGCATCTTAGCTAATTTTGGTTAACGTTAGCTGTTTTGCCCTTTACATTGATTCACGCGAGTAATTAACTTCATAGTTTCATCATGCAATTTGGCGAAGTAATTAGTCCGCGTGCCCCGTACGTGTGTTCCAGGCCCCATTGCGTTAGGGTGCTGGCCATATCTGTGCAGAGTGTGGCTCCCCGGTGGAGGGGACTAATCCGGTTGTTGTTACGGAGAAGCGCCCGCCCCGAAATCTGCATCTGGTCTGCTCCTGCCGAGGTGGACAGCTTCCACCGGGTGGAGCTCTGCTTGTCTCCCCATAGCGAGAGCTCATGTGTGGTTTTAGGTAAGTTTATTTTGTGGTGAACCATAATTTTTCCAACTAAAAATAATAATTCTTTTTAGGAGGTACCCTGGCATTATCTGGGGAGGTCGGCTTGTGTGCCTGTTTGGTGTGCACGACCCACCCGAGCTATATGATCCACGAGGATGACGTGTCTGCCTCTGCCAACAATCCTCCTGGCTTTGAATGGGATCTTCCGGGGGCGGCACCTAGTCCAGTTTCGAGTGCGGAGAACTGGGCGGTGTCATCCGGCTCCGTCCAGGGGGATTGGGACCTTCCCAATGAGGCGTCTGGTTATGCTGAGGAAAACTGGGACCTCCCCGATGAGTCGTTTGGTCCCGCCCAGGATTAAGTCGAGGATGCTCCCCCGCCTCATGGTAATTTATTTTCACTTTTTATGTGGACCTCATTTTCTAATTACCCTCTTTTTTTGTTTCTTGTAGAACTTGGTTGTTACTTAGCTTCCCGCACCACCATAGTTTTTAAATTTTTCTCCTTGACTTTTTGTAATTAGCTTTAATCTCCTTTTTTTTCAAAAATGTGTACGTTTTATTTTATCAAAATTTTAGTGTTAATTTTATTCACCCGTTTTGTATTTCTTATAAAAAAATAAAAAAAATCTTGGCTAAATGGCGAGATATCGTTTTTCATTTATTAATAAAAAAATTTTTTTTTTATGTTCTCCCTTATAGATTTTAGGTAAAAGAAAAAATGGACTTGACAGTTTTTTGGGCTTGATCATCAATTTCTCTATGACGCAGATTCATATTTGGGGTTGGGCAAGCCTAAGTGGTGTTAAGCGACTTTAAGCTTAACGGGTTATTATTGAGGTCTTGAAAAAAAAAATTCTATTGGCCTGTTCTTAGTTGGTTTATACTGAGTCTAGGATATCCTATTATTTTGTGTGGAGCCAGGAAAAAAAAATTTCTTTGTTTGCTTTTCCAGGTAGTTACATATTCCTGGGCTGTCGATTCTCGGTGTTCTTAGTGAGTTGAGTCTTTTTGTTTTTTTTTATGGTGGTTTCGGTGTTGATAGATTATAATTTGTGGTTCGACTTAACTTATAATAGAGACTAAATATTCACTTACTCTACGTTGCCTAATTATTTCTACGTTGTTTCCTTATTTTACGTCGTTTATTTATTCTAGTTAATGTCTGAAATTCTAGGGAGTTATATTTCGTTTTTCATCATATTAGGGGTTAGTTAAGTAAGAGTTGTCTAATCTAGGTTTTTTAATTTAATTATTAGTTTGTTCTAATTTTGTTTTTGTTATTCTAGTTAACGTCTTATTCTATTTTTCTACTAATGTAAGTTGCTATTTCCTATTTATAACCTTAGGTCGTTACATTTCTATTTTCTGTATTTATGTCTATATTTTACTAGTTCGCTAACTATTTCTATGTAATACTTAATGTTACTAAATATTATTTACTTATAACTTTCATTATTATTATTCTATGTAAATAAATTCCGGTTATATTTTATGTTTTAATTCTATTATCTTATGCCTTTCTTTCTTCTATTTATTATCTTAATTTTTTCCTTATTTAGTATATTTTTTACTACTTGGTTATGTCCTATTTGATGTTATCAATTCTATTCTTAAGTAATACTAAACAAATTTTACTCTTATGTTCTATTAATTTTATGTGGTCGCTTTATCTCTTATTCGCTACTATACTTTTAACTTATTTACTAAAACCAGTGCATTGAAAGGATAGAGTTTTGTGTTAGTAATAAAAGAATGAGACGGGGCCAACCAACGAGTATAGATCTTTTTGATTATACTACTTGTATAGATCTCGGTCTGTGGAGACTTTGAGTACGTTTTAATTTTTCTTGGGGTGTTGCGTAAACCGGTTCCATAGGAACGTTTTCAGCTGTGGGCTGTTGTCTGCGTTTAGCAATCCATGCCATGAATGCCGGGACGGTATATTTTGCTAATGCCACCACAGATGCAATTAGCAACAACAGTCCGGTCATTGATAGAGATGTAATTGAGAGTATATGAGGAATCTTGGCCTTTGGTCCAAAGTGAATGTTGTTCACTTTGGTACGGATTTCGTCTAGAGATTTTGTATCTAGGTGGATACGTTGGTTTGTATCTCCTAGGAGTAATGTTGGTTGTTTCTCAAGGTTTTTAGGAGCGGATATCTTGGTCATATATTCTGCCAATACCTCTTGAGTTTCGTTTGTGCCTGGGAAGTAGGTTGGTTGGAAAACTTTTAGCGGATGTAGATTTTCTGCTTCGTTATATAGAGTGTGAGGCCCTGTTTGCAGGGAACATGGTTCGTTGACTGTCATGATTCCTTGTCCTGCGAGACGATGAGTGAGCAACTTTTGTGTACAGGTTATTTGTACTATAGTGGTTTCGGTTCAGGAGTACAGCCACGAATTTGGTCTTTTGATTTCAATTATTCTGTCTCTTGGGGGAATTTGAGCTCTGATGCTACATTGTGGGTGTGCGCCCAGTGGATTGAATAAAAGTTTAATAACACATTCATCTGTTTTTGTAGCCTTGGTGATTGGTGTATTCAGCTTACCAACCCACCTATCCTCATCGATTCCCTTTGAAATTTTTTTGAAAGATCTCAGGTTTTCTGGCTTCAGCAACAGAATTTCCTGGGTCTGGATTTGACTTGCCACTTGGGAAAATTCGATATCAGGTATTAATGAGTGGTCTGAATCCACCCGTATGGGGAAACCTCTAATCTGTTGGTTTTCATCTTGGGTATATTAAAAATGGGAAGTGTGATTCGAATCACCAATTTTTCCTGTAATAAATGTGTCTTGAGTGCTGCTGTTTGATACAGAACTGATAAGCAATCCTGCAGATTGGGACAAGTGGAGTGAGATTTGTGATAAATTTCTAACAAATGATTTGGGGAAATTAAAAGGGGCTGAATTTGATTATTTCTACTGGACACTGTTATGTCCAGTAATGCTTGTTGTCTACATTCCAACTCTATCATTTGTAGTATCAGACTAGAAACGATTTTTTGCCTTATTTGATGGGCTGTCAACTCGTCTGTTGTGTTCCGGAGATTGTTAATCTGGTTGGTTATCTGACGCTGTCGTTCAGACAGGGAAGATAGGGGTTTCTGAATTTGTTCAAACGTGGTTTTTATTACGCTGATCTGTTGTTTTTCCAGATCAGCTAAGGTTTGAGTATTTACCTCTAATTCGCCTAATTCGCCTAGTCGGTTGTACACCTCTTGCTCGTTTCCGCTATCCATGGTACCGAAAAGATAATGCATCGCATTTCCAATTCCGTCGAAGATGGATCGGGGCTTGCGTGATTTGGGCACAGCTTCCCTAATAACACTGGTACGCCTGTTGATATTTTCCATCAGGGCGTGTATATGTTTTGTCTGTAGCGTACAAAGGTCCTGTATAGAAGACCCATTTCCACGCAATTGGTGTATGTAGTGTTCCGCTCGTTCTACTAGTCGCGTCTGATTTTCTAACTCAGCTAGGTCTAACTCAGTGATGATGCTCCGAGTGTAGTGGTAAACCGATAAGCTTCCAAGATCCTCAAATAGTACTCCCGTGTCATTTAGGGGAGTGATTAAATAAGGTTCCTCAGCGCGGACTCCTATCGTGGTCAGGAGCAGTCCGTAGAAAATTATTGGCTGCATTGTTATCTAGGAGAGGATAGGATAGGTATTAAAATGGGTTTTTTGTTGATTTTGTAGCTTACATGCTATTATACATGTACCTTTGAATTACTTAAATTATATTGACACCATGTTATTCGTAGAAAGGTTTTAGGCGATTGTTGTGTGCCGTCACCTCTCGTTTACGAATTTTAATTGTTGTGTTAAGTGAGCTGGGGATGCCGGTTACCGAATAGGGTCCTACCAAAATCTGGGAGAGCTTATGTTTACGACCCTCACTCTTGAGTAGAACCTTGTCTCCTCTGTGGAATGTCAGGGGACGCACAGCTTTGTTATAGTAGTTTTTCGAGCGTTGTTTACTCATCAGAAGATTTTTTCGTGCCATGGCGTAAGACTTCTGAAGCTTATACCTGATAGTATGGTAGTAGCTCTCGTGGTTATACACGGGTTCGAGGTCTCGCCTTAAGTTGGACGGAATGTCCGCTGTAAAGCCGTAGAGGCTGTTCATGGGAGGTAATTTTATCCCTTCGTGTACACTGTTATTGTACACGAATGCAGCGGATCGCAAATAATTATCCCATGACCTGGGATTTTCGTCCACTATAGTTCGTAGATATTCAATCAATGGTCTATGAGCGCACTCAAGTACTCCATTTGATTGGGGATGATAAGCTGAAGTCTGCAGCTTATTTACCCTAAGGAGTTTGCATACCTTTTTGAATAGGTCACTCAGGAAATTACTTCCCTGATCGGTGACTATTCTTTTGGGAATGCGGTAGCGCGTGATGTGGATTGTCACGGTCTGCGGCCTCTTCTGGATGATGAGTTTGTTCTTTTTGTTTGGCCTGGCTGTCTTGATTTGTTCCACTTTCCTGAATGTTTCGTGTCTGGGCTCTGGTTATTGCATTGCATTGCAGACACTCCTTTTGGTCCGATGAGTGTTTTTCCTCCTCTATATCCGAGTCCATTTGGTGGTGGCCTTTAGCTTCCACCGTGAAGGCTGTAGTTTCTTTGTCTCTGTCATTATCCCGTGGAATGCGGCTTAAAGCGTCGGTATTCGTGTTGTACTTTCCGGGCTTATATTCAATTTTATAATTGAACTCGGATAGTTTATGGTGAAATCTCACCAGACGGGATGTGGGGTCCTTAACGTTGAAGACTCCCGTGAGTGGTTTGTGATCTGTATAGACCGTGAACTCTCGGCCTTGCAGATAACACCTGAAATTTTTAGTCGCCCAAACTATAGCCAGTAACTCTTTCTCAATAGTGGAATAGTTACCTTCGGCTTTGTTTAGGGTACGGCTGGCGTAGGCAATGGGCTGGTCACTTCCTACCTCTCCTTGAGATAGGACTGTTCCAAGAGCCTCGCTGCTGGTCAGGTTAAAGGGTTTTGAAAAATCGGGATGTATTAAGAGTGGAGGGGAAATTAAAGCATTTTTTATGCTTTGAAATGCCTCTTGGCATTTCTCAGTCCATTTAAACTTTACATCCTTTCGGAGTAAGTGTGTTAGTGGACGTACTGTTTTCGAAAAGTCGGGTATGAATTTTCTGTAGTAATTGGCAAGGCCCAAAAATGATTGCACTTGCCATACTGTCTTAGGAATTGGGAAAGTTTGGACGCATGCCGTTTTACTAGGGTCAGGTAGTGCTCCTTGGTTAGAACATTTGTGTCCGAGATACACTACCTCGCGCCTGAGAAATTGACATTTCTCAGGTTGAAGTTTCAGGTTATTTTCTCTTAATCTATCAAAGACTTTGCGAAGCTTTTCGTTATGGCCTGCCAGACTTTTTCTATAGATGACGATGTCATCTAAGTAGAAGAAACATTCTAGGCCTTGTAGGCCAGTTAATATGAAATTCATTAAACGCTGAAATGTGGCCGGGGCTAATTTGAGCCCGAGCGGCATGAGTTTGAATTCATAATGCCCGTAGTTGGTACTAAAAGCCGTTTTTGCTCGATCTTTCGGAACGACGAGTACCTGATGATAGCCATTGGCTAGGTCTAGGGTGATGAAGTATCTTGAATGGCCCAGTTGGACAAGGATATCCTCAATCCGTGGTAGCGGAAAGGCGTCGCCAATCGTTTTTTCGTTCAACTTTCGGAAATCAACGACGACGCGCCACCTTTTCTCACCATCTGGTCCCGCTTTTTTGGGGACGACTAGCAGTGGAGAGTTCCATGGGCTTTTGCTGGGCTGGACAATGTCGTTGTCCAGCATTTCTCTAAGTTGCTCATTTATGACATTTCGCTGTGTCTCTGGTAACCGGTACATCTTTTGGTTAATATGTGCTTGGTCTTGCACCAGAGGGATGTCGTGGGTGATGGCATTGGTATGTGAAAGCCTGTCACCATTTAAAAAGAATATGTTATCATATTCGTAACAGAGCTTTGTTATTGAGGCTTTTTCCTCAGTATTTAAAGTTTCATCCAGACTGAGTTCTTGCTCTAATCTGGTGGGGCGGGGCTGAATACTGGTGTCTTCTTTTTCGACATCGTTTAGGAACAAGTACCTTATCTGTTGTAGGGTGGCCGTCTGATCGGCGGTTATTGCCCTGTTTGTATTGTTCTTAAATCTAGATCTATTGTTATTATCCATATTCATTTTACCTCTTAACCTAATTCTTTGCTATTTGAGTAGCGCTGGGCCAGATGGATCTGCGGGAGTTGCTACCGGCAGACCGTTTGTGTGCTGGCCAGCGCCTGACGTTGGGGTTTTCATGAGGGACCCGCAAGCGTCTTGAAGCTGTTTCTTGTTAGTGCTTGGTTGACCTGGGCTCTTATGCCCTATTTTCTTAATGTTAGGTTTACATATAACATGATGCTCACCATCGCCGACATTTCGACTCATGGGATTCGAAGGATTGGCCCTGCTACTATCTTTGTCTGGCTCTCGTTTAATTGGGACGACAGTGCAGTCTTTAATGGGAACCAGATGTAGGTTCACGCTGTTTAGGACCACTTGTGAACTGCGTGTGTTGAGGATTCCTATGGGGACTGCTTTTAACCCAACTGAGAGTAAGCTGTTTGCTAAGAAGACTCCGTCGTCTAATTCTTTTGACAGACTGAGCATTTCTTCCTGCAACTGCAACGGGACTTTGACTACGATCTGAGACCTTGCTGGGGCGCACACAGGTTCATTTAAATTCACCTGATGCTGTCCAGTCTTACAGGCCGGGTCTTCGGTAATTACGCCCCCTTTTCGCGTTCTTGTAAATCACAGCCGACTTCTTCTGACTGAGAAGCTCTGAGAACACTTCGGGTAGTAGGTGTATCCCCGTTGGGTTTAATATCTTCCACAAGTGTCTCTTTGTTGACTGTGTTTTGTGAACACGGGTTGTCCGAGGCGGTTTCTAATGGAACGGCAAACTCTTCTGGATTGACTTCCGTGCGAGGAAATCGCAGAACGTTGTTGACTCCCTCAACATTACAGTTTTTGGCTAGGAAATCATTTACTAGCAAACCGTCGTCGGAAATACCTGGGATGTTTTTTACAACCTGAAAGTTGCAAGGTAATTTGCCTTTTAGCATGAAGTTTCCTTGGCAACTTCCTAAGGTTTTTCTGGTGCCAAAGGGGCTTTGAAGAGTTAATTTCTTGTTGGGATTTATTATCTCGCGAGATTTGAGAGCTTTTTTCTTAATTATACTGATCTCAGCGCCGGTGTCCACTATTAGCTGGGCCTGACCATTTAGACCTATGTCTAGAGGAAGTCTGGCGGTGGGCACACTGAAGTAGGGCGGTGGGCACACTGAAGTCGGGCGGCTAAGGAGACCCTTGTTTATTGCTGGTAGGGTTTATAGTCGAGCCGGGGAGTTTTGGGTCGACTCTTTGTCGTTTTCCTGCTTTTTATCCTCCCATTTTTGCTTTTGTCGACATTCGTCGATCTTTTGTCCACGGCGCCCACAAAAATCACATTTTTGTCTTATATTAAAGACTCTCGGACCTTTGGTATTATTCCGGTCTGACTGTTGTGGATTGTGTTAGGAACTTTATTGTAGGTTATTACAATACACAAAAGAGGTTAACACTTTTTTTCCATTTTATTGTTATATTGAACTGCTAACACATTTTACTCATTTATCTTTTCAAATATTTAACACTATCTATATATACATACACTAAATTTTATATCGATTGTTCTGGACAGACGCTTTATTAAACTTTTTTCAACACACCGAACTTCCACACAAATTCACGACCCGTACGTAACTGCTTTTATAACTCGCCGCTTCGCTTTTTTCCAAACCGTACTCTTCGATCTTTCCCGTTACAATCCCCGCATTCAGAGTCACTTCTTGTTTTTTCCTCAATCATCAATTCTGCCCAATATTCGATTTGAGCGATATCAAGTAATTTCAAAGTGTAAATCTAGCAATTAGTTAATAATTTTTGTTTATGTGGGTCACAATTCGCGAAGCTAAGGTTATTGCCCATCAATTGAAATTGCGAATAAATGTGAATGACACTAAGTATGCCAAGCTTGCAATTTAATTTACTTAACTTTTGCCAAGACTGGGTCATGAATTTGTGGACTAATTACTTTCTTCACAATTGTTAGGGGCTTGTGGGGCTTGATTGTAAGGAGTTCGGCTAAGAGCTCGAACTCGAAGACTTGGATCTATTGGTGCCATTGGATATGGTTGTTGCGTTAATGGTGTTTGTAAGAAAACTGTGCCTGCTTGCAGCTTTTCCATGTCTAGAGCCTTTTGTATCACCTGCTCTAGATCATTTTCTACCAGAGTGAGGAGGTACTGTCATAGGTGAAGATTGTTCACTCCACTTTTGAGGGCATTCTTGGCGAAGTCCGCCAACTGTGTCTTCACAGCTGGGGCTGCCGTTGCTCCGTACTTTAGTACCGCTGCCTCGTTGCAAAGCATCAACAACTGCTTCACTCTTGCTGTGAAGGCGGTGAGAGTTTCCCACGGGTTTTGCCTCATTGTTATTAGTTTGTTGACCAATTCTTGGTAGGACTCTCGTGGTAGATAGGTTCTGTTCAGACGTTCTTCCACCTCACTAAAAGTAGTTGGAACGTCCGAAGCAAACGGCTGATATGCATCGCCACGACGTCTTGTGGGCGAGATATGTAGGAAGGCTGCTTTTTCTTCCTCACTTAAACAGTGTAAGGCCGGTTTGCAACAGCCAATAAATGTTTGTAGCTCACGACCTAACTGTGGGGTATTTTCACCCGAAAACAGAGGAACTAGTTGTGCCGTGAGCTTGGTCACCTTTGCATAACCTACCATTGTGATTATCTTTTTATTTATAGGAGATTTTCGGCGGTTGTTTGGTCAGATGCGTCACCACAAATATCACTGTCACTTTCAGCGCTTACAACTACACTCGCTGAGCTCTTATCTAAACCTAGTGAACGTGAAAGACCGGCGAATGCGATAAGCTCCTGTTTGAATCGCTCTGTATCTTTTTTAAAATTTTTCGATTTTTGTCAGCCTCTGATCTCTGCCTTGACTTAATCTGTGGTCAAGAGCATCGCAGTGCGTGACAGTGAGCTTATAGGATTCGCGTGCCTTCTCTAATAACTTATCTAAAAACTCATCTAGACCAGTTAAAATGGTACCACTTCGAAGGCGAACTCCTGTTGTTTCTTGCTGTTGGGATAAAGCTGAGTTGTACTGGCTACTTGATTGTGTCGGGTTGTCTTCTGGGGCGTTTTCTGTACCTTCCCGGAGGTGATAAAGATTTTCACCTGGGGATTTCTCCGCGTCGGATGAAGGTATGGAGTCTAATCTCGTGCCTGTCTCAGGTGCCGGTGTCGAGTTTCCTTCTGACATATGCGTCCCGCGTTGTCCAAAAGGGGGGCTTCCAGCCTTCTTGGAGTATTCCCATCTGGAATGTTTTTTGCTACTAGGGGGGCTCGTGCCGTCTTAATTCCCTTGCCTGAGATTGAAAGGGGGGCTTTTGCCGACTTCGAGTTCCCTTTCAATCCTGGAACGAAGTTTTTCTTTTATATCTTCGGTTTGCAGCCGGGGGGCGCTAGGTCTACTTATTTCCACTGGATATGGTTGAAAGGGGGGGCGTAAAGCCTTCTTCGAAATCCCCTTCAACCCAGGAACGATAATATCTTCCTTCTGGAGTTGGTTGCGAGTAGGTATCCGTTAGCTCTTGTCCTCCTTGATGCTGGGAAAGAGCTTCTGGTAAAGTCCCTTGTTGGTGTTTCTTTTCTCACTCGCTGGGGTGAACGCTTGCTCGCCTGGAGCAGAGGCGCCTACAGATGATATCTACCCCGAGCGTTGGGGGTAACGTGGCCGTATAGTGTGGCGTAGTCAAAGGTTCTCCGTAGATTCTTGCAGGATCAAGGCTTTTCAAGCGTTTACGATCTCTTGTGTTGATCAAGCTTCCTTGATCCTAACGGCTGCGCCAATTTTGTTATAAATCTAAACTCACTTTTGGTTTCTGTCCTCGGTGGTAATTTTGCTAATCCAATCTTGGTCTGATCACGCGTTCCCTTTTTGTTTCTCAAATACTTATTAGGTGCATTCAAAACAACTTCGATCTTTTAAGACTATAGCTATTCTCTCTAGGGTATTTATTCGCATCACAAAAACTTAATAAATATATTCAAAAACAATTTCACTCTTTAAAGACTAGGACTATTGTTCTTGGGTGTTATTCAGCCACATAAAACTTACTAATTCTACTCAAAAACAATATCACTCTTCAAAAACTAGATCGGTAACTATTATCTCTTGGGTATCTTTTTGTTAACCGAACCGCTCGAAAAATTCGCCTTCTACCAAAAACTTTTTTGCCAATGTTATTTAAGCTGCACCACACGAGGTGACTGTCTTCCAAAAAACTAAAAACTCAACTCAACTCTTGATCACATTCATCGTGATCAAGAGCCGGTGTTCAGGATCGAAAATGCTAAATTGCATTTTCTTATCCTGAGAAAATTTTACTTTTTAATTCTGGACTTGTTCAAACATGTCCAGAATTATTCGTGTTGAACGATGGCTTCAAAAATGTAATCTTACACTTTTTAAAACATCAGCCACCGTCCCGACGTTTGAAATCGCGACGCGCATATACATACAGTGCATTTGTGCGGCGCGCTTTTCTTATTACGAAAATTTCTATCGTAATATGTATGTACGTATGTACATACATATTGAATTTTTCGCGGCAAATCTTACTGAAGGTACGATTTGCTTTTTGATTTATTTTTTAATTAAATTGTTGAAATGGCAAATTTTGCTGAAGGCAAAAATTTGTCGTGGAAATTTTTCTGTTAAAACGACCTGGTTGAAAGTTGACACTTTTGTTTTTCCCAAGTCGTTTTATGAGAAAAAATTTTATAAGCTACATGGAATGTAAAGAAAATTGCTGATGCAATTTTCTTTATTCATTTAGTAGATAAGCTAATCATGTTTTAAGCATGAGTAACCTATGTATGAATTTTATAAAATATAATTTTTTCTTATTACCCTTTTTCAGGTTTTATATGAGAATTCTCATTACTTTTTACTTATTACCCTTTTTCAGGTTTTATATGAGAATGTTATTTATTTTAGGTATATAACAAAGTGAACGAACCGCTAGTGCAATATATTTCACCAGTTTGCATGATCTTAAGTTGAATTGAAGGAACTTTCGATGCAGGCAAATGGTAATTTAGGTATATGTATATATGTACCTAGTATTGCTACTTGAGGTGTATGTATGTACATACATAGTATTACGAGATTCCCACATTTGGGAATCTGTACTGTAACAATTCCTTCCCCCTTGAAAGAAGAGGATTATTCTTTGAAGAGGAATAATCCTCACGGGAAAAGGTTGAATGAAATTCTGTAATTGGAGTTGTCTCGAGCTGTCGGTTTTAGGGCTCTGTAAAATTTGCTTTGTTTTACAAAATAGTATTTTACTTATGGTCTATCTAATGTTATTTCCGTATACACATATGCTAACAAGAATTGCTTCCCTATACCTTACTTTTCTAATACAGATGTATGTGTGTATATCTATATTTATAAACAAAAGCTATGCATGTAATATTATATTTTTCTAATATCTACTAGGTCAGAATAATCTTTTTATCTGTCTTCTTTTTTTTTTGTTTTTGTGTTATGCAGTTAGATGAGTTTTTTGTAACCTGAATCTGCCGGTTTTAATGGAGATGTACAGTGATTGTGTTTTTTTTTGTATTATTATTTTAACGTACTGTTGTGAAGCTACCCACATTCCTACTAAATGCCACCCAAGTGTAACCCTATACTCCATTTCCTTTCCCACATTATTGCCGACCACCTAAAAATCCCAACATAGCAACTTTAACGTTCCAATATCAAATATTCATTCACTTTATTCTTTCTTATCATAACAATTTGCATTCCTTGGACTTTTGTATCTTGAGACCGAGGCACAAGCGCTAAGAAAATCGCCTCAAAGCTTCAGTCTTCTGTTTTACCTGGAAATATACGTCCGCGAGCTCCGGTAGTAGCTTTTTGATTTTTATAAATAAATATATGTTAAATCTAAGTACAGTTTTCTTTCAATTTACTCCAAAACCCAACAAAACTGGTGTCAAGTGTGAGGTGCGTTTACTTTAACTTGATATTTTTTTTTAATCATACTCCGAGGCGAATAAATCTGGGATCGAAGTGGATTGATTGCTTACTGATTACCGGTGCGTGGAGATTTCGAGTTTCGTTTTGCGGATCAGCATATAAAACAAAACAAAAAATAGGGGATTCCGGCTGAAGGCTGAATCAGCTATACTATAACTACATATCTACTACATGAGTACATTTGTTGTTTCGCCACTAAGTTCTGACTGAAGGAAGAAAATGATTTTTAAAATAGGCACGAACAAATTGTTGTTCATTTCTCTTACGTGGAAGTTGTTTTCCGCCAGCTATAACACATATGTATGTACCTGTTTACATTTGATTGCTACTAAATTCTGTCCTTGAACGAAGGAAGAAATTGAATTCTAACTTCGTGAACATAATTTTGTTTTTTCTTCGCCATAGGAAAGTTTTCTACGACAATAGGCTCTCTAGACCTGTTATTGATTAAAGTGATTCTGTTTAATCATAGTAATTATTATGATGCTGTAAGTTCTTTTATATTTTTATAGTATTCTAGTATTTGCATTATATATTTGTTTATATTTGTATATATTTATATATAAACTTTTAATTGTTATATTATGAAAATAATTTGGAGCAATGAAGGCAAATTGGTGAATTTTTTTATTTAAGTGGAATGTAACTAATAATAATTATAAATGCTTTTTGTGCACCTGTACTGTGTACACAATTGTGTGTGAGCCCTTTGAGAGATGAGATTGGTTTTATCAATTTAATTTAATAATGAAATGCATTTAGTTTTGTTGTTCGTCGTCACTATTTTCGTATCGAATAGAAAGCCCTAGCCCAGTTAACGCTGTTAAGGTTGAATGAGCTCTGAATGTTCCGACGACGATTAGGATTTTTTAGGTTTTAGCAGCTTCGAAAATTCATTTGTGCAGAAATCACTTACGATGCCAGGAGATAATCCTGAAAGTGACGCGTTAGACAAAAGCTTTGCTTTGAAATTTATACCCGATTTCGATGGGAATAGAGAGAATTTACACAAATTTATTAGTTGCTGTGAAGTAGTTTCTAGCAACCTCGACCCGTCCGATTGTTAATGAATATCATCATGGGAAAACTATCTGGTGCTGCGTCTTCAAAGTGTTACCTCAGAGCTACCCTAAATAACTGGGAGAATAAACAAAAATCCCTGTATTGGGAAAGGCTACAAGGTCTTCGTCAGGCAAAAAAGTTTATCGACACCTCTGGCGGAACACCAAAAGAACTCCTACTCCTTAGAAGAACAGAGCTCAAAATGATCACTGAGCTCTTCTCAGGCCATTGCCCCTTGAGGTATCACCTAAACAAGCTGGCTTTGGCTGAGACTTCATCCTGCCGCTCATGTCAGGATGCTCTTCAGCTGCGAAGCATTGGCCAGGCGGAGAATTCTCCACCTTGAACATGCTTTCCTCCTCCAAGTTAAGTATGGAACCTCAAGCCCATAATGGTTCTAGACTTTATTAACAGTCTGAACCTATAAATGGAACAAATCCAACGGGGACTCACAATAGATCTTTCAGGTCGCAGTGATTACGAGGCTAACGCCTATACACCCCTTCACAAATCTAATCTAATCTAATCTAATATTGTAAAGTACAAAACTATTAGCACGTTGATCGAAATGCGTAAAGTGTTGCGGGAACAATTCCTAGAAAAAAGAACTCTTACTCAATTACAGACCGAGTTAGTAAATGTAAAGCAAAGCTTTTTTGAAGATGTTAGGTACTACGCCAATCGTGTTGAACGTCTCCTAGCTGATCTTAAGGATGCGTGTGTGGCTAGTGAAGGAGAAGCAGTCTCTTCAGTTATCGTGAGCCTCAATAACAAGACGGTATTAAAGGCTTTTGTTGACGGGCTTAGTAGCTCATTAAGACTAATTATAAAAGCAAGTCGTTTTTCCGAATTAAGTGCTGGTGTGGAAGCAGCAGCACAGGAGAATAAAGGTATCAAGGGTAGAACGTTGTTGAAACAAAGCTCAGCTGTCTCGAGATGCAGTTTTTGCCATAAATCCGGACATAATTTTAATAGCTGTTTCTTGCGAGGTCCAAGCACTTCAGCTCCTAGGCCTCCTCCTTTACCAAGGTACGAGGTTAAGAGAGAGCTGCAATCTCCATCTCCTAGGATTGCAGTAAAGTAATTGTATGCAGCTACTGTAAATTTCGGGGTCACCATATAAGAGACTGTCGAAAACGAAAATATAATGAAGCCAACAAAGGAGATAATCGTCAATCTAGTTCTGACTATACGGGAAACTCGCGGGGCTCCGGTCGAAGCAGTGGCATCACCACAGCCGTGCTACACAAATAAGCCACTGTCAGAGTCGCGGTGCTGAAAGTGTCAAACGCCCATGTAACCAAAATTTTAGCTCTTATTTACAAAAAAATAAATATCGTCCTAACATTGTGGAATCGTTTTCTAATTTCTTGCAAGAAATTTTGAGGGAATTTCATGTAACTCCCGTGGGAGGACATAATAGTGTAAACCGTACATATAAGAAAGTTAAGCTTTATCATAAATAGAGAAATGTGTATAAGAACATAAAGAAATATATCAAAAACTGCGACATATGTAGAAAAAACAAAATAACTCGTTAACTCGTGAGCCTATGGTGGTTACTTCGACAGCTAAAGAAGCATTCGAAAAAATTTCTATCGATATAGTCGGACCACTTCCAGAAACTATTAACGGTAATAAATACCTATTAACATTTATCGATGACCTTACAAAATATTCTGGCGCGATACCTATCCCTGAACAAGGAGCAAACGTGATTTCAAAAAAATTTGTAACCGAGATATTTTTACGTTACGGCATTCCCAAGTATGTCCTTACTGATCAAGGTCAACACTTTTTGAGTAATCTTTTTAAAGGTGTATGCAGGTTATTGAAGATACGAAAACTGCAAACTACTGCTTATAGGCCCCAATCTAACGGGTCGTGCGAGAGAAGTCATCGCAATTTCGTCGAAAATTTACGATGTTTTGTTAATCGTTCACAGGATTATTGGGACATGTGGATAAAATACGCTGTATTCGTCCACAACACAACTCCAAGTACTTCGACCGGGTACAGTCCTTTTGAATTAGTATATGGTAAGAAGGTGGAGTTACCTTCAGCCTTTTCTCACTCCCCGGAAATCGATAACTACAGTTACGATAATTATATGAACGAACTAAAATCGCGTATGCAACATTCTCGACTGATCGCTAGGGAGAATATTAATAAAAATAAAGAAGCATCCAAAATCTACTATGATAGGGCGCAAAACCCTGTTTTAAAGACGGCGAACTTGTCTTACTAAAGGATGACAGCTCATATAAGGGGAAATGGAAGAAACTCTTAACAGTATGGAAAGGTCCATACAAGGTTATATCGACACAAGGGGTCAATTCCGTAATTTTAATTAAAAATAAACCCACTAAAGTTCACAACGGTCGCCTAATAAAATTTACTTCTAATGGTAACAAGGTAAAAACTTATCACCATGGAATTTCTTTTTATCTTTTGTCCGTTACATAATCTGTAGCGCTGTTTATTTATGAAAATTCCTTGTTTTCAAAACGGTCTCATTTCCATTTCCCAGGTTTGATATGATAATCTACTTTCTTGTGTTCGCCTTTTGTGGGGCTGTCCCTGGAGCAACTACAGCAATGAATAGCCAACAACCCATCGAGGTACTCAATCTGAGTAATAGATCTGGATTATTGTATGAGCAGATAGGCAAGCTGAAGCTGTTTAACGACAAATGGAGGCTACTAATCCACGCCGACCTAGATGATTTTAAAGTTCAGTATGAGCAAATTATTTCCCAAGCAAATATAATTGTGAATGTCTGTGATGGAATATCTAAAAGAGGTTTAAAAATTAGGGATTGTCTTCGAATCTTACCCGAAGTTAGTCACACTATTTCTAATATTTGAGTTCAAAACGTACTTAAAGTAATATTCTTGGACAGGATCATAATATTATCCGAAAAGAGCTGTATTGGGTATTGTAGGTAACATGGCTAAATTTCTATTTGATACCTTAGACGAATCCGACGAAAACTTTAGCAACGATCAACTTCATTTGATCGAAGAAAACGAAAGTCATTTACAAAACCTCATTAATGAACAAACTAGTGTATACGAGTCCAATATCAACCAATGTAATTCAACACTTAAATATATCCAGCTACTACAGATCAAGTTGGAAAAGGCCATCGAAAAGATAGATAACCTGGAAAATGTAACAAATACTATTTTATATATAACTGAATCTATCGTGATGTTAACAGAGGCTTTTGCAACATTCACATTAGCTACAGATCAATTTTCAATCACTCAGATACATATTGTTGATATATTATTCTCAGTCTCCCACGGAAAGTTGCATCCGTACGTAATTAATAACACCAAAATGTTAGGCGAACTCGTAAATATCCAAACTCATCTTCCAAATGGTTTACATTTTCCAATCAAACTAAATATAGAAAATGTTCATCTTATTTATAACATTATAGAAGTTTGTATTTACTATAGCGATAATAGGTTAAATTTTTTGCTGATTATACCTCTGATAGCATCAGACGAATATTCAATTTATAAAATGACAAGCATTCCTAAGCTAATCACGGACAATAAGTACGCTCTTATTATACCTGAAATACAATTTATTGTAATTAACGCAATGAAACAATATTATTTTTTGTTTGGGGAAGAAGATCTTTTAAAATGTCAAAAATTTAACAAAAACACTTATATTTGTGAACAAACATGCGCGGGCATGGGTGCTTTGTTTACACTAAGTCACTTGTATCGGGATTTTTATGAGGCAAAGTATATTTGACAAATCGCGATACAACTTCGCATACAAATGCTCATTCATTTGGCTGTGCCTGACACAAATGCTCATAAATTTGGTATATGTTGATTTTGTTTGTGGTTTGACTTTTCGCTATACTTTTGCGTTTAGTTTTGAAGTGCAGTTTATCGTGTGCTTAGTCCTGTAGTGCGGGCAATTGAATTAAATAAAAAATCATGTCATCGTGGTCAAAAGAAAAGACCTTACTTCTAATAGAAAAATAAAAAAATATATTTGGGATGTAAGGTCAAAAGCATATATACTTTAGTGAAAAAAAGTTAGAAGAAATCGCTCAGGAGTTAAAGTGTACGAAAAAATAAATTCATGGTAAGTGGTATAATATGAAAAGTCAATTTAACAGAGATCTCGGTAAAATTAATGTTAGCAAAAAATCCTTCTGCTGAACTGATGAAGTATATACCACATCATGGGATGCATTCAAACATTTGCAACTCTTGCGGATGAGCAATTAAAATATATCGACAAGTTTGCGTCTAATATAATCAAAAGTTGACCCACATACTGGCAGTACATGATCTTCTTGGTTATTGGTCATGCTAGCCTGCGTCCAATTTTCATATGTGTAGGCGAAAATGTTCAATTTCGCTTGTATAAGCGAAATAGACTATTTCCAATATTCAATCAATATATAAATCGGAAAGCGTACCCAAAATTATACACTTACGTTAATTTATAATTTTTCGCCTTTTTACTAAAACTTGCTGAATCACCAATTATCGAAGAAAATCGATCGATGATCCTAAGTAAAAAGCGTCGCTGTAACTTAGGCATTAGTTTTTAGAACTATATCAAAAATGAACCAAGAGACCGCCGACCCACGGTAAGGTCTCCTGTTCCCCTAATAAAGAACAAAAAGGAAAATTAAGAAGTAACTAAACAAATGTTAAGTCAATAAGTCAAAAATAAAAAAAAGCGTAATAAGAAAAACTTGAGCTCTAAGTTTAGAAAGTCAAAATGTCAAGAAAGAGATTTTTAATCGGGGCTGGTGAATTTCTTACATAAAAGCACTCCCATTCCTTGCTGTAATTGGAAAACGTAAACTCAGAGCAGCTTTAACAACTGGAAAAGATTAGCAGATGCCTTAAAAAAACACTCAGAATCATCGCCTCACTCGGAATCCAGCCAAATGTATGTGCCCTATCGTCAATCTCTTACATTTGGAGATATTCATAAAAACTTACGAGGAGGAACAAGAAAAGAAATTGTTCAAAACATAGAATACTTGGCTAAACTTATTGATATAATACTGACACTTGTTCGCCAGGGCTTACCTTTGAGAAGACACCGAAAGGACTAATCTTCATAAAAAATGAGGTTATTTCTTGAAAATTCTTTAACATTCTTGTAAATATGATGACAAATTTCTTAAATTCATCAGTAATTATAAAAATTTTTAAAAATTGACACAGCCTTGGAAGCTGAAGCGATGGTCATGAAAAACATGCTTAAATCAAAAAGTTATGAGATTCAAATTCAAGTTCAAATTGTTTATTGGGATAAAATATCTCATATGTTGAAATCTTTGATGATACAAACTTAGTTGGTATGTTTAAGGAAAATGCTAAATTAATATTAAACTAACAATAAATGAAAAAAGAAAAGATAGAAGAATAGAAAAGAAAAGAAAAGATTAAAGCTATAAATGACAAAATAAAGAATAATGAGAAATTGAAATATAAGCAATGAAACATAAAACTGATAATAAACAAAAAAAAAACTCAAAGCTTGAAAGTAAGCAATAGCAAGAAGTAACAGCAGTGCTGGGAATGAGAAAGCATACAAAACAAAACAGGAAGCCATAGGTAATGGAAAAGAAAACTGAAATAGAAATAAAATGACTTGGAAATAATAATAAAAACAAGAATAAAAGGCATAGTTATTTCGGAGTGTGAGGGCAATGTCAGCCCGCATGACTCTCATCTGAAGCCAGATGACGAGTTAGCAGTACCCTAAATGAACTGGCCGAGCTAGTAAGCTGCAATGCCGCCGAAAGACTGTTCCAAAGGCGAGCAACATGAACAAGGTGAGAGCGTTCTAAAATTCTATGTTGATAGCGGGAAACACGCAGCATTAAGTGCCTATCAGAGTTTAAAAAGCTGAGGTCCGAAAATAGATAACCAGGACGCCTGGTGTAGATGACCTTATGAAGAAAAATCAAATTTATCAATGTCAGATAAACATCTAATGACATACCCAATAGAGAGTTACGAAACAGGGAAATGTGATCATTTGTTCTCAATCCATGAATAAAACGAATGCAGTCATTGAAAGCGACATCGAGCTTTCTCGTACATATCGAATCCAAGTGAGGGAAGACAATGCATCCACTTGTGAAATAGGGCAAGAGAAGTGTCCTCGCCAGCCTAGAGCGAAGAGCATGAGACAGAATCCTTGCAGATAACCACAACCTTCGAAGTATGCCATAAATTTTACCCAATGTATTTTTAATGTGGTCGAGAAATTCATAGAAGAATTAAGGATAATTCCCAGATTTCGAACAGAAGTAACGTAAGGTGAAGCTGTACCATTCAGAGTTACAGTTGGAAATTGTGATACATCAAGCCTCTCACGATTCAAAATCATGTAATTTGATTTATTAGGATTTAAAAGTAAGTCGTGCTTCTTGGACCACTCCGAAATTCTGTTCAGATCTGTGTTAATTCTCTCGACACAATCCTCTATCAGGCCAACCGGCCTATATCCAGGCATATCTGGACGTCATCCGCATACAAGTGTATTTTGGAGTCTCTTATTACGTTGGGCAGATCATTTATGTACATGCTGAGCAATAAAGGGCCTAAGGTTGAACCCTAAGCTACCAATAAGTCATCCCGCAGATGAAGAAAATCCAAATTTGTTTAAGAAGACGGCAAGGAGCTTGGAATGGTTGACGCTGTCCAAGGCTTTTGAAAAATCCAGGAGTGCCAAGACAGTCAGGTGATTCTTATCAAGAGCTCTACGAATGTCTGACGTTACCTTTAATAAGGCAGCATCACAGCTGTGCCCAGCTCGAAATCCTGACTGCCACGGGGTGAGCAATTGATTTGATTCCAAGGAAAGTAAGATCTGTTCATGCATAAGCTTCTCCAGCGCCTTAGACAAAAAACACAATATACTAATTGGACGAAAATCGCTTGGGCCATTAGGAGTTGCAACTTTAGCAAGAGGCAGTACAATCGCACTTTTCCAAAGTCTAAGAAATTGCGAGGATGTCAAGCTCGTATTGAAAATGTGGAGGATAGGATAGACGAGCCAGGGCAAAATAATTTTTATAAAACGAGGCGTTATTTGATCGGATCCCACTGCCTCAGACTTGACAGCATTAATGGCGTTAACTACTTGGACAACATCAGCACACTTAAAGCTGAAATATCCTTCATATACCAGATAATCAGGGACCTCAGAAGAAGTGGTAGGAGTAACATCTGAATTAGATGAGGAAGGGATGTTATGAGAAGTAAAGTACTTATTAAGGCAATCAGGATCAGCATCACATTCTTAGAGAACTTTGCCAAACACGCCAGCATTTCTGAGATTTTTCCACATTTTTCTTTGCGGTAGCTTGGAATCGAATTTTGATTCAAAGTACCGACACTTATCCGCTCGAATTTTAGTCTTACTAAGATTTCTAATGTGTTTGTAAGGATCACGATTAACTTCGGTCCTCGTACGCAAAAATCTCCGGTGTAAAAAATCGCGTTCAACAATCAATCCCTTAATTTCCGCGGAAAACCATGGACAGCCTTTCTGATTCAGTGTACATGATCTAAAGGGAACATATTTATTAAAAAGGTAGGACAGATTTGAGTTTAACAAGGGAATTTGAGCATCAACGGAGGGATAATAATTAACGGATATCCAAGGGATAGTTGCACATTCTGCAACCAGAGCAGGCATATTAATACTATTAAAATCTCTGAATGTAAAGGAATTCCTTAACTGAATTGGATTAATAGAAAAGTTATAAGTTAAGAACAGAAAGTCATGGTCGAAAGTCGATGGAGGGCTTAATTGATTCTGAAACAGCACCGCATCCGTGTCGGAAGTAGCAAATATGTCCAGCAGAGATGGATTGCCTGTATTGAAGTATGTTGGCAGTTCATTTGTGACATTGAGTTGCATGGACTGCAGAAGAAATATAAACTCATCAGACCTGGTGGTCTTGCAAAGCAAGTTTACATTGAAATCACCGCCTATTATGACGTTGGAATATGTGTGAATAAGGTCAGTGAATATATTTGCAAATTTCTCTGAATTTCCAACATTAAAAACTTATAAGTTAAGAACAGAAAGTCATGGTCGAAAGTCGATGGAGGGCTTAATTGATTCTGAAACAGCACCGCATCCGTGTCGGAAGTAGCAAATATGTCCAGCAGAGATGGATTGCCTGTATTGAAGTATGTTGGCAGTTCATTTGTGACATTGAGTTGCATGGACTGCAGAAGAAATATAAACTCATCAGACCTGGTGGTCTTGCAAAGCAAGTTTACATTGAAATCACGTGACGTTGGAATATGTGTGAATAAGGTCAGTGAATATATTTGCAAATTCCTCTGAATTTCCAACATTAAAAACTTCAGGTGGACAGTAAACTGAAGATAACATACACTTGTCAAAACCATTCTCAACTTCAACACAAACAAATTCAATATTTTGTAAGCTCGAATAATTAATAAGTTTGGCCTTCAGGCAATCTTTAACAAAAACAGCAACCCCTCCACCCATTCGATGTAATCTTTCATTTCGAAAAAGTTTATAACCGGGAATAGCTACAAGAGGTGAGGGGATGTTATAGTTCAGCCAAGATTCACTGATCAAAATAGCATGGATATCAGAACCTGCAAAAATGTCTAACATTTCATCCATTTTAGATCTCAGACTGCGTTAAATGCTCGCAGCAGATATTTAGACCATTCGACCTACGGCAAAAAATATTAAGAAGCACCCTCATCCTGTTTTCAATCTCATTGGAACTCATAAATGCTACATCGCAGAGCGCAGCCAGTTACAAGGCTCATTTTAAATAAAACATATGTCTTCACACTCACAGCGCTAACAATAAAAGGCAAATTATGTACATTCCAATACGCAGTATGCTTTCCTAACCCCGCAACCGGCACAAAAAAAATTGAAACGAAAAAATAAGAAAGGTTAAATGAACTAAATGAAAAAGAGAAAACTACTATATAAGAAGCAAAAAGTAAAACTAAGAATAATAACAAATTATCTAGGCAAATAAACAAAAGAAGAATGCAGCAAGCATTAAATAACCAAGTAGTAAACAAATCCATTAATTGAAAAAATATGCCTGTACTATGCGCCCGAACAGCTGGTAGATGTGCACATGGAGAACAGCTGGTCCCGATTTTTGACCATCAAAGTACGATCCTTCTTCTTCAATCTGATGTGTACAATGCCATCTTTAGTAAACGTGGAGAAAATCTTCTGCTCAGATCGGAGTTTTATAGCGTCTCGCAGGAGCAGAAGAGACGCTTTCGTTGAAGAGTATTTTGCTGTTTGCAGTGAACCCCTCCAAATCACTCAATATAATACGACGACGACTCCCAACTGATGAGAAAAACGCTTTTCTTTCAGCATGGCAAGAGAACTTCACAATTGTGGGACCATCAAGCTTACTATGACGTCCCTCCTGAACTGATCTGGGCCTCAAGCGGAAGGCCAACGTATACGGTGAAAGCTGATGATCGATCACTGAACAAATGTTTTGGACCAACTTGTTCACATTCTCGTCACTTTTTTCAGGGATGCCTCTTATCGGAATATCCGAAGAATGTTGTAAACATTGCAAACTCTTTTTAATTTCGATGTTCTCATTGCGAGTCGATTCAAGATTCCTCTGCAAAGAGTTTACAATACCTTCCAAGGCAGATATGCGGCTGCTGACTGTGCTGAACATTTTGTCCATTTTAGACAAGTTCCACCAGTTTTGCCATAATTTCATCGGCACAAAAAGCACTAGGGAATACCGCGCCACTATGTGGAGCTGCCCCTTTATTTGCTTGTTTTGAATAGCGTAAGAGAGGAGCATTGGAAAAGTCCTCGCTGTTGTGGCGACTCTTGCTCTCTTTTTGCTTTCAACGTTGTTGGCTGAAGACATTTTACAGCCGATAAGAAGAATAGTACAGAACAATAGCGTATAAAGTAAACCACCGCTAGGTACGAATAATTTGCAAATTTTGCACAATATGTAAAGTTATTTAATTTAATCACACATTAGATCTGTTAAATATGTAGGCACTGAGACTAATAAAGTCGCAAAAATGGAAAAATTAAACTGAAAATTGGAAGAACATGGGAGCAAAACTAGACACGTCTATTCGGCAGTACTCATTACTCTGATTACTGAGATGAATGCTCAAAATTTGAGAAAAAATATTAAAGAATAGCAAACATTTTTAAGGTGGCAATATTACTCCTAGTGAGCTCCGTCGACTGTGAGAGAAGTTTTTCTGCTATGAGGCGGATAAAAACGTGGGTAAGAGCATAATGCTTCAAGAACGATTCTCTCACATGTCACTGCTCCACATAGAGGATGTGATTGTTAAAAAAAAAATATAGCTAAAAAAGTAGCCGATTTGCAAAACATATAAATTTATAAGTGATGGATGTTGACGAATTCAAATTAAACGGTAATGTACCGAGAGACATTTTTACTGAGAATAAGTTCTGTACCATGTATATCAAGGAAAATTAGGTGCGATTTAGATTAATTATAGTAAATATATTTTCTAAATTATAATAATAGCAGTAAATTCCCTTACAGAAAATGAGAAAATGTTTTCGTAGGGACATATTATGTTGACTTCTTGTAAAATGTTCTTCTTTGCAGTAAGTCAGTTTCGTTGTATAAGCGATAATTTTCTTACAATAAGAAGAATTTTTCTCAATACCAGAAGTGTTTCTACGTATATATATTAATTAAATTTGGCATCTATTAGATCTTCAGTTTTATTACCGTTAAAAGGAGTTTTCTTCTTTCTGTGAAAGTTTTCTCACTCCAGTAGAAATTGTAATGCCAGTAGATTTAAAAATAAAGTCACATATATTTTGTATTCGATCTAAATGAATTCCAGTCAAATGTATAAACGATATTTATTAAAGAATCAACCCTTGCTCGAAATCCAACAACGGTAATCAATAAAATAGTTTGCTTGATGTAAGGAAACTGTGTTTTAACACTGATTAACGTTTTAGAAACTTTTACACATTTTTGAAAAACAATACTTGATTGAAGAATATTCTTTTTCAATTTTTGTGTCAAGCTGGCCACTACTAGGCCCCCCCCCACAACATCTGAACATACCTTACCCATATAAGTCGCACATGTAAATAGCGCTTGTGAAATGAATTTATTCTTATACTCTGAACTTTTGCTAAATACATGCACAAAGAAGATTTTAACTACAGAGGGCAAAATTTTTTTGCAATTGGCCCAAACAAATTCTTGGCTATATATTGCTCCATTTGAACAAAGGATTCTTGTGAACTGTAGGGATAGAAGTACAAGTAGCATGTTAATAAATGTAGGTATATTAACAATAACAACACATTGTAAAGTACATACCAGTTTTATTATATTAAGCTCAAAAAAGGAATACAGTAGCAATACAACATTGAATTATTTTTCAAATGTACAGCTCTTAGACGAAAGGGACTATGATATCCCAAATTACCAATCAAATAATAAGGAAAAAATTAATGTTAAAACAGAATCATTTTCAATTTCTGATCAAATAAAAATTTTAGATAAGATTCGTAGAAACGTTAAGAACATTAAGGAAGAAAACACAAAAATTACTTTAATAAAACAGCAAAAGACTCATTTTTATTCACTATATAGTATTACAGTACTAATTATGTTTATTATATCCTCCTGTATTTTATTCAAAATTGTAAAAAAATATTGTAAAAAACCAAATGCGGGGCAAACGGACGTATCGTTTTCTTTGAATTTAGAAAGTAACAAAAACACTGAGGTGCATGACGCATCTCCTCCCCTTAATAAAGCTACCGAAGAAAATGAAATTTCCACCAACCTTAGGTACAAATTTCAATAATAAGGAGGGGCAAATGTTGTGAAGCTACCCGCATTCCTACTAAATGCCACCCAAGTGTAATCCTATACTCCATTTCCTTTCCCAAATTACTGCCGACCACCTAAAAATCCTAACATAGCAACTTTAACGATCCAATATCAAATATTCATTCACTTTATTCTTTCTTATCATAACAATTTGCATACCTTGCACTTTTATATCTTGAGACCGACGCACAAGCGCTAAGAAAATCGCCTCAAAGCTTCAGTCTTCTGTTTTAGCTCGAAATATACGTCCGCGAGCTCCGGTAGTAGTTTTTTGATTTTCATAAATATATTTTAAATCTAAGTACAGTTTTCTTTCAATTTACTGCAAAAGCCAACAGTACTACCGTTTTTATCTAACTAATGTGGGGTGATAGCGTCAAATTTTGTATTTATCGTCGTGGTACTTAGTCTTACGGTACTGTTCTTTTCCCCTTTTTTTGTGCTGATCTGTCTTTTTGGGGTTTTCAGTTTGAGAAAATCAAGCTCATTTTGGTCATTCACAATGTTACTTTCAGAGACGCTACGTCGTGCTCCGCTTAGAACGCCTCCTCGGTTCATTGCCCGAGTTCGGAGGATTTAGGTCCTGTCAGTCATTCCCGATTGGCAGGGGCCTATTCGTTTGCTGGTGCACCAGAGGGGTCGGCGCACAATAACATATCAATCAAATTATTATGCGCTAAATCCAAGGTCGCACCGTTAAAGTCAAGAACTCATTTAAATTGTTTTCCTTATTTCCCTTAACACCAAACAATTAATCATTAATGCAGGGAACCTCTAATGCCCATTTTATCTCTGTTTATCTTATCTTTTACTTTCACAGGAAAACCGATTCCGAAACTTTTCGAATTTTTAGGGGAGCTCCAAGAATAGCTATCAAAGCTACAAGAGCTTCAAGAGCCAACGGTTACTAAACCAGAGGCAGATGCAATCAGTGACCACAAAACGGAAATAAAATTTCCTAGCATTGAAATTCCGAAATTTGATGGTGATTACACTAAGTGGAGGTGTTCCATCCCGGAACAAAAATCTAAAAATAAAATAATAATAAATACTAACACTCACATTACACAAAAAAGTCAAAATCCCGCGATGAAATTGATATTGATCCCACGAAGCAACCTCAAGCTGAATCTAAAAAAAAAACCAAAAGCATTTACAAAAAATAATAAACAAATAGAAGTCTCAGATCATTCACGATCTGAGACTTCAATTAAAACCAAAACTTACGCTAAAACACTACACTATAATAGTCCCACGATGTCTCACATAATCCTAAAGGACCAAAAATCTAAAAAAGACACAAAATTATTAATAAATTTATAAACAAATATTCAAAACATAAACACTTACCTCCAACCAAAACAGCTGCCATGAAACACTTTGACAGATTCAAAATGGCAGCCACAGAGCAAAGAAAATTATTCTCATTAGGCCATGATGATGTCACATTGGGACCAAATGTATGAAGTTTCACAAAATGACGCGGGCGTTATTGTCAACGCCACCGGTAGACACAATTGCTATTGTGTTTCTGCCTATCAATAGCGAGCTACTGGAAGTAGAAAATCACTTGCGATTTGACCAAGCTACGAGACGGATCGGTAGTTCTGATACCATATTGAGTCTTGCTTAACAACAAAATCAAGGGAAGTATTTAAATCACTATACTAACCCCCTTTCTAGAAAAAATAAAAATATTAAACAGTTTCAGAATCCAATACTGATGCTCATTCTGTCAACTTAAACCCCACTCTGTATTTGATTTATAATCACCCCCCTTTTCTATTTTTACAGACTAAGGAGTAAAAACGCCGTTGGAAACGTGAAGCCAAGCTAGTTTAAGATAAAATTGAATTCCTAGAATCGTAAGTGGAAGTTTTACACCAAGCATTTGTTTTGAAGTAGTATCCATTAAGACGTGAATTTATTAGATATAATTAAAAGCAATAGAAAACTTTGCAATGCTAACCTTTTTATACCCCAGATGAAATCTATAGGGTATACTATGGTTGTCATTCCGTTTGTAACACCTCGAAATAATGACGGTAGAGCAAAAGCTGAAATTTTTTACACGGACTGTTACGTCACATTCAAGATTAATCACATTTTATATTTATTAAATAAATTTCAACTTGTAGTTATATTGTGAAATATTGCATTTCAATTTCATCATTTGTATTTGTATCTTATTCGATTAGAATGCACTCTAGTTTTTATTGAGACAACTATAATAGTTTACATATCTGGCAACTCTTAAAGTTTATATGTTTAGAAAATAATCGAGATCATGTGAATAGACACTTGGTCACAGACATGCGAGGAAGCAAGACGTAATAAACGCAAATAGTCGAGAGCAAGCGTGTTTTTCAATTAACTTACTCGTCAGTACATTGCAAGAATAAATTACAAAAGGCTGTAATTTTTTGGCGCCCGAGCTGGGACTCCACATAATTTGATACAATTTCGCATCAGCAACTTTGTCGCCGCTCCAGTCATAAAATTATCATCGTTGAACAGCATTCATAGCTACAGGGAGTTCCACCATTTGCCGTGAACACATTTATCAATAATTTTTGTTCTCGTTTCATTATTTCACATTTTTTGTTGCTGGATTACAGTTGCCGTGCCAGATAAAACTGACAGCACTGTTTTGGGTATCACCTGCCAGCTTTATTTGCATCGTTGGAAAAGTTTCAGAAAGTTAGAAAAACAGCTCTTCGTGGGATAATTTGCATACTTTCTAGACGATTCTTCTCATTAATCAATCTTATAATCAAGTTAATGGAACAACATGTGAATTTTTGATTGCCGTAATTATAAGACGCTAACAGTACCGTAAGCTTTGTACATAACTGGACCAAGATAACAGTGCCTCTCTTTACATTTAAATAACTCATATTATCCAAGTGTTTTAACATATATCAAAATTGAGAGCTACATATTATTATATTGTAATATACAAAATATATACATTTACATATGTAGAATTAACAACGAAGATTAAAGTTGTGCGAGTTAAGCCCATAGTGATCGACGGACATTATTTCAATTGACAGCGTAACGACTCAAAGTACACAGTGAGCGCGAAAGGCTTAGGAATTTCGGTTCACATATCGTTATATTCATATTCGTATTAGTAGACTATAACTATCAGTAGTACTAACCATTGGTAGTACCACAAGCTTATTATGGCAGAAAGTTTTAAGACTGCGCGTGCATCAACAAAAGGATGCATCACGCGAATCAAACAATTCATCGAAAAGAACCAAGAAACGTTATCGTTACCTGAACTTGAATGTAGGATTCAATTGAAAAGCTTGCACCGGGAGATTACACAAATGAAAGGGTTTGCATTGAAGCTGAAAATCTGTACGCCAGTACAAAATCAAGACTTCTGTCACTCATGTCAGAATGTCGGTCAAGTGTCGCTGACCTTTCACAAGTATCATTCGCTGTACCATCAAACGCACAATCTAACCTCCCAAAAGTGAAACTGCCTAGCTTTACAACTATAGCTATAGCTTACTAGCTATACAGAGTACACTAGTTTTATTTCTACATTCAATGTTATTGTCAATGAGAATTCAAGGCTAAGTTCAATTGAGAAATTCCGTCATCTGCAATCTTGTCTAATCGCGCAAGCAAAAATTGTCATTGGGCATCTTGAGATTACCACGGAAAATTACAAAAAGGCTCTCAATTGATTAAACTCCCGATTCAATATAATGGCTTTGATCTTTGAAGCTCACATTGCAAAAATTTTCGAACTGCCCAAAGTTTCAAAGGGCTCAGCCCCTCACTTGCGTGTTACGCACCAAATCCTGCATACCAAAAAATATTAAAAAAAAAGGGATATCAAAAAATTTCTAAAATATTAAAAGAATTCATCCACAAAATTTTTACGTAAGCTAACCATGCGTAAAACATGGTTAGCTTATCAATTCAATCAGTGAAGAAAATTGCGTCAGCAATTGGGAACAGCACCCAAAATTGTGCCTTGAGCTCCAAACTTTCCTAGGATGCTGCAGGCAGGTAATTCAGTGCATTTCGGTGGAGGAACTATCAGCATTTTTACAAATCTTCCCCACCAGACTTCGAGGCGAAGCTTACCAGCTTTTTGCCTCAAATATGCCCACTACTTTCAAAGAAGTAGAAGAACGGCTAAATCGCACATACCTGCCTAGAGAAACTTACCAGGAACTGGTAAATAAATTAATCACCACTAGGCAGTCTCCTTTGGAAAACCTCACAGCCTTCACGGCACGAGTAAAACAAATGCTGGCACTCTGCATTGAAGCAGCAGAATCCAAATACGGAGCCACAGCAGCACCAGCTGTTAAAACGCAGCTGGAAGATTTCGCAAAAAACGCCCTAAGGACTGGAGTTAATAACCCTTATATGTGTCAGTACCTGTTGACAATGACCGACGGCACTATAGATGAATTAATACAAAGAGCACTTGACATGGAACGTCTCCAGCAAAGTGCTCTATTCCTGCAACCTTCAGGGGAAATTTCAACAAAATATGATACAAAATACACTACCGCATTCAATAAGTGCAATAACACCCAATAACACACAATTTAGTGGAATTAACTCACCAGCAAACCACAGCGTATTTAATCCAGGCATAATGCCATTCTCTAAAGTTCCTCAAACCCTGCCAAACACAAATAGTCACATTCAGCAGCCGCAGTTCACACAGGCAAGCACATCACCATACATCAAACAGGAGCCAAGATCTCCTAATAAAAATTAAAATGTACAAAATAAAAATAATTATTTAAATAAAATCAGTTGTAGTTTATGTAATTTAAGAGGCCATACATACGCCGATTGTCTGAAACGTAAAAATACGCCGTACTGTAAGAACTGCAAAATGTATAATCATGACGTGCGTGACTGCAGAAGGAACAACAATAGTTTTCAAAGACCCCAAAACACAGAAGCACCAAACCAACGTCCTAGAGAGCCGCAAAAGCCCAATAACAACTCCAGAGTCTATAATGTGCGTAACAAGTGTGAATTCTGTGGCCGTACTGGACATATATTAAGCGCATGTCAACAAAAACGTAAATGGTAAGCCCGGAGTCAGGGAAACGACGCACAGTCGACCCAAAACTCCCCGGCTCGAATATAAATCTCCCATCTAATAAAATAGGGTCCCCTCAGCACCCCGATTGCAGTGTCGCTACAGTAAAACTTCCTTTAGACATAGGCCTGAACGGCCAAAGTAAACTAGTAGTAGACACAGGCGCTGAGGTAAGTATAATAAAGAAAATGTCAATAAAAGATCTCAAAGAAATTAACCACAATGAGGCATGCACACTTCAGACCCCATTTGGTACCGGGAAGACGCTGGGAAATTGCCATGGAAACTTCGTTTTCAAAAACAAAATCCCCTGCAAGTTTTACGTCGTAAAGAACTTGCCTGGCCTTTCCGATGATGGACTTCTAGGAAATGATTTCCTAGCAAAAAACTGTAACTTTGAGGGTCCTAATAAGGCACTAAGGTTTTCTCGCACGGAGACTAATCCCGATGAATTTGCTTTGCCATTGATGTTTGAAACGGACAAGCTACATTTTGAAAAGCAGTCGAAGTAAGAACACTTGCAGAAGAGGTAGAGTCTAAACAGGCTGAACTATCCACCTGCAGTGTCTTCAAGGCTTCTCAGACGAGAAAAGCTGGCTGCCAAGCTCTAAAAGAGCCCAAGGAATGTGAAAAAAGCTGCCTGGGCGAACAAGAGACCGACGCAATCAGGCAGCAATTGGTTACCTTTAAGGAACCACTCTGCATATCTGCGCGCTCTCAAATTGTTGCCCCAGTCCCGTTACAAACTCAAGAAGAAATGTTCTGTTTATCACAGGAGATAAGCGATGGAGTCTTCTTGGCAAACAGTTTACTGTCATCAGGAAAAAGATTAGTGCTGGTTAGTATTCTCAACGCTAACAGTCATCAAGTAGTCATACATAGCTTAAAGTTACAGCTATTTCCAATAAACGACTACATCATAGTTCCATTAACGCACACAAAAGACCACACAAGAACACACATTCCACTATCAAATATAGAGGCAATATCAAACACCACAAGAGAAGGAACTGAGTGTCCAAAGCCTTCCAAGAAGGTGCATATAGCTCTTCCGTCCAAAATGCCGAGGCATAAATCACTATTAAACAAACAACGGCCATATAAGAACGGTAGCGAGTCACTAAAGCCTATATTAAAGGTGCATATTACTCCACCGTCACACAACACAAAAAATTCTACATGGTCAAACAGCAATAGCATTGACGCGCATGAGTTTATCACACAACCTAAGGCAAAGCCCGCACAGGTGTACCAAACTCAGCCGTCAACAAAGGAGGAAGCAAATACCCTGCGATATGCCAAAAACAACGAAATAAAGCCTCAAAAGGAATCAAATAAGCCTCATCTACCTACAGGTAACGAGTTAAACAGGAAGAAAAAGTCAACCCAAAGTTCAGCTGAAAAATCAGCAATTTTACAACATATACGATATCTATACCCGTATTATGAGATTCCGGACGACATAAAGCTATACCCGCGTATTTCTAGGCTAGAGCAAGAACTCAGCCTAGACCATAATTTGACCGCGGAAGTAAAAACTGCGATATCAGAACTCTGCGAAAAGTATAACGATATCATCTTCCTCAAAGGTGACAAACTCACCTATACAAATGCGATAACGCATAATATTCCATTGGTGCAAGATCAAGCACCAATCAATCAAAAAATGTACCGCTTACCTGAAACACAGCGGAAAGTAATTAATGAGCAGCTAAAAGAAATGCTAGACAGCGGGATAGTCCAGTTTAGTAAAAGCCCTTGGAATTCACCTCTACTAGTTGTCCCCAAGAAAGCGGGACCAGACGGTGAAAAAAGGTGGCGCGTCGTTGTCGACTTTCGTAAATTAAACGAAAAGACAATTGGAGACGCATTCCCGCTACCCCGAATCGAGGATATTCTCGACCAACTAGGTCACGCAAGGTATTTCACCACACTCGATTTGGCCAACTGATATCATCAAGTTCTTGTCGACAAAAAAGATCGACATAAAACTGCTTTTAGCACAAGCTACGGGCACTACGAGTTCAAGCGTATGCCATTCGGGCTCAAAGGAGCCCCCGCTACATTTCAACGCCTAATGAATTTCGTCTTAACAGGCCTACAAGGCCTCGAATATTTTGTCTACCTAGATGACATTGTCAATCTATGGAAAAAATTTAAATGACCACAACGAAAAGTTGAGGAAAGCCTTCAATAAGTTGACAGATTACAGTTTAAAACTGCAGCCAGAGAAGTGCCAGTTTCTACGAAGAGAAGTTCTTTACCTAGGACATAAATGTTCTAGCGAAGGAGCCCTACCAGACCCAAGTAAGACGGCCTGCGTCCAAACATCTCCTGTTCCAAGAACAGTAAGGCAAGTTCAGTCATTTTTAGGACTTACCAATTACTACAGGAAATTCATTCCAGACTTCTCCAAAATTGTACGTCCAATCACGAATTTACTCCGAAAGGATGTAAAATTCACTTGGACAGAGAAATGCCAGGAAGCATTTCAAAGCATAAAAAATGCTTTAATTTCTCCACCACTTTTGATTTATCCCGATTTCACAAAATCTTCTAATCTTACTACGCCCATTGCCTATGCAAGCTGCACAGTAACCAAAGCCGAAAGAAATTATTCTACTATAGACAGACAGTTATTGGCTATTGTCTGGGCTACCAAGAATTTCAGGTGCTATCTTCAAAGCCGGAAATTCCTGGTCTATACTGACCATAAACCTCTCAAAGATGTCTTCAATGTGAAAGACCCTACTTCCCGTTTGGTGAGATTTCACCAAAAATTATCTGAATTCGATTACAACATCGAATGTAAACCAGGGAAGTACAACACTAATGCAGATGCACTAACTCGCATCCCTCAAGCATTAAAAGAAGACAGTTTAGGCAATACCTTAAAGGTAAAAGCCCTAGTCCACCGCACGATGGACTCAGATGTGGAGGAAGAATATCCCACAAATAATAAGAAAAAGAAGAAATCCGCTCATTGTTTCGTCGTGACTCGAGCTCAGAAGCAAAAGGCTCGAGAGAAAACAAACAGCTCCAGTTTGCAGACAGAAGAGCACACGAAAGCGGACCAGAACGAAGTCCAACTCACGGAGGCGGAAACACTAAGCCCAGCATCGCTTGATCAAAAATTAAGTACTGGTAAGACACCCGAAGTTATTACGAGCCCCACGGAGATCCAAACAATCTTAAAAGATTATCACGATTCTCCATTTGGTGGCCATCAAGGTGTCATAAAAACTTACAAACGCATAAGACGCAAGTATTGGTGGACACACATGCTTAGCGACATCAAGAAATACATTAAAAAATGCCCAAAGTGCCAGACGATGAAAGCATCTCCACAATATAAAATGCCAATGGTTATCACGGACATCGCAGAGCAACCGTTCGACAAAGTATACCTCGATATTGTAGGTCCATTAGAAGAGAACCCATCAGGTAACATATATATCTTGACCTTCAAAGATAATTTAACAAAATTTGTCGACTGGTATGCAATACCTAAGGCAGAAGCAGTCACAGTAGCGCAAGTTTTCTCTGATGAAATCGTTACGCGCTTTCTCATACCCAAAAAATACTCACCGATCAGGGAACAAATTTCATGAGTGAATTATTCAAAAGAGTATGTAAGCTTCTAATGGTAAAGAAGTTACAGACTCAGCATACCACCCACAGTCTAATGGAGCACTAGAGCGTGTACATAGACCCCTGATAGAATACCTGCGAACAATCGTAGATGAAAATCCCAAAACATGGGACCAATACCTACGAACCACTGCATTCGTGTACAACAACAGTATACACGAGGGTACTAAACTTAACCCAATGGACAGCCTATACGGCTTCACAGCGAATGTCCCATCAAATTTGAAACGGGATCCAGAACTCGTTTACAATCATGAGAGATACTATCACATATTGAAGTATAAGCTCCAAAAATCATATGCCACGGCACGAAAGAACTTATTGGCAAGTAAACAGCGCTCAAAGGGGTACTACGATAAGACAGTACGGCCCCTAACTTTCCATGTAGGAGACAAGGTCCTCATTAAGAATGAAAGCAGAAAACATAAGCTTTCTCAAATCTGGGTAGGACCTTATCAGGTAATCGCAATACCAAGCGAAATAAATACCACAATCAAAATTGGTAAGCGAACAGTAACCGTACATAATAACCGTTTGAAACCATATTTCGAATAAAAATATATCAAGCAAAAATGAACCAGGTTGACTTGAAATTCCTACTACAGTGTCCATTAAACCTCATTTCAATACCTCCCTATAAACATTTGCGGTGGAGTCACTCCACTGCCCAGTTTAAAAGGGCACAACGCAAGTACAAATAGGCTTAAAGGATTGTTTTCTTCTTCTGAATTGTCCACAGAAATGGCGCTAAAATTCATCATATTTGCCCTCCTTATCCAGTACACAACAGGAGAAATCGCTGGCAAACCCTATGTAATGACCCAGCTAAATGGCTCGGGTATATTTTTCGAGGACCTAGGAAATCTGATGGTATATCATGATACCTGGAATGTCCTCACCGAGATAGATTTGGATGAATTAGATGCCCAGATAAAGCTATCAGAATGTGCAGAGCACTTGGTGCATAAACTCTGCATAAATATAACAAACCCAGAAGACCTGTGTAACGTGCAGCAACTACACGTACACGCTATAATAGATAGCGTACGAAAGCGCACGGAAACTATAAAGGAACTAGTACCAGGAAAACGCAAGGCCAGATCGCTATATGACGGAATAGGCAGTGCCATGCCCTATTTGTTTGGCACTATGGACATCAATAACGAGAAAGAAATTTACAGCAGGTTAGAAGAACTTGAATCGAATACACAAGCCCTAGCCGAGCTAGAGAAACAACAAATAGTGTTGTAAAAACTACCTTGGAAATGATTGAAAAACCGCTGGCTATGTTAATAGACAGATAACCAAAAATAGCGCACCATATAAACGATCTCCACCATATGGCCGATGATTTAACTAGGAGGCAACTAAGACAAGAGATTATATCAAGCTTATTGCTCCAAGTCATCGAAGTCGAATATCGACAACAAGCCCTCCTGGATATAATAATGGCCAGTAGAACCAATCATATCCATCCACTCCTAATGTCTCCCGAAAATCTGTTAGAGATATACCGCAAGACGACCTCGAATTCCCCAAATGACCAAAATTGTCTATCTGTTCTATATCAGACAGCAGGCACTCAGTCACTCCTTATGCAGAACAAATTGGTGGTGAGAATTACTCTCCCAATTTTTAATCTGCCAAAAGTGAGGCTATAACAGATTCAATGCTATCCTGTACCCAGGTCAGCAAATTATTCATTAATTCCAGACCCTGGTTATTCATACATAGCCAATAGCGCAAAAACTCAGGAATTTCTCTTATTAAAAGGCGAGGACATGAAAATTTTCAAGAAAATAACAAGTATTTTGGAAGAAAACACGTATGTAGGCCGGCTGAACACGCCTATAATCAAAGCGGCAACATCCAACGAATGTGCCATTAAATTACTATACAACCCTTTAAATGAAGTGCCCAAATGCGGGACCAGAGTACAAGCTCCCCAAAAGGACATGCTGATTAAATTAACCAAGCCAAATACGTGGCTATTTTCATTTAGTACCTCCGCGGTGTTACATATCACATATCCAGATCACTTTGTGATCTCGAAACTGGAAGGACAAGGGATACTTGAGATAACGCAACCGTGTCAAGTGCAAATAAGTGACAAAGTGCTCAAATATGAAGGTCAAAGTAAACGTCCGCTGAAAATAATTCAACCCAAACTATTTCCACAATTTAATCATTCTTTATTGAATTTGAGTCTGGCCGACATTTTACCAGAATCTCAAAACCAAACGCAAGTTTCAATGGAAATTTTAACTGGAGACGATATTCACAAATCAGTCTACCAGGACACGCATTCAATAGAGGAAATTAGAGACAAAATTATTAAATACCAGGAAAAGGTATCGAACAGAAACTCCCATATCCTGTCCACCACCTCTATATCATTTACGAGCCTACTAGTTCTGGCCATAATGATCGTGGTGGCAGTAAAATATCTTAAGCCTGTTGTCATCATGATGAGACAACAGAGAAATCAACCACAAGGTAACCCCGAAATTTTATCCGAGGGAATCCCTTTAGCAGAACAAACTCCTGCTCCCCAACCCACTTTAAGGCGAACTAGAAGCCTTGCTAAAACCAAATCAGTCCAAATCATTTAAAAAATGGGGCACGGACACTGTCAACATGGATCACCAAATCAATGCAAAATTGAACCAAAAGGAGTAGCCCTGGTAAACTGTATACAAAAAAGATAGAATTAAAAATAATTAGATTAGTAATACTAAAGAAAAAAAAAAATTTTCTTTGTTAGTATTAATGCTACATAAATATAAAATATGCAAAAATAAAATAGCCTACAGTACCTACACGAACAGTAGAGATAATTGCAAAAAGGCATTAGATTCAATCATTAAATAGTCGGTAAACTAATAGCCCTAAAAGGAGTTAGTCAAACATAAATAAGCAAATAAATAAATATGAAAATAAATAAAAATAAAAAAAAAATTTACACAAAGTTATATCAAAACTAAAAATGGTTAAAGAAACAAAAGAATGTTAAGAGAAATAGTATAGAAATAAAATTACTATTGAAGGTATACATGGAAAAATGTTAACCTAAAAAGTAAAATATACTAAAATATGGAACAGGCTGAAAGTCCTAAAGCCCATTAAAACTAAATCTCCATAAAAGATAGAAAAAAAATGAATTAAAATAAAAAGATATTATATGAAGTTAGGAATAAAATAACTAAGGATAAAGGACCCAAAAGTGCATGGATAACAATAAAATTAAATGTATTAGATTCATAAATAGATAAATAGAAAAACGAAGAAGTTTTACTAAGGTACTAATAGTAACAGAAATAACAAATAAATAATAATATTAACTAGTATAAGGGTGACAATACTAACTAAAAAATTTAGAATGCATCAAATAATAAGCTAAACTTAAAAGGAATGAATGAAAAAAAAAATTTATATATATATTAGATAAAAAGAAAAAACAAAAAAGCTAGTAAATGTTAAATAGAAATAATAAATAAATACCATAAAGAACAATGTCAAAAACATACCAATATAAATAATACATAAATAGAAAAAAAAGGATACCTAATACCAGGCTACTACTCCTATCATTATAATAACGAAAAAAAAGAGATTTTTTTAAAAAAAAAAATTATTGTATACATACAGACAATTACCTAAGGTAAAAAGATAAAGGCAAGAACCTTTCAAAATAAGAACAAAACAAAAACTGAATGTAAAGCCTAACCGAACCGACCAAGATCCGAGCCCCCTAATGAGGACCAAAAAACAAAAAACCACCGACGAAACCAGCTTAGGGTAGCAAATTCGGAAAACAAAACATTCGATTTTATTGTATTTTTTTTATTTTTTTTTTTTATTTTTTTTTATGGATACAAGCAAAAACGCAAAAAACAAGAAAGACAGGAGAGGTATGTATAAGCTAATGAAAAATTAAAATTGAAAAATTAAAAAGAGAGCTTCCCGCAGGGATTTCATGACCAGTCCTCCTCGGAGTCATCCTCGACTTCTAAAGGGGGTGGGGTGGCCATCAAATTGCGTAGAATGCCCGTAACAGCTGATTCGAATACGGGATGGCAGCATGCGCAGAGTCCGTGCCGGCTGGTTATGTTGAGGGTACCGCCTGAATAAAAGAAAAAGAAAAAGAGTAAATATAGCTGGCTAACGTGCTAAATCAATTATCATCAGGACTTACCTCGCACAACCCACGCCTGACCTTGGTGGGGATACAGGGGTATGTCAGCCCAGTAGCTGCGGCCGGCCACGGCATCCGCGCTCCACATAGTGAAGCACCAGACGAATCGGACCCCGCCACCCAGGGATCACGTGTACCACGAAAATTAAGTTGGTCACAGATCTGAGGCCCGCCGGGCTGCGCCAGGGTTCATTATTAACTTTGATGGCAAGCAACATCCTAACTGCAATACTGATTTTATTTAAAATAACTGCAACGGCTCAAGATCAAAACTCGAATAAAACCGGGCAGAGAATTTAATCATTGAGACCCATGACCAAGACAAAGTAACAAACGTAGCAGAACGGTAATCGGACACCACGACAAGAGACCCAAAAACAAACAAATCAAAAACAGAAACAGTTCTGCATATGCTAATCGCACAAATGACCTTCACCAAGCGTTATTACTCTTCTAATAATAACTCTCGTTTTGAAAAAGGGGAAGGATTGTTACGTACCAAATCCTGCATACCAAAAAATATTCAAAAAAAAAAAGGGATATCAAAAATTTTCTAAAATATTAAAAGAATTCATCCATAAAATTTTTACGTAAGATAACCATGCCTAAAACATGGTTAGCTTATCAATTCTATCAGTGAAGAAAATTGCGTCAGCATACCATTTTCGTTTTCAAAAAAGTTCCCATGACAAATTTTGCCTTCAGCAAAATTTGTCAGTAGAAATATTTAATTAAAAAAAAAGAATTAAACCAAAGGCAAGCCGTACCATTAGTACGATGTCTCGTAAAAATTACCATATGTATATACGAACGTACATACATATCAAAAAAAGCTTTCACGATCAGGTTAGAACATAAAAACGAAGAATAAGTAGGAAAAAGTTGTTGGTATATGCTATACATGTAGATCGGTCGGTTCGGTACTTGGTTAATTCGGAGTAAAAAGAAATAGTGTATACAACAGAAAATGAGAGATTAGAAAGTAGTTAAAAGAAAAGAAAAGGAATTGTGGAAACTAATAGTAATAAATACAAAAAATTGAATATGTAAAAGCAAATTGTAATATAAAAAAAGTTTGAATAAAAGACAGTGGATATATTTCTGCCGTACCAGTGAAAAAAGGTGAGAAACGTATTTTTAAACAAACAAAGGATTAAGCAGATAGGAGAGAGTTATACATATATATATATATATATATATATATATTTATATATATGTATATATAGCAAAAAACAAAATATGACATGCGCAACCTGATTGATTAAATTAATACGAACATCGATGCACTTAAATCCATTGGTTCGGAGGCAAATATCCTTGATGCAATTTTAATTTATTTAGTATCTGATAGATTAGACAATGAAACCATTTACAAATGGGAAGAGAATCGTAGTTTAGAAAATCTTCCTAAATGGAATGACTTTGTAAAGGTGTTGAATAGAAGGCGTCAATTTCTTGAAGTTCGCTCACAAAGATCATGTGATGAATCAATATCGAAGCTAGATCAAAAAAAAAATCTAATCGAAAGCAACATAATGGCCCAACAGCTTTAATTACAACCACTCTACCAAATATGAAATGCGTTTTCTGCAACAAGCCTGTCCATGGGATTTTTAAGTGCCTAGACTTTTTAGCACTGCCAGTGAGTGAACGTTTTAATGCAGTCAAAACCAATTCCTTATGCATAAATTGTCTGTCGAGAGGGATTCGTTGAAACAATGTCATTCACCTAAATGTAGGGTTTGCTCGAAGCCACACAACACGCTATTACATCGGTTTACCACTTCGTCGAAAGCATCATCACACAATGCTGTGAAACCTCCCTCACCAGGTAATACATCAGTCACAGATCGCCCGAATATTGAACTGGGAAATAGAAATGCATTCATATCGTCGCTGCAGTCCAGTCAAGGCAACACTTCGTGTGAGAATGTTATTTTGGCAACAGCACTTATCGAAGTCCAAAATAAAGCAGGCAGTTTTCATACTGTCCGTGCTTTTCTAGGCCATTTCAATGGAAAGGTCGGGAGAATAGGTGACACCTTAACCAAAGCTCAATTCACTACTGATACCACAACTAAGTCAAGAGTAAATAGATACAAAAGAGATATACACTTTTGAATTTTACCTTGCATAACAGAGCTCCAGCCCGAACAACCAATCAACATAGTCAACTGGAGCATACACTCTAATATCCAGCTACGTGATCCATTCTTTAACTATCCAACAAGAGATGTGCTCATTGGGGCAGAGATTTTCTTCGAACTGCTCTCGGCTGGACAAATTAGGTTGGCAAAAAGCTTACCAACTCTACAGAAGTCTCAGCTAGGCTGGCTAATATCCGGAAAATATGGAGTCCCAGGAACTTATAAAACATTTTGTAATGTAGCCGAGGCAGATTCCACGGGATCTGAAGGACTACTGAAATATCTTGTTGAACAATTCTGGTCCATAGAAGATATACAGTCACCACACATTAATTGGACTAAGGAACACAAAAGTTGCGAAAGACACTTTATCGAAACTGTTAGGCGTAGTGTCGATGGCAGATTCATAGTCAGACTGTCATTAAAGGATTCAAGTGAATGGCTGGGTAAATCCTAAGACATAGTTGAAAGGCGGTTTTATACGTTAGAAAAACGCTTCAATAGAGAACATAGCCTCAAAAAACAGTACGCGACATTCCTGAACGAATACGAGCACCTAAATCATATGGGGCAAGTCCCTCCAACAGAAGAGTCAACGATCAAATGTTTCATACCACATCAGAGCGTCATCAAGCCTGACAGTACATCGACAAGATTGCGTGTAGTGTTCGACGCTTGATGTCGCACGTCTTCCAATCAATCACTTAAGGATGTGCTAATGGTTGGTCCAACGGTACAAAATAATTTGTTTCATATAATCTTTCGACTAGGATCTCACAAGTATGCACTTATTGCCGACAGTATACAGTGATGTTAACTAGCGAGTAGACGTGTTTCACATAGCTCCGGTTTGTTGTGTGTATTTCCGTAACCTAAGCATAATTCTGGCAAAAACTGCGCTGTTCCCGTGTTAATGTTCATTTTGTTTTTTGTTTAACATAATCTTAATAAGCATTTTAACGACCTTTGGCTTAAATTAATTAAAAAAAGTAAGCTGTGTCGCTTCACATCGTGCATCTCTATATTTAATTTTTATCTGCATCAACGGTGATGCCATCTCGTGAAGCTAAGCAGTCTGCGGACAAGGAGAAAAAAACTCTGAATCAGAATGTGGCCCAGCAGTGCAAACCCGTAATACAACGAAGACCTTAAACACGAAAGAACGGACTCAATCAATTACATCATCTCAGTCATTTGATACGGTCGCCTCTGTGCATCACTTGACTGTGTTGGAGCAAAACATGACCATGAAAATAAATGAACTCTTTCGGGAGTTTAAGATAAAACTCTTTGGCAAACTGGAGGAAAGGCTTGCTTCAATTGCACCTCGACTACAAAAAATAGAAGATCAGCTGGCTGAAGTATCGTCTGCGTAAATTACTCTCAGATCTGAACTTGAAAATCAGATGCGGATAAATCGACTCAATGATGTGGTAATCCAAGGTGTTCCCTATAAAAAGGATGAAGTTCCCATTCAAATTTTTAAAGATGTTGTCGCAGTTGTGAGGCACGAAGCCTCTCAATACATTGATGCTTTTAGGCCTAAACCAAAAAATCAATAGCGCAAGTTGTGACACGCTTAAGTGTAGTCGTCATGACAGCCCTATTGTTGTTCGATTATCGTGTTCCAACGAGCGCAATACTTTCATGCAAGCGTTAAGAAAACACGGCCCTATCAAACTTAATCAGCTGCGTGGTTTTACTTCAGATGACCACATCATTTATATGAACGAAAGCCTTAGCCCTTTAAACAGTGCGCTGCTACGTACACCCAGGCGACTGCGCAAGGCCCAGCGACTTTTTTCTGTCTCTACAAACCGAGGCAGTGTATTTGTCAAATGGAAAAGCGGTGATCGCCCTATAAGAATACATAGCATGGATCAATTGAATATTGTGAGCTTACAATAGACCCTATCAGTGCCGGAGCTGTAATAATGTAATATTGTTCTCATCCTAAAGTGTTTTATTTTTGTTTTTCTCATTGACTGAATTTTTTATTTTTTTTTCTTGGTCTTTTTTGTACATCTTTCAACAGCTAATTTGTCTTGTGTGATTATATATCTCTTTTATTTATTATTATTTTTATTTTTTTCATAATGAATTTGTTTTTTTCAAATTATAAGCCTTCTGATTGCTGCTGCTGCTCTTTTCTTTGATAGCTGTGATTAGCTCTACTACATCGGTGAACGGGGTAAGAACTCTACTTAATATTTTTTGCAAAAGAACGTATGGCCTAAATATATGTGTGCTGAATGCCAGAAGTATTAGAAATAAGATGGATGAACTTCGGTTTATCTTTAATAGTTCTTCGGTGCATGCAATTTTAATTTCCGAAACCTGGCTGCATGATAGTATTAATTCTTCCTTTGTGAAAATCTCGGGATATAATTTATATAGAAATGATAGGAGAAATCGTGTCGGCGGAGGAGTAGCCATGTATATAAAAGACTGTTTTAAGGTAAAAAAACTGTACTCCTCAAGTGGCAATCATGTTGAATTTCTATGTGTTGAATTAGATACAGGTATTGAAAAATGTGTTCTTACGATAGTATACTGCCCGCCTGGTAATTTTAAGAATGATCACATAAGTGAATTCCAAAACATAACGTCCCAATTGTGTCACCGATATAAACATGTCCTAATCGGTGGTGATTTCAATGTGGATGTTCTCCAGCAAAGTAATCTTAGTGATGCCGTTATTGATATTTTGCAATCGTTACATCTAACAAGAATTAATTCTCTGCCAACCTATTTCAACACAACTAATCCATCATTACTCGATCTAATCCTAACGTCAGATGATTCCCGTCCATTCTTTCAGAACCAATTAAGTCCGCCTTCTTTGTTTGATCACGACTTTTTATTTATTAGCTATAATATTCCCATTGATCACAATAATATGGTCAACTTGGTGATATACTGTGACTTTAATAACATTGATTATGCTAGTCTGTACGAGGAATGCCCATCAATGTCTTGGAATGATATTTATTACTGTACGACAGTTGATGCTCAGCTGAAACTATGGGAAGGCAATGTGAAGTATCTTCTCGATAAGTATGCTCCCATTAAAGTAAAGCATCCAAGATCCAATGACTGCCCCTAGTTTAATCCTCATATTCTTTCTTTAATCATAGAGCGGGAATATTTTTACCGTAGATTTAGGCGTCTCAAGTCCAGCACTGCCAGAAACACTTACACAAAAGCCCGGAATGCGGTTAATTCGGCAATCCGCGCAGCCAAACTTGCGTATTACTCTTCGAAATTTAGGCCTGATATTCCCCCTAAAACTCTTTGGAAAAATCTCAAGCTGGCGGGTGTTTGTGGAAAGGAACAAATAATTGCAATGTGAGCCCAAATGATCTCAATGGTTATTTTACTTCCAGTCATTCCACTTCCCCTAACACTGGCCGTTTTCCAGAGATCATTCAAGCCAGTCGTCACTTCGAAAGTCTTTTTTCCTTCAGGTGTTCAACCACTGAGAAATTGTCTAGGGCGATCTACTCAATTAAATCTGATGCAATCGGCTCAGACAATTTGCCGCCCAGATTTCTAAAGATTTTATTTCCTCTTATTCATCCATATGCATTACACATTATTAATTTTTGTCTGACTTCTTCTAATTTTCCAGCCTCTTGGAAACTAGCAAATGTGCTTCCTATCGCGAAGGTAAGATTACCAGAAAGTGTTTGTGATTTCCGCCCAATTAGCATCCTGTGTTTCATGGCTAAGGTGTTGGAGAAATTAATGTGCTGGCAAATACAAAGCTTTCTCACGGACCAAAAACTGTTATCTCGCTGGCAGTCTGGTTTTCGTCCCCGTCACAGTTGTGTATCTGCACTGCTAAGAGTCACAACTGACATTCGCGAAGCGCTTGATAACGGCGATGTCAGCATTCTAGTCCTCCTAGATTTCTCTAAGGCTTTTGATAGCATCCGCCATGATTTACTATCTAGAGAATTAGCTTCTTTTTACCATTTCTCTAAATCGGCCAGTAATTTAATTGAGAATTTCCTGTTAAACCGCGAGCAAAGAGTGATAGTCAACAGTGAGATTTCTGATACTCTTCCTCTTTTCCGAGGTGCTCCTCAGGGGTCAGTTCTTGGACCCCTCCTTTTCTGCATGTATATTAACGATCTTCCTGATGTACTGCAGGATGTTGAAATTCAACTGTATGCGGATGACGTTCAACTTTACTGCAACAGGCCGACCGGACTTATAGAAGACTGTGTTGAGCGTATGAATTGCGACATTGACCAAATTACAAAATGGTCCTATAACAATGATCTGATGTTAAATCCGCTAAAATCTCAGCGTATACTATTTAGCCAAACTATTTTTGACCTCGCAGATATCTCTCCCATAACGCTAAATGGGACCATCCTGCCTTTCATGAGTCAAGTAAAGAATCTGGGAGTTCGCTTAGACAGGAAAATGCAGTGCTGCGGTTATGTCAAGGATTTAATGGGCAAGGTATACGCGGGACTGCGCAGGCTCTGGCTCTCCGCTGGCATATTATCACCTAATCTTCGCTCAAAACTAGTCAAAGTTCTTCTATTACCGTACTTTACATATGGAAGTATACTTTTCCCAAAACTTGACTCACTTTGCGCAAGACGAAATGAAGTTGCGTTCAACGACCGACGGCATTAGGTTTATTTATGGATTACGTCGTTTTGATCACGTGAGTTCGTACAAACAGAACTTATTGGGATGTGTTAAGTTGTGTAGAAACCGGTATTATAGACATCAGTGTTCAAGTGTGTTAAATTAGAAAATTTCTAATCTTAAAAAGTATTAATAATTGTGGAAAAAGTTAAAATTGAATGACAGTCATAGAATTTTTAATTAATTTTGGTCGTTGCCATGGCAACCGTGAACAATTTTTAAGTGATTGAAGGACAGAAATGTTTTCTATAATTTAAGTAGATTCTGACAGAAATAAAAACAATTAAAAATTAAAATAAAAATATAGTATTTGAAAATACTAAGTAATAACTATGTTATGACCCAGATCATAATTATTAAGTTAAAAATTAAATTAGCATTACTAATTTAAGATAGTCAAATTCAGTATAATCATGATAAACCAAGAATTTCATTTAATCTAGCGTAAGCATTTTAAAGGGTTATTATTCTTAAGTTTATTGAACCAGCGATCATAATTCACCACCGTGAGCAGTGCCAATTTCCATTTTTTCTGCTTTACATGCAGTTTTTACAATATTTACGCCAGGGGAATTACTGCTGGGTCAGCATTCTCACTGCGGTGAATTATTAATCGCTCAAGTCGATGAACCCTGTTTCTTACCGGTCAATTTGTGAATTGATTTATTAATATTGATTACGCATGTTCAATTTTATTATAAATATATTGAATGAAATAAATAATAAAATCAGTTTTGTTATAATCGACAATCAGTGCGTTTCTACTCATTCAAGTCAGAACGGTCAGCTTTTCAACCATTCCCCATTAGTTTGAGTATCGATACAAGCATCGATATTCAATTCTACAGCGGTCTAGATTTTGCATCTAGGCCTATACATCTCAGTCTTTTGCTTTAACTTAAACATTGGTGACCCCGACGTGATTCAAGTGCATCACTTGAGTCACATACATACATTCATTGTGGTTGTAACTGAAGCGCTTATTTCCGCCAGAAGGAAAACTTATCATCGCCTTTGAAGAAGATTTCATTTGACTTCCCATCACAAAGTGAGATTACAAGTGAGATTGAGTGAAAATCTGATTAACACGAAAACCTCCATAACTTAACAAAAGTATGTAAGCACTGTTCAAGGAACAAGATCTGAACGGTTGAAGGTTGATGCAATAATCTCGAATTATAAGAAAGACTCGGTCGACAGGAAAACCTTACCATATTATGAGGAACGACTTAGGCGTCTCGAAGAACGTTGGTCCTTGTTTGATGCTACAGACACCAAGATACGAGCATTACAGAATGTACCCAGAGATCATGCCTACTTCACGAATGATTACTATAACGCCATCTTAACCATCTTCAACAAGTATAAAAACCATTTCACCAGCCAAATTAAATTATTCAACAAGGCCACCACTAAAGAGGTCATAGCTGGTACAAGTGACAACGCCCATAACCAAGATGCCACAGATCCAAAACAGCAAAGGTCTGATGACACCAATGCTCATGAAGAGCGTCGTAGAACTACAGAGATTCAATCAAACCCACAACAGTAAATAATTCGAGCAATAAGACGACAAGGCGAAGTCATCAAGGCACTTCGTCGGCACATTGCAGGAATGAAAATGGATGAGGATCAACAGAATAAAAATTATTATGACCTGAAGATAAGCAGGTTAAGTCAACATTGGTTGCAGATCGAAAATATAAACCAGAATATCTGGGAATTAGCCGAAGATCCAATTCAAATGGGTTACAATGTTGATGAGTACGTGCAATTAGAAGAAGAGGTACAAGATCAACTAGTATATCTATCCGACAAACGGGATAAATTAACAACTTCTAGTACAACAATCAACAATAACACCATGATGAAACTACCAAAAATAGTCCTTCCAAAATTTGATGGAGACTATTTAAAATGGCGTCAGTTTTGTGATCTGTTTAACCAAATGGTTCACAAACAATCAATGGCCGATTGCCAAAAAATGTGGTATCTTAAAACAAACTTGTCTGGGGAAGCTGAAAGGTTAATACGCCATTTAACCTTGTCAGATGAAAATTACACCGCTGCTTGGGACATGTTAATGGATCGCTATGAGAACTCCAGATTGTTAGTCACAGCTCTACTCAACAAATTATTATCGCAACCAGTTATTGTGAACGAAAGTTCTATAGCAATTAAAACGCTCCATGATACAACGCAGGAATGTTTACTGGCTTTGAAGAATCTTAAGGTTTCCACCGCTGATTGGGATCCAATACTAATGCATCTGCTAATGAAGAAATTGGATCAAACTACACATCGTTTATACGAACAATCCCTAAGTCATCAACGAAATCTTCAATCTACGAAGAGCCTCTTATCATTTCTGGAGAATCGATTCCAATCTCTGGAAGCACTCGGAAGCAAGGCAAAAATTCCAGGAAACTACAACGTTAAACAAGGCACAACAAAACCTTTCACCTCTGCTGCTACAACTATAGCAAATTGCATATCATGCAAGGGAAACCACGCACTATTCTCGTGTAAGAACTTTCTTCGACTAACACAGCAGTGCACATTGAGAAGCTGTACAAAATGTACTAGAAAACACAACACTCTGTTACATATCGAGACATATTCAGCCTCATCTCAGTCACTTCCACAAGTATTTACACAATCACCAACGAAATGTGAAGTTAACGACATACCAACAACATTAACCGCACAAACAGCCACAGAACAACAAAATTACATTCTATTGAGTACAATTCTCGTGAATTTAGTTGACAGTAAAGGAATGAGCGTCGAATGCAGAGCAGTACTGGACTCCGGATCTCAGATTAATTTCATAACCGAAAGAATGATTAAAAAACTTGGCCTGACTGGTACTTCTCAACAGATGCAGATACAAGACATTGGACAAACAAAACAGCATACACAACGAAGAGTAAATATGCTCTTACAGTCAAAATTGAATGGGTTTGCTACTAGGGTAGAGGCCTTCGTTCTGCCACAAATCATAGCACCTCAACCTACTCAAGAAATAAGTACAGATTCCTGGGCGATACCAAAAAATATAAAATTAGCCGATCCCAACTTCAACAATCCATCTCGTATAGACGTACTGCTGGGAGCAGAATTCTACCATGACCTGTTATGTATAGGCCAAATAAAGTTGGGCGAAAACTTACCAACCCTCCAGAATACTGTATTTGGCTGGATAGTAGCCGGAAGGGTCGGTGGAAGACACTTAGACAAGGCCACCTGTGGGGTTTGCAGTGAAGATGAAACGTTTGACATAGAAAGGTTTGGGAGACTGGAGGAAGTTGACACTACGTCTCAAACACTCTCACCAGAGCAAGCACGATGTGAGAATCATTTCAACCAAACTGTGAAAAAAGACCCTACGGGACGATTCATAGTGCGCCTACCATTTAATCAAGCCACTGACAAACTAGGGGAGTCCAAGGATATCGCTCTGCGAAGATTCCTGTCGCTAGAACGAAGACTTGCCAGACACAATGATGTTAAATCACAATACGTGGAATTCATGAATGAATATATCAAGCTCGGCCACATGCAAGAAATTGACGAAAGAACTATTCAACATCCATACTACTTTCTTCCTCATCATAGCGTTATCAAATCCGACAGCCTAACGACCAAACTAAGGGTTGTCTTTGATGCATCTGCCAAAACTTCCACGAACGTATCGCTGAATGATGTCTTAGCAACAGGACCGACTATACAGGACGAACTCTTTCAGTTAATCATATGGAGAAGTGACTCGAATGCCCCACTGAGATTCTATCAGTTGAACACAGTGACCTATGGAACAACAACAGCTCCATTCCTAGCCACAAGATGTCTAAAAAGGTTGGCACAGGAAGATGGCAAGGATTATCATACAGCTTCGGAGGTAATTCAGCGCTATTTCTACGTAGATGATGTCATGACAGGGTCCAATTGCCTAGCCACAGCCATTGACACTCAAAGACAACTGATTGCTTTACTCCAGAAAGGCGGATTCAAGCTTCGAAAGTGGTGTGCTAACCATCCACGCTTACTTCAAAACATTTCACGAGAAGATACTGCTATTCAATTGGACTTCAATGATGAAGTTGAAGAGCATATCAAAACCCTGGGCTTAACATGGATACCAAAAAATGATGTCTTCTGCATTAAAACCAATTGGACTAAATCAAATCGAGTGACCAAAAGACTCATATCATCGGACATAGCTCACTTGTTCGACCTGCTCGGAATCATGGGGCCAGTTGTCGTTACCGCCAAAATGTTCCTTCAACAATTATGGAATCTTAAACTTGACTGGGATGCCGCAGTCCCATCAGAGCTTCATACAAGATGGATCAGATTTCGTGAAGGGCTGCAATTATTGAATGACATAAAAATCCCAAGACACGTGTTCAGCCAAGAATGCCCAAGATCCACACAAATACATGCATTTGCAGATGCTTCTGAAAGGGCATACGGAGGAGCCGTTTATATCTGTTCTGTCAATAGTCATAACCGTATCGTAGTGAGGCTACTCTGCGCTAAGTCGAGAGTAGCTCCAACTAAGCAACTGACACTACCTAGACTTGAATTATGTGCCGCGAAGCTTACTGCTGAGCTTACCAAGCGCGCAATGAAAGATCTCAAAATGGAAGATGCCGTCACGTTCTACTGGAAAGATTCGGAGATAGTTCTCGCCTGGATAAACTCTAGATCGTCGTCATTTCAAACATTCGTCGCCAATCGAATTGCTTCTATACACGAACAGTCATCACCCCAACAATGGAGGCATGTAAATTCAAAGGAAAATCCTGCCGATATCCTATCCCGTGGTATTGCTCCAGAAAGATTAGAAGGCTGCAATCTCTGGTTTTATGGACCTCCCTTCCCACACGGTGAAGAATCAATATGGCCAAAACCATATAAAACAGGCTCAGAATGTGAGCTTGAAAGGAAACGCACTGCAATCCCAGTAACAATCGAAAACAGCATTCCACATTTCGTATATCATATAAATCACCAAAATTCCTTCAAAAAATTGCAACGGATCACGGCTTACGCTCTACGTTTCATAGATATCACCAGAAATAAAGGCAAAAATAACCTAAATAAGAGCTGTGCATTGACAAGCCTAGAATTAGATAAGGGATTACTCACCATAATTAAGATCATGCAAGAGGAAAATTTCAAAGATGATCGATCTCAGCTACAAAAATTAACGGAGCTAAATAAATCCAGCCCACTTATTAGCCTTGCTCCATTTTTAGACGATCAGGGAGTCGGAGGAAGATTAGAAGCATCATCCCTGTCATATGATGCCAAGCATCCCATGCTCCTGCCCTATAATCATCCATTTACAAAACTTTTAATGACCGACATTCACAGGAATCATCGTCATGACGGCCCACAAGCTCTCCTGGCAATAACCAGGCAACAGTTCTGGCCAATAAAAGGGAAAACCATCGCGCGCTCCATAGTGCAAAACTGTGTCCGATGTTTCAGAAGCAATCCGAAATTGCGAACACAGTTAATGGGGAATCTTCCAGCTACCCGAATACAACCGGCACGACCCTTTACTAATTCAGGTGTGGATTTCTGTGGGCCGATATGGACGCATTTTCATCTCAGAGGGAAGAAACCTCAAAAAAGTTATGTAGCAGTGTTTTGCTGCTTTGCCACCAAAGCAGTGCATTTGGAAGTAGTGAGTGATCTAACAACGAACGCATTTATTGGTGCTCTGAAACGTTTCATGGGCAGAAGGGGGCGCTGCCAGAAGTTATATTGCGATAATGCTACGAATTTTGTTGGCGCCAGAAACCAACTACAAGAACTACTGGATAGCATCTTCGCAGACAAGGCGAGAGAAGAGATCGAAACAAGGTGCAGCGCAAGCGGAATTGACTTCCATTTCATACCTGCACGAGCTCCCCATTTTGGAGGTCTATGGGAGGCAGCCGTTAAGTCAGCCAAATACCTACTCCAACGCAGCTTGGCTTCAGCTTCACTTACGTATGAAGAGCTGGAAACGGTCATGATTGAAATAGAAGCAATACTCAATTCCAGACCAATTACTTCCATGTCCTCTGATCCAAATGATTTCACGGCTTTGACCCCTGGACACTTCTTGATCGGTGAGCCCCTCACGGCCTCCATTGATCCCAGATGTGAAGAAACAAGAATAAGTCTTCTCAAACGATGGAAACTAGTGACTCACATTAAACAGGAGTTCTGGAGGCGATGGTCAAGAGAATATCTCAACCAACTGCAACATCGTGTTAAGTGGAAGCAAAGCTGCCAAAATTTCCAACCAGGTACTATCGTGATCATACAGGAGGATAACTTGCCAGCACTCAAATGGCCGCTAGGAAGAATTGTGAAAACATTCAAGGGCAATGATGGTCTTGTCCGAGTAGCCGACGTTCGAACGGCAAATAATACATTACGGCGACCAATACACAGGCTCGCTCCACTGCCTATAGAGGACGATAATGAAGATAAATCGGCTAGTCATGATGATCAGGACAGAGAAGGTCAAACTTCAAAACGACGGAACTCATCCCAATTAGCAGAAGCTTACGACAACTCTACATGCAGTAGCGGCGAGGTTCCAACAAAAAAGACACGTCACACGTATGGTTCCGCACTAACAACACTTCTCTTAACCTGTATGATTCTACCCATTATCAGAGGACAGCCTATTGAAACATCCCCTTTCACACCACAACCTGGGTTATATTTTGAGAATATCGGCACGACTAACATAATATCAAATGAATGGAACCTTGTAGTCTATTATGAAATGGAGACATACTGGAACGATTTTCAAGCAATTATAAATAGCACCAAAACCCTAGATCGCCTATGCACTCAGGTAAACTTCCTCTTTGTGCTAAAACAGACGAGTTTGTGTGTCAAACTAGTTAACCAATTCAATCGTCTGCAAGAGGAAATTTCTATTGATAATGAAATCCTGCACGTCAAAACTAAATCTACTAGAACCAAAAGAGGTGCTGTTAATATCATTGGCAATGTGGCAAATGCCCTGTTCGGCGTACTGGACTCTGAATATGCAGCAGAGATGTCTAACACTATTGATGACATAAAGGAAAATGAAAACCGTCTCCTCACACTACTAAAAAATCAGACGTCTTTGATAGACTCCACAATAAATATTATGAAACTGATCAAGAAGGTGTTGACAGAAAGTTCCAAGAAATAGATGATCACCTTGACCAGATAAACCTGCGCATAAATAATATCAGTGAAGGACTGTATCAGCAGAAAGCGATGGAACTGTTTTCTTCATTAGCAATGGAACTGACTCTGATGACGTTAAACTTTCAAAAAACACAATCAGCAATAATAGACACTATCACCGACACCCACCATGGAAGGATTAATCACATGCTCCTGTCCCCAAGGCAATTAGCTCAAGAGCTCACTATCATCAAGGCCCATTTACCCACATCTGTTCAATTACCAGCATCCCAGGATTCTATACTACAGTTCTATCGCTTGATGACAATAGAAGGCCGAGTCGTTGAAAATTATGTTATCTTTCGATTGAGACTGTGTCTCGTAAACTTAGAGAAATTCGAGTTATTTCGAGTCACTCCCATTCCAGCATTGATCAATGGAACACTTGTTGCAATTAACCCAGCATCAGAGTTTCTAGCAATTAATCTGCATCGAGATCAATATTATCCATTGACTAAGCAACAACAATCGTCGTGTCTACAAACTGATGAAACTATCTATTTATGCAAGCAGCTGCATCCAATCTATCGAAGAGGAGCAAATGTTAGCCTGTGCGAAATTGAACTGTTTCATCACAGGGAGATCTCACCTACATGCGATCTCAGAAGAACCAACAGTGACCCAGTATGGATACAGTTATTCCACCAAAATCAATGGATCTACGCTTTCAAGGAGAAGACTACAGTCAACGTCGGATGTGGAAATGGTGTATCTCAAATGTCAATCGAAGGTTCCGGTCTCTTGAAACTTCAAGCAAACTGTGTTATCAGGCAAGAATTCTCGACGTTCCAAGGGCATCATGTATATCCAACTACCAGCAAGTTGTCCTACACACGTGTCGGAAGTATTCCCAAACCCATAAGCCTCGATCATCTTCCAATGATACAACACAATGCCATAGCGTATCACGCTAAATTAGCAGAATTGAGAGCCCTTCAGAAGGAAGCTCAAATGCAGGATATAAGAGAACTCCCAAATAAATTTCACGCACACCACGTCCATCACTACACGGTAGGATATCTAACACTGTCCCTGGTAATCATTATTACAATTTTTGGAATCATTTGGAGATGCAAAACAACTAAATCATGCTGCAATACATCTAAGCCACCTAAACCCAGCCCGAGACGAGTTACAACCCCGGACTTCAGGGTAAACATTGACAGTTGAACAAGGTATGCTCAACGCGGGGGAGTATGTTATGACCCAGATCATAATTATTAAGTTAAAAATTAAATTAGCATTACTAATTTAAGATAGTCAAATTCAGTATAATCATGATAAACCGAGAATTTCATTTAATCTAACGTAAGCATTTTAAAGGGTTATTATTCTTAAGTTTATTGAACCAGCGATCATAATTCACCACCGTGAGCAGTGCCAATTTCCATTTTTTCTGCTTTACATGCAGTTTTTACAATATTTACGCCAGGGGAATTACTGCTGGGTCAGCATTCTCACTGCGGTGAATTATTAATCGCTCAAGTCGATGAACCCTGTTTCTTACCAGTCAATTTGTGAATTGATTTATTAATATTGATTACGCATGTTCAATTTTATTATAAATATATTGAATGAAATAAATAATAAAATCAGTTTTGTTATAATCGACAATCAGTGCGTTTCTACTCATTCAAGTCAGAACGGTCAGCTTTTCAACCATTCCCCATTAGTTTGAGTATCGATGATACAAGTATCGATATTCAATTCTACAGCGGTCTAGATTTTGAATTTAGGCCTATACATCTCAGTTAAAGCAAAAGAGCTTTAACTTAAACAAACTATATCCTGCCGCGCTCAAAATGAGCAGTAGTGATTCTGGGGGGAGTGAGGAGGAAGAAGAATACAAAGGCCTCTTCTTCTACCGAAAAACTCCACCAGGGCCCTACTGAAGACGCTAAAAAACTACAGTCAACTCCGTTAGAGAAGACTGCAGGAAGTACAGGTGCCGCTGTCCCAGATGTACCAGGAGCATCAGCTCCGAATACGGATGCAAAAGCAGCAGTTCCTGCAATGACAACAGCAACTACATCCAGCCCAGGGCAAAAGCAAGGCTTGACAGAAGTCGTTAAAACGGCTTCGGATTCAGCGCAAAAGCCTGAAAGCAGAAGCCACCAGCACCAGAAACAAGACCAGCAGCAGCACCACGATCCCCGGCGTTAGTTCCAGGGATATCTTATGCACAGGTAAGTGGCAGTTCCAAGAGTCAGTCAGCCTTAGAAATTTTAGGAAAGGGCATCACTCCTCGTCCAGCCCCATTGGACGCAGGTAAGCCTCGGTCTAAGATCGGTGGGGGTCTACAGGCTTTTTTCGACGGGAGATGGCAGGATGAGAGCTACGGTATGCAGCTCGAGCACATCAATAGATGTCCTCAGACCGCATACCTGAAAGCGATCTTCCAGGTCATCTCTCGTGAGGAGCTATTCTCCATGGGAGTAATAGCTGAGGGAATGGTTGAGGTGTATACCACGAACCTCGAGAGTGCTACCAAGCTTATGATTGCGGGCATCGAGGTGGATGTTAGACACCTTGTGCCGTTCCCACTCAGGGAAAAGCCCACGAAGGTCGTGTTTTCACGGGTCCCAATGCGAGCCAGTCATGAAGATCTCCTGAATTTCCTAGGGAAATTTGGGAAGGTTCATGGCTGTGTTCGCGCCATTCCATATAAAATTGGGGACGAGGGTCTTGGGCGGGGTATTTTCGGTACCAGCCGGGAAGCGTCCATCACTCTAAACAAGGGGTGCACGCTTCCAAGAGGCTTCTACTTGAGCATATCCGGCTCGAGGCACTGGATAGACGTGAGCACCGAAGCAAAATGCCATGCTTGCCGTATGGTAGGGCATTTTATTGCTGACTGCCCCAGGAGAACCAGGAAGAAGGCTGAACCGAGGGTTCCCTCGAAGGAAGCCACTACTACAGTAGTGGATCTGGAGAAGGAGCCTTCGGCCGGCTCTTGACCTGCTATTTTGGAGCAGTCAGTGGTTAAGGTGCCTGAAGTTGTCCGAGAAGTAAAAGAAAATCCGGCCATAAACGGCGCCACGTCGGCACGTGAATGCATGGTTACTTCTGACGAGAAGTCGACCAGCCATGTAGTTAAGAAAAAAGGGCGAGGAGGCAGACGAAGGCGGACCGGGTGATGCTGCCTCCTCCAGAGCCAGCAAAGCCAGTCGCTCCAAGTGTTTTGCTGCTTTGCCACCAAAGCAGTGCATTTGGAAGTAGTGAGTGATCTAACAACGAACGTATTTATTGGTGCTCTGAAACGTTTCATGGGCAGAAGGGGGCACTGCCAGAAGTTATATTGCGATAATGCTACGAATTTTGTTGGCGCCAGAAACCAACTACAAGAACTACTGGATAGCATCTTCGCAGACAAGGCGAGAGAAGAGATCGAAACAAGGTGCAGCGCAAGCGGAATTGACTTCCATTTCATACCTGCACGAGCTCCCCATTTTGGAGGTCTATGGGAGGCAGCCGTTAAGTCAGCCAAATACCTACTCCAACGCAGCTTGGCTTCAGCTTCACTTACGTATGAAGAGCTGGAAACGGTCATGATTGAAATAGAAGCAATACTCAATTCCAGACCAATTACTTCCATGTCCTCTGATCCAAATGATTTCACGGCTTTGACCCCTGGACACTTCTTGATCGGTGAGCCCCTCACGGCCTCCATTGATCCCAGATGTGAAGAAACAAGAATAAGTCTTCTCAAACGATGGAAACTAGTGACTCACATTAAACAGGAGTTCTGGAGGCGATGGTCAAGAGAATATCTCAACCAACTGCAACATCGTGTTAAGTGGAAGCAAAGCTGCCAAAATTTCCAACCAGGTACTATCGTGATCATACAGGAGGATAACTTGCCAGCACTCAAATGGCCGCTAGGAAGAATTGTGAAAACATTCAAGGGCAATGATGGTCTTGTCCGAGTAGCCGACGTTCGAACGGCAAATAATACATTACGGCGACCAATAAACAGGCTCGCTCCACTGCCTATAGAGGACGATAATGAAGATAAATCGGCTAGTCATGATGATCAGGACAGAGAAGGTCAAACTTCAAAACGACGGAACTCATCCCAATTAGCAGAAGCTTACGACAACTCTACATGCAGTAGCGGCGAGGTTCCAACAAAAAAGACACGTCACACGTATGGTTCCGCACTAACAACACTTCTCTTAACCTGTATGATTCTACCCATTATCAGAGGACAGCCTATTGAAACATCCCCTTTCACACCACAACCTGGGTTATATTTTGAGAATATCGGCACGACTAACATAATATCAAATGAATGGAACCTTGTAGTCTATTATGAAATGGAGACATACTGGAACGATTTTCAAGCAATTATAAATAGCACCAATACCCTAGATCGCCTATGCACTCAGGTAAACTTCCTCTTTGTGCTAAAACAGACGAGTTTGTGTGTCAAACTAGTTAACCAATTCAATCGTCTGCAAGAGGAAATTTCTATTGATAATGAAATCCTGCACGTCAAAACTAAATCTACTAGAACCAAAAGAGGTGCTGTTAATATCATTGGCAATGTGGCAAATGCCCTGTTCGGCGTACTGGACTCTGAATATGCAGCAGAGATGTCTAACACTATTGATGACATAAAGGAAAATGAAAACCGTCTCCTCACACTACTAAAAAATCAGACGTCTTTGATAGACTCCACAATAAATATTATGAAACTGATCAAGAAGGTGTTGACAGAAAGTTCCAAGAAATAGATGATCACCTTGACCAGATAAACCTGCGCATAAATAATATCAGTGAAGGACTGTATCAGCAGAAGGCGATGGAACTGTTTTCTTCATTAGCAATGGAACTGACTCTGATGACGTTAAACTTTCAAAAAACACAATCAGCAATAATAGACACTATCACCGACACCCACCATGGAAGGATTAATCACATGCTCCTGTCCCCAAGGCAATTAGCTCAAGAGCTCACTATCATCAAGGCCCATTTACCCACATCTGTTCAATTACCAGCATCCCAGGATTCTATACTACAGTTCTATCGCTTGATGACAATAGAAGGCCGAGTCGTTGAAAATTATGTTATCTTTCGATTGAGACTGTGTCTCGTAAACTTAGAGAAATTCGAGTTATTTCGAGTCACTCCCATTCCAGCATTGATCAATGGAACACTTGTTGCAATTAACCCAGCATCAGAGTTTCTAGCAATTAATCTGCATCGAGATCAATATTATCCATTGACTAAGCAACAACAATCGTCGTGTCTACAAACTGATGAAACTATCTATTTATGCAAGCAGCTGCATCCAATCTATCGAAGAGGAGCAAATGTTAGCCTGTGCGAAATTGAACTGTTTCATCACAGGGAGATCTCACCTACATGCGATCTCAGAACAACCAACAGTGACCCAGTATGGATACAGTTATTCCACCAAAATTAATGGATCTACGCTTTCAAGGAGAAGACTACAGTCAACGTCGGATGTGGAAATGATGTATCTCAAATGTCAATCGAAGGTTCCGGTCTCTTGAAACTTCAAGCAAACTGTGTTATCAGGCAAGAATTCTTGACGTTCCAAGGGCATCATGTATATCCAACTACCAGCAAGTTGTCCTACACACGTGTCGGAAGTATTCCCAAACCCATAAGCCTCGATCATCTTCCAATGATACAACACAATGCCATAGCGTATCACGCTAAATTAGCAGAATTGAGAGCCCTTCAGAAGGAAGCTCAAATGCAGGATATAAGAGAACTCCCAAATAAATTTCACGCACACCACGTCCATCACTACACGGTAGGATATCTAACACTGTCCCTGGTAATCATTATTACAATTTTTGGAATCATTTGGAGATGCAAAACAACTAAATCATGCTGCAATACATCTAAGCCACCTAAACCCAGCCCGAGACGAGTTACAACCCCGGACTTCAGGGTAAACATTGACAGTTGAACAAGGTATGCTCAACGCGGGGGAGTATGTTATGACCCAGATCATAATTATTAAGTTAAAAATTAAATTAGCATTACTAATTTAAGATAGTCAAATTCAGTATAATCATGATAAACCAAGAATTTCATTTAATCTAACGTAAGCATTTTAAAGGGTTATTATTCTTAAGTTTATTGAACCAGCGATCATAATTCACCACCGTGAGCAGTGCCAATTTCCATTTTTTCTGCTTTACATGCAGTTTTTACAATATTTACGCCAGGGGAATTACTGCTGGGTCAGCATTCTCACTGCGGTGAATTATTAATCGCTCAAGTCGATGAACCCTGTTTCTTACCGGTCAATTTGTGAATTGATTTATTAATATTGATTACGCATGTTCAATTTTATTATAAATATATTGAATGAAATAAATAATAAAATCAGTTTTGTTATAATCGACAATCAGTGCGTTTCTACTCATTCAAGTCAGAACGGTCAGCTTTTCAACCATTCCCCATTAGTTTGAGTATCGATGATACAAGTATCGATATTCAATTCTACAGCGGTCTAGATTTTGCATTTAGGCCTATACATCTCAGTTAAAGCAAAAGAGCTTTAACTTAAACAAACTATATCCTGCCGCGCTCAAAATGAGCAGTAGTGATTCTGGGGGGAGTGATGATCCCCTCAAATCAAGAGGACGGAGGAAGAAGAATACAAAGGCCTCTTCTTCTACCGAAAAACTCCACCAGGGCCCTACTGAAGAGGCTAAAAAACTACAGTCAACTCCGTTAGAGAAGACTGCAGGAAGTACAGGTGCCGCTGTCCCAGATGTACCAGGAGCATCAGCTCCGAATACGGATGCAAAAGCAGCAGTTCCTGCAATGACAACAGCAACTACATCCAGCCCAGGGCAAAAGCAAAGCTTGACAGAAGTCGTTAAAACGGCTCCGGATTCAGCGCAAAAGCCAAGCTATGTTGTGATGAGGCCACCGCTTTCTGCAGCGAAGGCAAATGCCTCAAAGCAGAAGCCACCAGCACCAGAAACAAGACCAGCAGCAGCACCACCATCCCCGGCGTTAGTTCCAGGGATATCTTATGCACAGGTAAGTGGCAATTCCAAGAGTCAGTCAGCCTTAGAAATTTTAGGAAAGGGCATCACTCCTCGTCCAGCCCCATTGGACGCAGGTAAGCCTCGGCCTAAGATCGGTGCGGGTCTACTGGGCTTTTTTCGACGGGAGATGGCAGGATGAGAGCTACGGTATGCAGCTCGAGCACATCAATAGATGTCCTCAGACCGCATACCTGAAAGCGATCTTCCAGGTCATCTCTCGTGAGGAGCTATTCTCCAGGGGAGTAATAGCTGGGGGAATGGTTGAGGTGTACAACACGAACCTCGAGAGTGCTACCAAGCTTATGCTTGCGGGCATCGTGGTGGATGGTAGACACCTTGTGCCGTTCCCACTCAGGGAAAAGCCCACGAAGGTCGTGTTTTCACGGGTCCCAATGCGAGCCAGTCATGAAGATCTCCTGAATTTCCTAGGGAAATTTGGGAAGGTTCATGGCTGTGTTCGCGCCATTCCATTTAAAATTGGGGACGAGGGTCTTGGGCGGGGTATTTTCGGTACCAGCCGGGAAGCGCCCATCACTCTAAACAAGGGGTGCACGCTTCCAAGAGGCTTCTACTTGAGCATATCCGGCTCGAGGCACTGGATAGACATGAGCACCGAAGCAAAGTGCCATGCTTGCCATATGGTAGGGCATTTTATTGCTGACTGCCCCAGGAGAACCGGGAAGAAGACTGAACCGAGGGTTCCCTCGAAAGAAGCCACTACTACAGTAGTGGATCTGGAGAAGGAGCCTTCGGCCGACTCTCGACCTGCTATTTTGGAGCAGTCAGTGGTTAAGGTGCCTGAAGTTGTCCGAGAAGTAAAAGAAAATCCGGCTATAAACGGCGCCACGTCGGCACGTGAAAGCATTGTTACTTCTGACGAGGAGTCGACTAGCCATGTAGTTAAGAAAAAAGGGCGAGGAGGAAGACGAAGGCGGACCGGGTGATGCTGCCTCCTCCAGAGCCAGCAAAGCCAGTCGCTCCAAATGGCCCCATTCGGAGGAGGACGATAATGGTGCCCGCGATTCGAAGGTTGTTGTGAGAGAGGCGGTCGCATCTCTCGAACAGCTTTCGGACTGCGAAATGACCGGTTTGGATGAGACTGGTCTCGCGAGCTTCAGTGGCTACGAGTCGTGTGGCAGCACCATTTCGACTGGTAGCCAATTTGAGGTCTCGAAGGGGATGGAAAACATTCCTAGGGAGAAGATCTCTGAAATTCTTGGCCAGCTCCAGTACAAGACGAACTCAGATAAAATCTGGAGCATTCTTGTAAAGGAGCTGAAGAGGCCAGAGCTGTTACTTCCTCAGCTTCGAATCCTACAACAGGAGTCCAAGAAGAGGAGGAAGTACAACCATGTGGCTCGGTTCGATCGTCTCCATAGGAAGGTGGAGGAGTTGCTTCAGGAGCATCGCTTGGCCGATTCTCCTCGTCAGTAGATGTCGAACATTCATCGTTTGAGTTTCTTATCTCTTTGAATGTGCAAAATAGCTTCTATCAACACCGGGGGTATAAGTGCACATACAAGGGTACACAGCACTATCGAACATGTCAAAATGTTCGATATAGACATCGCGCTTTTACAGGAGATGAACTTTACACAAGACACATATACACAACTTGAGCGCTATGCTTATTTACACACTGGCTATGCAATGTTTGCCACACCTGCGCCTCGCCGAGGCTCAGGGGTGGCCATCATTGTATCCAACAAATTTACACTATCGTCTCCTGTCTATACAGATATGTTCCCAGGCTTCGATTCTTCCTTGGACTTTGTCATTCAAGACAAAAATATCAAGGTAGTAAACGTGTACCTTCCTCATGACCAGGACATTACAAGACAAGTTCTTGATAGTGTTCAGTCCTGTCTGGTGAATTTTAGCGGCGAAACTGTCCTCGGAGGTGATTTCAACTGCAGTCTGAATCCCTCAATGGATCGGCACTCTGGAGTTGAGTTCAACTCTGTCAATGCTACTCGATTGAGGAATTTTGTCGGTGTTTTCAGACTCGTGGATATCTATCGTTGGATGCATCCTACGACTAGATCATACACGAGGGTCTCGCCAAATATCCAGGGAAGTCTCGCAGGCTCCAGAATTGATAGACTTTACGTCTCACCTGGAATACAAGAACATTTCGTTGGTGTCACTCATGAAGTGTGTTCGATTATTGATCATCTTCTTGTAGTGGCGACCAGCACTATAGTTGAAAGACGAACTGCATACTGGATATTCAACAACTATTTGTTGAATTCCGAGCAGTTCATCAATGAGTTCATTGATTTCTGGCACGATTGGCAAGAGAGGAAAGGTGACTTTCCTTTCTTAGTCAATGGTGGGATGTTGGAAAGCACCAGATTCGGTCTTTTATCGAGACGAGTTTCAATAGAAGTGGCTATCAAGCTTCTAGCTTGTCGGCCGAGGTCTCTCGGGTGGCAGCTCTTCTCCCAACTCAGCCGGGGTTGATTCTTTATTTCAATGGAATAAAGGAAGGCTATGTGACACAGACTTACAAGCACAGCTTAGAGTTTGTGCTGCGCGGCCAATCGCGCTGGCTGAGAGAAGGCGATTCTCCAACTGAGTACTTCTTTCAGGCGACTAGACGTCGTACTGCTTCATGTGAGCTCGAATCGATAATTGATGAATCTGTACAAGTCCTCAACGGACAACAGCTATCAGAATATATTCGAGACTACTACAGTAGTCTCTACTCTGAATCGACGTCGACAACATCCTTGACCACTCATGAATTCCTTGAGAATATTCCCACCTTCTCTGAAGACAGTTAGGAGCTCCTGGATACAGTAATCACATTGGAGGATATGATTGCTGCGACAAAGGATCTAAGGCGACACACTTCACCTGGCTATGACGGCTTGACTCCAGAATTCTTCATACGTTTCAGGGATTTATTAATTCCTGACTTTTGGAAGTCTTCAATTCGGCGGTTGAGACGCATTCAGACTTTCCTTCTAGTTGGAGGAGATCTGTTATGCGCTTCATTCCAAAGAAGGGAGATTTGCAGAGGATGGGGAACTGGAGGCCAGTAACCCTATGCAATGTAGACTACAAAATCGTCTGCAAAGCATTAGGGGCGATACTCCGCTCAGTGATTGCTTCGGTAATACACCCGGAACAGTCCTATTGTGTACCTGGTCATAGTATCTACGACAACATCGCGGTGGCCAAACATTTGTTTGCCTACCATGAACAGACAGGTGCACAAATGGCCATGATTTCATTAGACCAACAAAAGGCTTTTGATAGCGTCTCGCATGAGTATCTCAAGACTGCCTTGCCAGGTGTCCCGATTTGGGCAGGATTTTCCCGACTTTAAACCAATTCCCCGCCGTCCCGATCTAGGACCTGAAAGTCCCGCTTTTCTAATTATTTCCAGTTTTTGTGAGAAAACTCTTAATAATACATAATACCTCGATAATAAATCGATACTATGATAAATAGAGCGATTTGATCAGGATTACAAAAATCACAATATCAAATCGATGCATTCCTACTTAATTATATATTTTGTTTCATTCAGTTGTCAATCCAATGCATAATTGCTAAGGATTTGAAAGCGTTGATTGCATTGAACTATTTTATTTCTGATATTATTATTTCTGATCTTGGATATAGGCAATTTTTTTCAAGATTATTCCTAATTCTAAAGAGCTTTCGAAGATTGCCAAGTCTATATTATCTCTAACACATTCCAATCCGATGACAGAAAGGATTTTTAATTTAATGGGAAATGTGGAGGACAGATAGGAATAGATTACTGCTGGTAAATTTCGAAGCTGAGTTGGTGGTGATTGGTGAAGCAAAATTTCTAAATCAGTTGTAAAGATTTACGTAAATTTGTATACAGGGTGTTTCAGATAAGAATGTCAGCCTTGCAGGAGGTGATAGGAGAGCTCGAGAAACGGAAAAAATTGTATGGAAAATTTTCAATTCTCCTAACGGTTTTCGAGGAATTCGGCTTAAAAGGATATTCCACTTTCAAAGTGCACAGTTTTGCATTTTTGCTTATATCTTTGAATCTACGCAACGTTGGATAGAGATGTAATAATCTAATAATCTTGAATTGAGGTCGAGATATCAAAACTTAAATTCAGACCTTTTGCACGAAATATCTAATTTTTTGTACTAACAGTCCAATAACTCGGAAATTTCTATTATAGTTTTTTTTATTTTATTACCTTAAATAAAGCCTAATTTTGTCTTCTTTTAACTGCTATTTGTTTCATCCCTTTCTCTTTGTCTACTCAAAAGTTACTGAACCTAACGCGCGACGCTTACTTTCCATGTTTATCTAAAATGAATTATTGGATATGTTGCCCATGTTATTTAGTATTTACAATGCATAATCCTTATTTACTATCTTAGAACTAACTTCTGAACAATCAGGTAGAGAGTTGTATTGCAAGACATTGCGCTACTCTTACTCTGGATCTTTACCTAAAATTTTATTAGTGTTGATGAAAATGGTTTGAAACATATCATGTACATATTATTTAAAGCTAGGTAGGAAGACTGCTGGAACTTCAAAGTACAGAGTACCTGTATCGGCAATTGTTTATATTTCAAGTATCCTTTTTTGTGTAAATAAGAAACAATTGCCGATTCAGGTACCACATTTTGTACAGACCTGTTGATGAAATCTTATTTAAATACTCCAGTTACAATTTCATCCATCATTCTTCAGTATACATTACCGGTAAAATAAACTAATGCAAAAGTTTTGGTGTTTTAAAATAGCGAGTTTACAAACAAACTGAAATTTTTTATTTACTAGAACAAACAGGTCTGTTTTTGTTATTATTACCTTAGGACTTGGATCTCGAACTCCTAGCTCTATTTAAGCGAAAATTTAACTAAAGTTTTTAATATCTACATGTATTTTTATTCAAAGATGGCTTCATTTTCTAATGAGGAATATGCATGAATTTTATACTGGTATGGTTTGTCTGATGGAAATACCGTAACTGCGCAGCGTGTTTATCAGGAAGGATTTTCCTTGAGAAGATTACCTAATCAGAGAGTTTTCGCTACAGCATATCGAAGAGTAAGGGAAGTAACTCGCTATGAACATAGAAGAAATCGGTCCACAACCAGCTTTGTTCAAGATATGAGAGACTGGGTAATGGAACTTGTAACAGAAAATTGTGAAAAAATTATCAGCCAGATTGCTCTTAGCACCGGTATTTCAACAACGTCTGTATGGCGGTTATTAAGGGATGAAAATCAACGACCATATCATTTTACTCCTGTTCGAGAACTGCTTCCGCCTGATCTTGAAAAGCGGCGGGAATTTTTGAACTGGCTTCTTGAACGGAGCTTTGATGATTATACATTTCTTGAATGGATAATCTGGACAGATGAGAGCCAGTTTACCAAAAATGGATGTCTTAATTTCCAGAATCTCCATACATGGGCTGAAGAGAGCCCTCGAAATGTAAGAACATATTCAACTCAGCACAGATTGTCTGTCAATGTATGGGCAGGAATAATCGGGAAGAGACTTATCGCGACTTGTATTCTCCTTTATAGGATGAAAAGCGAAAATTATTTAAGTTTTGCGGAAACCACAATTTCCGATGAACTCGAAAATATTCCGGTTGTCAATATGGAGAAATATGTGGTACCAATATGATGGTGCACCAAGTTACTGTGGACACGTCGTTAGACTGGTTAAACAAACCATAACTTTCCCAATAGATGGATCGGTAGATTGGGTCCTATTAATTAGTCTCCCAGATCACCAGATCTTACACCTCTGAATTTTCACTTATGGGGACAAATGAAAGAAATTGTCTACCAATAGGAATTAAGTACCAAAGAGGAGTTAGTATATCGCATTGAGGAAGCAGGAAATGCTATAAGAGAACAGCTGGAAACGACTGACATAATGAAGTCCATAAGGAAAAGGGTTTTGTTATGTCTGCAGTCAGACGGGGGCCATTTTGAAAACTTGCTAAAGTAAACTAAGTTGGGTTAGTTGTTTTTCTTAGTTTGTATGCCGAAATATAGTTAGGATGTAAGCAATATTATAAAATTAATAACAAATTGTATATCATGCAAAACTTAAATGTTTTTTTTTTACTTTTTGCGTTTGCTTTGAAACTTTGGATTAAGAATTAGAAACAAAGGCAGCATGTTAAGTTCGGTAACTTTTGAGTAGACAAAGATAACACAAAGATAAGATGAAAAAAAAAGCAGTTAAAAGAAGACAAAATTAGGCTTTATAAAATAAAAAATAAATTATTAGAGAAATTTGCGAGTTATTGGACTTTTAGTACAACAAATATTATATTTCATGCAAAAAGTTTGAATTTAAGCTTTGATATCTCGACAACTATCTCAAAACTACCTCAATTCAAGAAATATTTGTTCGCTTTAAAATGCGAGTTAGATCTCTATCCAACGTTGCGTAGTTTCAAAGATATAAGCAAAAATGCAAAACTCTGCACTTTGAAGGTGGAATATCCTTTTAAGCCGAATTCCTCGAAAACCGAGACTTGAAAATTGTCCATACAATTTCTTTCATTTTTCGAGCGCCCCTATCACCTCCTGGAAGAATGACATCCTTATCTGAAAGACCCTGTATATACTGAGTCCGAAAAAAGAATTCTTCCAGCGGCATGATTAGGAGACTATAATATATACTTTACATATGTATATACATACATGCATATATGTACTATATAATTTTGAATTATAAAAAAGTAATAATTTGTATTACAAAAAAAATCAATGCATTTTATATCAAATTTATATTTAGATAATTTTTATTTTCTTTTAGGATTTTATCGCAATTTGTTTTTTTTATTGTTAATTTTTTGTCTCTTGTTTTTTTTTATTTGTGTTTATGTTTTTTATATATGTAATTTAATTTAGTGTAGTGTTTAATACATAATAAAGTTCAACAAAAAAATCATTTCCAAATTGGCCAAAATTACCATTTCGATTTTTTATTATATTTTCGGGAAATAATGTCCCGACTTTGTGTGCCCAAAAACTGGCAACCCTAGTCGGGAAACTGTACAGAGATTCAGCAATTTTGATTAAGCATCAAGGACAAGTTCTGGCTCCTATCTCGTTTCATCGAGGTATCAGACAGGGCTGTCCACTGTCAGGTATGCTTTATGATCTTTCGTTGGAGCCGCTACTGGTGAATCTTTGTTGAATGCTCGGACAGTATGCGGTTCGTCTACCATATACCAATGTGAGGCCTCCTATGTTGGCGTATGCGGATGATCTGTCTATTTTCATGACAGGAGATGAAGCTTTTTTCCGGTCGCTCGTGCTGTTTTCGAGCAGTTCGAACGTATAGCGGGCGCTAAAATCAACCTTAGTAAGAGCCAAGGCTTGTGGTGAGGAAGGTGGAGAGATCGTACAGATACTCCACTGAACATCCAATGAACTAATACTTGCCTGAAGTATTTAGGTGTGTATATCGGACGCGAGAGTAAATCAAATAATAGCCGCATCGATCTTGAGAAACTCTCTAGAGCTGTAAACTCATGGCGTAGTCGACTGTTTCCATTATCCTTAATGGGTAGGTTAGTCGTGATAAACTATTTGATTACCTCGTGCATCGCTCATCTGCTAAAGTCTGAGACGTTTGATGAAGGCTTCGTAGGTCTTCTTCAAGCAAAAGCAATAGACGCCTTTTGGTGCGGAAGACGATGGGTTGCTGAAAGCACGCTCTGTCTGCCAGTCAAGATAGGTGGATTGGGTCTCACTAACTTGGTTGTGAAATCAAGGTGTCTCCAAGTGCGTGCATTCCAAAGAGTGTTCTGTAAGAGAGACAGCTTGATTTCTCAACTGTGGGTGAATGTACTGGGAGGGATCGGCATAGGGGAGTATTACTACCTACTCTCTGTTCGACCACCTTATCCTCGTGACTGGCCACAGGATCTAATCTCAACGATTCAGACCTGGGGCAGAATCAGGCCAGCATTTCACCTTAAGTGGAATGCTCTACGGTACACGCAATTCGTGTCGATTCCAATCAGGTTTAATCCTGAATTAATAGATTCAGTGTTCAGTAATGCTCGGGGCTTTGAAGCTGACATGCATACACTGACGGTTCTCGGAGATATTATTGATATCTCTGGAAACTGTCGAATAAACACTAACACTGCATAACTACACGACCTGGCTGCTTCTGCGCGGGAGAGATTTCGTCAACTTGGGACCAGTGACCCTGGCACTAAGTTGGAAGATGCTTTCGTTCTCAACAGACCACCACACACACCTTTCAACACACTTACAACACGTGTGCTCCGTGACGTGCTTATGTCAATAAGACCTCCGGAGTATACAGGATACAACAGATGGCGAACACACCTCGGGGTGAATTTGGGCGTGATGGGAGGGATAAGTTGCAGAGTAGTCTACAGTTATCCTTCTAGTTACAAAGATGCTGATGTAGCATTCAAATTGCTGCATCACAGTCTTATGCATCCTAATCAGTTGTCACATATCGATCGCCGAGTTCAGAGGATTTGCACAGTTTGTGCTGGTGAAGGTACCCTGTTTCACAGGCTCTTCACTTGTCCGGCTTTGCAGGGTCTAATGGATCTCGTGCGCGGTATGTGTCAGTTGATCCACCCGAATTTCGGCATTACTAGGACATCGTTTCTATGGGGACCAAAGGTCTGTGGTCGAGTGAATTGTTTGATTATCTTTGTGTTGACACTGGCCAAATCTACAATTCACCTGTACTACATGAGAGTCAAAGATGGGAATCAGAACACTGACCCACAACACCACGCACACGCACTTAACCGCCACTTCGTTGACAGGTTGAAGAGACGTTTACGTCTCGAATATCTGGCAACGAACGCTGACACATTCAACTGCACATGGCAACCACTACCGTCGGTGCAGGATGGAGCTCTTGTCTTTCGCTGGTGAGAACAGGCCACAGCATTTGCAACACTAGTCCACGGGGCTTCTCCCCGCTTAGGAATCGTTGCAAGTGCTGTGGGAAGGACAAGCACTCTATTACAGATGCTAAGCTGGAGGGATGATGAGGGCAGTTTGTAGAGGTCTATGATACTACAGGCTGCCCTCGCGGGACTCTATAACGGTATCGCGTAAATTTTTCGTTCGTTCGGTCATTTGTTTTTAATTCGGTTTCGGTGTCGGTGCTAAATTTCAAAATTTTATGTTGAAAATTCGTTCGTTTAGGCAATTATTTTTATTAGTTTATTTTGGAAATTTGGAACTTCTTGGAGCTGCCACTTACCCAATTGTCAAAATTGGGCCTTCTAAATTTTTTGTCTATCTTTTAGATCAAAATTCTTGTAGCCGTTTTTTAGTCTCTTTTGAGAATTTTGTCTTGTTTGTTTTCCTTTTGTTTGTGTCTTTTTTCTTGTTCATTAGTTTTTCTAATTGTTTGAATTGTTTAATTGTCCCTATTGACCTTTTATAGCTTTTAGATTAGCTAGCGACCTTTTGTTTACACTTTGTAGAGCCTTTTACAACCTATTTTTAGGGAATTTTAAAAGAGCCAATGAACCACTAAATAAAGAGCTTATAGAAATAAAAAAAAAATTATTATTGTCAAAATGTGTCGACAAATCAAAGTCGCTAAGCAGGATTCGCATTATCAATGCATTCTATGGAGGGAAAATTCCAATGAAGAAATGAAAACATATCGCCTTACTACATTGACGTATGGTACTTCACCTGCACCATGCATCGCCACACGATGCTTGAATTACCTCGCAGATAAATACGCAGACAGCTTTCCACGCGCACCTAAAGAAATTAAAAATCATTTTCACGTCGACAATTTGTTATCTGGCGGAGATTTATTAGAAGATATCACACAACTTCGCAGGGAAACCGATCATATTTTAAGCTCCGCACAATTTGAGTTGAAAAAATGGTACTCAAATCACAATGAGTTGCTGCGCGAGATTCCTGAACAAGATCGTGAAAAACTGCTACAAGTGAACAACCATGAAATTATCAAGACATTAGGTCTCTTATGGGAAACGAAGAAAGACTATTTCCGATTCGTCCTTCCTGTACATTTGCATGCACAAAAGGTGACAAAGCGAACAGTACTTGCAGATTTCTCGAAACTGTTCGACCCTCTCGGCTTTGTCAATCCTATCATTGTCGTCGGAAAAATATTTCTTCAAGAACAGTGGAAGCTCAAGCTTGATGAATCTTTGCCAACATCCTTGCATCACCAATGGGTACAATTTCGCCAACAATTGCAAACTATCAATGAAATTCGAATTTCTCGCTTTGTCTTGTCACACAACGAACTAATCAAAATAGAAATACACGGGTTTGGAGATGCTTCAATGAAATACTATGGGTGTTGTATCTACATTAGAATCATAGATGCTCACAATAGCATATCAGTCAAATTGTTATCCGCTAAATCCAAGGTCGCACCATTAAATTCAAGAACTCTTCCAGAATTAGAACTTTGCGCCTCGCTTCAATTGGCTTCTTTATTGAGCCGTGTCAAAAGCAATGTACCGAATCCTATTCAAAAAAATTACCTATGGACCGATTCATCAATTGTATTGCATTGGCTTGCATTACCACCATCAACATGGAGCGTTTTCATTGCTAATCGTGTTTCTCGCATTCAGGATTTGACAAAAGACTGCATATGGAGATACGTCAACTCGAAATCGAATCCTGCTGACATCACATCTCGGGCACCAACTCCAAATGAACTCGCAAACTCCTGCTGGGTTACAGTCCCAGACTTTTAATATTGCTCAGGGAGCAAATGGCCGCAACTAAAGAAAGTTAGTTCAGAAAAATGCATCATCGGAAAGCGAAAACCAAAACCAAATTTGCTGTCATCAGCACGGTACACATAAGACCTTCCGTGCGTTTAGGTGCACGCAGAATGTCACATAATGTCACATTTTTACACACCGTGTCGTTCAGGCGTCCGAAGCATTGTCAGATTTTTACGCTACAGTCTGGTAGCGTAGCGTCCCGGTGCGCTTAGTAGTTTTGAGGTTTAGCGTAGTTCTATTCTTAAAGAACTTTCAAAATTGACATTTCGAATCGAAGTGCACACCAACCGTTCAAGTGCTATCCCTACTTTTTCAATGATGTGATGTGCGCACAACTTAAAATCATCTGTTATGAAAAGACCCAGAAATTATTGTGAATTTTTAACTCAGGAATTACTGGATGCGGAACTACCGATGGCATTCATTATTCAACAAAATGGCTTCAAAAATAAAATAAACCAACATCTGAAAAGGCAATGAAATAAGCTCTAATTGTTCTATCAAGCATTTAAATCCTTTCTTGGATGGAACATCATCACGCAATCTTCTGCGTGTAGGAGGCCGGTTGAAGAACGCAAACATACCTTTAAGCTCTAAATCTCCGATCCTAATCCCAAAGGATCATCCATTTATAAAAACCTACACAAAATATCTTCATTACAAATACTTCCATGCAGGCTCACAGGCAGTCATCAATATGGTTCGTGAGAAGTTTTGGGCAACAAATCTACGCGAGGTTACAACAAAGGTTGTTCGAAACTATGTTCACTGCTTTCGCGATCGACCGAGGTTGCAGCAACAAATCATGGGCAACTTTCCAGCAGAACGAGTACAGCAGATAGACCCTTTCGCAAGACCGGGGTAGATTTCTGCGGACCAATATGGACAAGGTCATTGCTTCGCACCTGGAAGGGGTGTCAAATCTTTCTACACAAGCCTTCAAAGGATTCTCCAGCAGAAGAGGGCTCCTAAGTCATATCTGAGACAACGCAACTAACTTCGTTTTTTGAGCAAGACTATCAGAACACCATTCATGACATTTGTGCAGAAGATAACATCGAATTTCGCCAAATTCCGCCCAGACCTCCGCACTTTGACGGCATTTGGGAAGCAGTCGTTCGCTCAGCAAAACAGCATCTAAACAAAACATTCGCTAATGGAAGTGACACCTTCGAGTAATTGTCAAAAGCCTTAGCTCAGATTGAGGCTATTCTTAATTCGCGACCAATTACTCCACTGTCCGTAGACCGAAACCATGAAGAAGCATTAACGCCGGGTCACTTTCTAATTGGAAGCCCATTGGTCGCCAACCTAGCACCAGACATATCAAATCAAAATATCAGTCACTTAAACGGTTGGAATCATCTGACCCAACATTTTTGGCATAGATGGTCACGAGATTACCTAATGGATCTTCAAAGATGTCACAAATGGACGACCCCATCGTCAATTGTCCAAAAGGATATACTTGTTTTTATCGCAGATGATAATCTTCCGCCTCAGAAATGGCTTCTTGGGAGACTTGTATCTACAATATCTGGAACTGACAAAAGGACTCGCGTGGTCGACATCAAAACCCCTACAGGCATCATAAGACGACCCATCCACAAAATAGCTCCATAGCCAATGGATAATTGTAAGCATCTATCAGATTCTTTCAAGGCGGGCAGCATATGTTAAGTCACATTCAAGATTAATAACATTTTATATTTGTTAAATGAATTTCAACTTGTAGTTATATTGTTAAATATTGCATTTCAATTTCATCATTTGTATTTGTATCTTATCCGATTATAATGCACTCTAGGTTTTATTGAGACAACTATAATAGTTTACATATCTGGCAACTCTTAAAGTTTATATGTTTAGAGAATAATCGAGATCATGTGAATAGACAGTTGGTCACAGACATTCGAGGAAGCAAGAAGTAATAAACGCAAATAGTCGAGAGCAAGCGTGTTTTTTAATTAACTTAACTGTAATTTAACACGGACTTTAAGAAAAAAGTAAAATTAAGTTCGAAAATGAGACAAATCGGGCAACTCTTTCGTGGGGTTGCCACACAAAATTTCGTTTTCTACTATGTATTTGGACACTGTCTGAGAACGCGTCAACGTAGAGAGCTGAAATTTGGTACATGGTGTTTTCATTGTACTAGCAAAAAAAAAATTCAAAAATGGACTACATCGGGCAAGTCCTTCTTGGTGTTGCCATATAAAAATTTTGAGTTTTTCCGTATACTGTGAAAACGATCAGTCCAAGACATTTTTATTGTACTGAAAACTTCTTCAGAAATCCTATAAAATTAGTTATAATCATTTTTTCTGTCCGACAAACAGTTATAGAAATATATGAGAAAAACCACTTCAAAAATCAAACTTGCACAGAAATCCTTACAATATGAAATTTCATAAGGGCATTCATCATAACAATTGGTCTTAGACTAAATCTAGCTTTTTTGCTTGTTTATAGTTCACATTTATTTACAAACATAACACTTTAATACCGAGGTTTTCTTTTGTGCATAATTTTAATTTAGTCGCTTTTCTTTCAAAAAATAGATCCGGAGGAAATATGAGAGATAAATAACATGTGAAATTGATTTTTTACCTCAGAGTGTTGGCAGAGCTGTTGCAGGATGCATCAAAATTTGATATTTTCCAAACCCATGCAGCATGCATCAATGCATCATGCTCCTGAAGCGTTGATTACGACTTGGGCCATATGATCCCATGATATCAAACCTTGCGTCACAGCTGCTACATGCTGCATTGATGCATTGGCCATGATTGTGGCGAATGCTATCTGACGTAACATTACTAGATGACATTACAGAATTGTAAATATACTGGAAATGTGTATGATTTGCTAAGTTTATAATATTTCTTGTATATGTATTTTCTTTATTTTTTAGATAGAATATTGCATAGCATGGCTATGAGAAGGGACTACGATAGAGTATTCAATATGATTAGTTAAGTATCTTGTGATAGGACCATGATACTTTGTGTTCCCGTTTTCTTATATTTCTTTTATGAAAAATGTTTTCATCGAGGGATATGATCTGATATGACTTAAATAATATGTGCTTAATGCAAGTGAATTATTTGAGGTGGTAAATGGTGAAAAACGAAGCCGACCAAAGCTGAAAAACAAACGCAAGACGATTTTAACCTCATTTATAATACATGGAAGAAATTAGACAACAAGGCACAACAAATTATTGCCACAACCGTTGGCACATCATAAACTGCAGTACGGCACAAGAAATGTGTGAGAAGCTGCAGATTGTTTATGAACAAAAATCAAAAACCGATATCCACATGCTGCTACAGCGCTTTTATAGTTTCAGCAGAGACCCGAGTGACGATATTGCCACACATATTTCTAAATTGGAAGCAATAGTAAGAGACGTAGGAGAGGAAATTTCTGAGTCTATGATAACAACGAAAATTCTAATGACCCTTCCGACAATTTTTCTCATTTTTATAGTGCATGGGAATCAACGACTGTCGCTAAGCAAAACCTTGATAACTTAACTGCACGCCTTATAATGGAAGAAACTCGTATGGCTGCTAGCATACCAACACATGAATCAAATAATGCTTTTATGGCAAAGAAAAAGTTAAACAAAGACAATCGCAACAACAAGAACTTCAAGCCACGCAAGTGCTATTACTATTCTGAACGCGGACACTGGAAACGAAATTGTCCCTTAAAACAACAAAAGAATTCAACAAAAATAAAAAGTGTCATGAATAGAAGAGGTGATGCTTTAATTTGTGATGCTCTTACTGCAAATAGTGAAATGACAGCTGATGACTGGCTTTTAGATTCAGGGGCAAGTGACCTCATGTCGTTTCGTCGCGAATGTTTTGTGAACTTCATGCGTTTTAGCAGCTCTATAAATGTTAAGATTGGGAATGGTGACACGATTTCAGCAGTGGGAGAAGGTGATATAAACATTAGTGTGTATGATGAAACTAAATGGACTGAGAAACACTTAGCTAAGGATCTTTATGTGCCAGAAATTTCAATGAATCTATTTTCTCAAGCTCGCGCATTGGACAAGGACTTAAAACTTATATCGACTAGTGATAAGTGTAAATTTGTAAAAGGCAAAGAAAAATTTAAAAATTTACGATTGCAGTGGGAGTTCGTCAAAATCAACTTTTCAAAATATTGTTCAAGGTTATCTCAACGGAGGAGCCTATTGTAAATATTGCATCAAAACAAACACAGGATTTATGGCTATGACATGAATGACTAGTACACCAAAATATAAAATATGTACGTGCGTTTTTGACGGAAAGAAAAATAAATTTCACAGACATTGATAACTTCTTCTGTGAGAATTGTGTGATAGGTAAACATCATCATTTGCCATTCGAACCTAGTAAACATCAATCAGCCATTGTCGGGGAGCTAGATGAATGTAGAATCCGTCATCCGAAAACTGTACCCTATACTCCAGAACAGAACGGGTGCGCGGAAAGAGAAATGCGCACAATGATACATTCCAAGGGCTTAAACATGAAGTTGTGGGCAGAAGCAGTAGGTACCGCTGTGTATCTTTTAAACATTTCAGGTACTAGTCCAGTTAAAGGTAAAAGTCCCTACGAGCTCTGGCATAATAAAGTTCCTGAAATTGAAAATCTTAGAACATTTGGAACAGATTGTTACGTTCATGTACCTAAACAACGAAGACAAAAATGGGATCCAAAGGCTAAGAAAGGAATTTTCATCGGATATGCTGAAGACATCAGGGTATCGCATATGGTTTCCAAATACAAATAAAATTGGCATTGCTCGCGATGTTGTGTTTAATGAAACCTCAAAGAAGAATAGTGCTGCAATACGTTCAGATTCTCAAAAACCAGAAGAAAATGAGCAGAGGTTGATTGACCAAATTAAAACTAGTCCAGGGGATAAAAATTTTGAAAACGATTACAATGTTTCAGCTATGTTTGAGGAAGATTTCCTAGGATTTTCTGATGAAGAAGAAAGTGAAAGTAACGAAGAAAATAGACAGAGGATGTCTCTCCCTTTAAGATATCGACTGAGAAGCAACAACAATCAAAGAAACACGAACATGTGTAGTATTGCGGATGGACATGCATTTGTAATACAAACTGAACCACAAAGTTTTGAGGATACAATCATGTGCAAGGATACGGCAGCATGGAAACGGCCTATGGATGAAGAAGTGGATAGTTTACATAAAAAAAAACCTGGAATCTTGTGTCTTGCCCAATGGATAGAAAAATTCCTGATAATAAGTGAGTATTCAAAATTAAGGACGGAAATGAAAATGAACCTGGAAGATACAAGGCAAGGCTGGTAGTTCGAGGCTTCAAGCAAGAGTATGATGTTGATTTTCAGGAGACATTCAGTCCAGTTGCAAGATTTACATCAATAAGAGCGATTCTAGCAGTATCTGCTTTGGAAAGACTTTATATGAAACAGTTTGATGTAAAAACGGCCTTCTTAAATGGTGAACTTCAAGATGAAATATTCATGAGACAACCTCAAGGTTACGACGCCGAGTATGCAAGTTAAAAAAGAACTTGTATGGGTTGAAACAATCATCAAGATGCTGGAACATGAAATTTGTAGAAACTTTAAAACCCTTTTGAGTTCAAAGTCATTTATCATTTATCAGTCATCACAACAACAGGAAGATCATATTGGCAATTTATGTTGACGACGGCCCAATAGCTGCTACTGAAGAATCAGATATCTTAGATTTAGTCCAGTATCTTCAAAAGGAATTTGAAATTAAAGTATTCGACATTAAGTGCTTTCTCGGTCTTGAAATTAGATGGAGAAATAATGTTTTAAGAGTTAATCAGTCATCATATGCTAAAAAGATTTTAACAAGATTTCGAATGGAGGATGCTAAACCAGTGGCAACACCTGTAGATGGCTTCTTTCATTTTCAAGGCCATGGTTATAAAAATAAAGCTTTCCTTATCGAGAAGCAGTGGGTAGCTTGATGTATTTGGCGATAGCTACACGTCTTGACATAGCATATGCTGTGGTAGTGCTTTCTAGGTATCTTGATTGTCCAACGTCAGAGCATATAAATGCACTAAAGCCGACTTTGAGATACATCAATGGAACATACAATTATGGTATATTTTTTCAAAGTAATGTGAACAATTCTTTCACTGATTACAGCGATGCTGACTATGCGGGAGACATTAAAACCAGACATTCGACTAGTGGCTACGTTTTTACTATGGGATCTGGTGCAATTTCCTGGTCATCTGAGAAGCAAAAATGTGTAGCATTATCAACTACTGAGTCTGAGTATATAGCAGCGAGTGAGAGAGTTAAGGAGCTAATATGGTTGAAACGACTATTAACGGATCTTATCCCAAGTGAACAGTTGAAACCAACTCTATGTATGGATAGTCAGAGCGCGATAAGAGTAATTAAAAATCCTGAGTTTCATCGGCACACGAAACATATCGATGTGAGGTATCATTTTATAAGGGAAAAATTCATCAATGATGAGTTCCAGCTTATCTACGTGCCAAGTGAACATCAGTTAGCTGATCAAAAGGAGACATTTATAATGGGCATTTCAAATTGTGTTTGACATAATTTTTTTATGAATAACTATGTATAGCATTTTTGTATCATTTAGTTTAACCTTTTTGATTTTGTTTAATATTGAGATACAAACAAGTGGGAGTGTTGAGTATAATTGGTTATGTATATGTTTGCACTCATATATGAAACATCACACTCCAGCAATACACACGCATACGTTATATAACTGAATTATTGTTACAGAAAACTGAACTTCATACAAGTTAATAAATAGTCTCCATTTACAACTCTGGAAGTGCGGTTGTTACTTTTTTCCTTTCCTCGCAAATCTGGCCTCAATAGGTGGGCATTTACTTCATTTATTTTGATTCACAACTTCACTTCTCACTTTCCATTTTTACTTCCTTTTTATATAAGTACATGTTTTATCTACAAAATCTTCTTGGTTTTCAATTAATAACGAGAAACGAACTCACCCCAATTCCAATGAGTACATAAATCCCTTATAGACATTATATTCCATTCCATTCCATACGAGTAACTAAACTAACTAATGAATGAAAGCGACAACTAAAATTGAAGTGACACTTACATATGTCAAGTTATGAAGTAAAGCAGTCAAAGTGTAAGAAAGTTTATAAATTTGTAATTGTTTAGAAATCGGTAAATGCATCAAAAACAATTGCTTTAACATACTATTTTTTACTATATTTTACCACTGCTGTTCTGTAGCTCCATCGCTATCTACATTTTTCAGTTCACATGCTAAAATGGAAAAGTTCCTCATAATAAATGAAATATGGTGAGTTGCATTTCTCTCCTGCGTGAAAATACGTTAGTAATACCACAAGAATCATGAGGAGAATATTTCAGCTACTAGTGAGAATTATTTCCATAAAGAGAAAAAAGACCTATAAGCACAAATACAAGAATTCTTGGGAAGTTTCCCGTACATGGTTGACACAAATTAACTGTACATCTTACAGAAAGTTATATAAAAAATCATTATCAAATAACTAATGTAACATTACTTGCGGTGTTGAAGCGGTGCTGATGCTGAGCTTCATAAATCCAGAATGAAACAATCAAAAATTACAAGGAATATTAAAGTGGCTTACAAAAACAAATAATGAAAAAATTTTATACCTTACTAATTTACATATTGAGCTCAAATGCGTATTATATGTCGCACAAAATTCTTACTCACTAAGTGTAATGGATACGATACCTACATTGATTAAATTTGCGCTGAATCAGATGTTCAAAATATGAAAGATGGGCGTAAAAAAGCAACGTTTATATTAAAAGATGTGATTGCACGCCTTATGTAATGAATGAAATTGGTAAAGTATAAGAGAAAAAAAATAGTCGATAAAACCTCTGATAATTCGGTTTAAAAGTTTATTTATTTCGGTGTAAAAAGCTTTATTGACTTCGATCATGAAAAAATAAAAATGGTCAATAAATTTTGTAATCTTATTAGATTAAGGGAGTTAAGTGCATCAAAAAATTGAAATGCCGATGGAAAAGCGTCTACATATATTCTCACTTTGCACATAGTACTTGGAATATATTTTGGGAATACTTAACAACCTAAATAGAATTTTTCAGTCCGCTGGGACCCAGATTCACATTCAACAAGCTACAATAGAGACAACTTTTCTGAATATAAATTTTGTCAAAATGTGTGACAAGTACATATATTGAATTTTGGGATGAATCAGTCCATTTGGAGAAGGAAAACATAATCTTCGGTATAAAATGTACTCAATATGAAAGCGAATTAAATCAAAATAATTTAAACAAAAATATTATTTATAATACGGAAAAGTATCTAATTTTGTTTTATATTGTTTTATATGTTCTAGAGAAAATATGTTTATGTATTTGCAAAATTATATGTTAACTTTAGCTGCGGCGGAAAGCGCTTTTCTGAGTTTAGTTATTTAAAAAATAAAAAAAGAATTAAGTTAGATATTCTCACTGCATCAGCAATCTTGTCAGCGAAGGAGCTAGTAAATGAAATATTATGAACCGCTTTATGGCTGCGATTGCGTAAGCGTGGGAAAAAGTAAGCAATTATGATTGTGCGCACCTTTTATTTATTTATTTTTAATTGTTGTAATATTTCATTAGTACGTTACCCTTATTTTAGAATAATTTTCATGATAAAATCAATTGATGGTTGGAAGGGGTCGGTTAACCATAGGACGGCCGGCTAGACAGGAAGAATGGATTGATGGAATGTGTTTTACCACAGCTGATGTGTCAATTCCAATAATTGACAACTACGAAAAGACTGCGCTCGTAAAGTACAGTTTAATGAAATCTGTCTATTTCTATAATTGACTTTCGAACAAACTGCAATTACGAACGAGAATCCACGTACCTATGCTGAAATAAAGTATTCTGGTGGAGTGTAGCGGTTAAATAAAAGAGGAAAATTTGTGACTCAATTGTTCTTAATTGTTTTATTGCAAGATAATATTAATTCAATAGACAAATGTTAATATTATGCTAAGCTCAATTACGTTAAATGCATTCACTTAATTTTTTCAATTTGTAAACTTTACTTGTACTAACTTACACGTGTACGTTTATAAACTTCAATTTTAGTTCAATGATTTAAATTATGTTTATATGTATGTGACAAATAAAGGAAACTTAAATATGCAAAAATTATGTTTTACATGCATTTATCTTCTCAATTATGACAAATTATGCTATTTTAACATTTAATCAATTACAGGTAAAATATTTCTCCCTTTAAATTATCTAATTACGTGAATTACAAATGGCTGAAAGTTAAAAGGTCCTTAAAACTCAATGTAGATCTAGTTTCCAATTATTATATTGAGTAAAACTGACCTAATGGCATATTTTTTACACGATAAATAATTGCTTGAAATTTCGATTTAATTGAGTTAAATAATTAAAAGAAAAACTTAAATTGCTGAAAGGAAGAAATTAGTTAATGAGCATCCAATCGTTCTTGTTAACTTCATACATGTGTGGATGATCAACAAACACAATGAAATTTAACGTAAATTGAGAAAAATTGAATAATTCGCAAAGTTACCTTTACATAGTTTGATTTAAAAATTTGTAACTACTAAAATTCCACAAATAAAGTGACCGAAAATTCATTGCTGTTTGCGAATTGCCGTGTAAATGATTGATGTTTCTTATGTTGAAGAATATTCTAAGTCTCACTGAAACTCTGTTTTTTATTGCTGATGACACTATTAAAATTGCAAAATGTGGGAGTAATGCTCTACTGACATATGCTCGCACTATGACAATTTGAAACTAAAAGAAGGAAGAATGAACCCCCTTTTTATGGAGAGTTGTGTTCCGATTTCACATCCATAAAAATGACTTCTTGAATTTTTAGGCGTAATTTGACTGCAATATATAATTTTGTTGTTTTCAATTGGTCTCAAATTACAAATTGCATTTTTTGACATCTTTTTCATAGAAATCAGTATTAATTTCACATAATTATGATAAGTTTTTCTAAATCTTGCCATAACTTATCGTTTCGCCATGTTTAACACTACGGTACACGCGCCTCTATTTGGAACGCCAGTACTCGCGCGCTCAACATACGTTGAACAATTTCAACTACCTGTTTTTCAGTGAATTTGAATAAATAAAAATAAACAATTTATAGTATAAGAAACATACTTTCTTAAATATCTATTAGAAACGAAATTTAACTTTTATTAATTTATTAGGAACTTTATGTCAGACATCTTAGAAAACTTGACGAAAATCAGTTATTTTATGTGACATGTAAACTTTAAACACTTTTATTTTTATTCACTCATATCTTCTACTCCACTTTCTTCGGTTTTACTGCAGTCAGGGCATTGAAGAAACTGATGCTCGAAACAAATCCATTTGTTGCATGTGTAACATTGTTTCCTGGTGGACTTGTTGCGCGCTCTTCCGCAAAAGGAACATTTTCCGACACGCCCAGCATTTCGAGGTGGTACTTGATGATGATGCGGCTCAGGTGGATTATTCAGACCCAATAGCATTTTTCCTTTTATTTTCAATGATTTTGGAAGGCTTTCTTTTGCAATCCTGCGATTTATGCATGGAGCCACGAGATGAAAACCAACTTCATACAAATAATCTTTCCTTGGTTTATTAGTGTGGTCTTTGTTCATTGAATGCACAACATAGCCGTTTATGGCGCATATATTCATCAAATCAAAGAAAATGGTAAGCGGCCAACGTCTGGAGTTTCTGGAGACGTCATAAGTGCCACACATTTTGCCCACAATGTCCACACCATATTTGGTACTGTTATAAAATGTAATCACTTCTGGTTTACATTTCTCTGCAGTTCCCGAATCAATACATGCATCGTAGTGCATTCTTGAGTACATAAGGCTTGGCTTTGGCTTGTAGGATATCAATGTCCCTTGTTTTTGAAAACCAAAAATGGAACTATTATCTGTCCTGCCTCGAGTGACTTTGAACTGTTTGGGAATTTGTGGTTTGTTTTTTTTTTACGGTACCCACTACCGTAATTTTTTTCTTTAGGACCTCGGAGGATTGAGGTATGTTAGTGAACCAATTGTCCATGGTTACATTACAACCGGAACCATTCAAAGGAGTAAGCATTCGCTCCACAATATCCAAAACTTTATTTGATTTTTGCGTCCGTCAACCAAAATACTTTGATCCCGTACTTAGCAGGTTTATTTGGGATATATTGCCTAAAAGGGCATCGGCCTCGGAAGTACTGTTGACAATTGCTGACCAGTTTCTCGAAAATAGCTCTCACAGGAGCTAATTTATCTTGCTGTTTACGTACTTCTCTGTCCCTTACATCATCAAATCTAACTGCTCGCAAAAGAAATCTGAATCTATTTATAGACATGACGAGATATATCAATTCAGTACCTATACCTCGGTTCGTGTCCCAGAAATCTTTCAAATTACGTCTTCCAGACTTTTGTACACCTATCACAAAAAGCATGCCAATAAACGCCCTCATTTCTATGATATCTGTAGGTTTGGCATCTCTTTCTCTTAAAAATTTTGATTTCACAAGTTCGATGTATATGTTGGTCGAATTTATTAAGATTTTTATTACAGTCTGATAAAAAAAAAACTCAAAACAATCTAGCTCTGATGATGCATCTTTGGCGGCCCCTTTAGGTCCCGAGATTTGCGTTCGTATATTCTGAGTACGTGTTCTTGTGCTGCGTTATGGATGTTTCTTCCACTTAGTGCCGTTTTTAGATATATAGCAATCGTCTCTCAGAGAACTAAGCAGATTATCATCCTCAGAATCAGAAGTAGATGGTGGAATTTGGCTCGTACCCGGTTCATTTCTATCCAGATTTGGCTCTGTGTCACTACCTTCCTGTTCCGTGTCGGTACTGTTTGGAGATTCTACTACACAGTCTTAATCTCTCCTCGTCACTGTCACTGGCTATTATATCTTCTTCATCCGTAGGAAATTCTTCCAACCACCTCGAAATATTCAATTCGCTCCATGAGGCCATAATTCTACGAAATAAAATCACGTAGTTATGTCACTAAATATCAAATACAAACTCAACTACATAAAAATATCACCCAAAAATTCAAATATATATTTATATATTCAATTATATATTTAATATATAAGTAATATTGAATAATAAACACCAAATAATAATACTAAAATCACTTACCGCACTTAAATAAACTCGGTGAAATATCTCGATAAAAAAGTTACGCGAATACCCGCGCCCTCTACTATTGTAGAATTTTAGATTTAAAACAAAATATGTCACTCGTATGATCGCTCCGGTTGCCGTGCGGTCACTAATTGTGTTCACTACTTATTCGTGGAAGTATACAAAGAGTCTCAGTGTTACCTAGCCTCAACACACTTAACAAATAAACTAAGCGCATGTCTGTTCTACGATGGTAGAACGCGCGTGTAATGGAGTGTTAATTTCAATTTAAGAGATTCCTCTCATAATCCATTTTTGTTCATCTTCATCCTTGTTCCTTTCACACCTTTTTGTCTCTTTCGCACTCATTGGTGTACAGGAGATTTCGAAAATTCGCGATTATTCCGTAAACCGTGGAAAATATCGCGAAACGAACGCCCATTGAATTTGTCGTCTCGCTTTACACCCGGGGTGACAGTTTAAACGTCGCGAAAATATGAAGATCGCCGGTATATTTATATTCGTAATGTCAGCCGCGCGCGAGATTTGTTTTCTATTAATTTTTTGTGTTAAATTCAGTGTTTTGTTTACTTGTAGGTGTTCACCGCGGGAATTATACCTTATTGCACAGGTTGGTATAAGTTTTTATTAATTTTATATGTAGTTTTTTGGGAAATTCCCACCTTTTTCCAATACCGTGTTTACCTGGCAAGTTGAGTTTTTTTTTGCAAAATTCTCATCTCAGGTATTCACGAATGCATCGAAAAGGGGTTTATTGTGTGCCCTTACGTGGGTACCTGAGATAACTTTATGCTCTATGTTGCTGAACATAAGGTTTATTGCGTTTTTTTATTGTTGTTTGCATGCATTGTAAGTTGCTATGTATGTAAACACAATATGTTGTGTATGTTTATGTCTTTATTTACTTTAGCCCAATTCAGAATCGACGCAGCATGCATCATGATGCATGCTGCAATGATTCTGCTAACCAACTCACAATCGGCGCAGCAAGCATCTTTCAAGCAAGCAGTATAGGAAACTTTGCAATGCTAACCTCTTTTATAGTTGACATTTGTTTACGTAAACATATCACTTTTACCGAGTTTTTATTTTGTCTGCAATTTTAATTTATTCCAGTTTTTTTTTAAAAATGGATCCGGACGAAATATGGGAGTTAGTTTTTTTTATATTACTTATATAGATTGCATGAATACGATAATGGACTATAGATTATGGACAAGGGAAATATATGGTACTAAGGAACGACAGTTACGAGGTTTTTTTAAAAAATGATTTAAAATAATAAAAGAAAGGGATGAAGGTGCATTTAGGAAAGCTACACGAATGAGCATTCGAGAATTCGATGTACTTCTGAACTTATTAAGAAACCTTTTGAAAAAATTTTCTCAACGAGAGCCTATAGAACCGGAGTGCAGACTCGCTTTAACGTTTCTGTAAGTTAAGAAATAAACATACCTAGATAAACCTGCTTATGATTACATGTTTTAGATACCTATCACAGGGTGCACCTAGACAAGTGTTGTGTCCCGTGCTCGTGAGAGTACATAGTTTTTGTCGTAAAGAAGTATATTCCTTTTATTTAATCTCAATTCCACTTTTTCTTAAACTCTTTTATACAAACTCAATTTTTCACTTTTTCTATAAAATCTTATATTTCCAATTTATATTTCAAGCAATTCTACAAAATCTTTTAATATCAATCTATATTTCACTTTTTCTATAAAATCTTTTAATTTCAATCTTTATTTCAATTTTTCTATGAAATCTTTTAGTTTCTATTTATATTTCAAGCAATTCTATAAAATCTTTTAATTTCAATCTATATTTCAAACAATTCTTCTTATGCCGATCTCCACTTGGCGGATATTCAAAAACAACTCCCCGAGGTTTAGGTAAATTGCACCCAGGTACCCACGACTACTTCAGAAAGCTTTTTCTTTCTTTTTATTGTTTTCTCACGACGTTGAAAAACGTACGTGAGAAAATGCAAAAGTTTTGATGCGAGCTATATGCATCCATGAAAACCGTAATCCGATATGCACTTGTGCGTCCATCTTGAAATAATATTTTCAAGAGGACGCGAATAATTTTGATAATTGTACGTATGTACAATTAGATTGGAGGAAGTACATACGGAAAAAAAGTAAGACGCTGTATGTAGGTAAGTATGCATAACGTGTGAGTGGAATTTGTGTCTGATAATAAGGGAGAATGGATTTGAATGCAATTTAAGTTTTGAATAAATAATTTTATATTTTCAGGGTCATCTTGTGGTACATCAATATATTATATAGGAGAATATATTGATGTATTGACCTTATGGTTGTGATTCGGGGCATTGGCACCTGAGTCAAAACATCCCTCCCCCCCCCCCCCCCCCCCCCCGGGGGGAAAAGAAACTTTTTATTTTTTTTTTGAAAAGAAAACTTTCTTCTTTTAAAACTAATTTATGACTTAAGTTTTATAGATTTTTTGTAAGTAGACCATGATATGTAACTACAGTATAAAAAAAAACATTTTGTTATACGTATTTCCGCATACTTAATGGAAATTCTAAATTATCGATTTTCTGTATAATATTTAAAGTAAGGATATATGAGGAAGTTAATGGGTGTAATTAAACTAAGAAGGAGATGTTAGAGTGTTTGCTTCATAGTTTTAAAGGTTTTATAACGATCGGTGTGTTGCTAAAATTTATCATAAATGGTCGTTTATCATTAATTTACTATATTCATAAGAGCGATCGGCATATTTCTTTTTATCAACGAAACTATCTCACTGCTCTGCACGCAATTATTTCCTTGTACATCACTATTATATGTTTTCGTTTGGGTGCACTGTTTATAATTTATCATGTTCTTTGGATAATATGCGCTGATTGAACAGATAGAACAATATTGAAAATAGGCGTTAGAAGAGAGTGGAAGAGAAAGAGTAAAAAAATGAAATTTCAAGATAAAAATGTGTAGCACTGGTTGATTGTTGGCTGTCGTCTTAATAATAAGAAAATGCTGTGCATGCGTTTTTACTTGTCGTGGATGACGGGCAATTGTTTATGCTTGATCACATCCAAAATGATTTTCTCTCGGGAGCAATACAGTGCTCCCCAATATTACGCTGTATTCATTAGTGGAATATACGTTGAATCCATATGGCCGCGCTGGACAGGACCTATCTTTTTACGGTTTCTATATCCTGACAGGGAGCCATTAACTATTTGGGGCAGTGACCCGCAGGCTGCTCGGTACCATCCGTTCTCGTTCTCATTGTGGCCCCCAATATGAGATGGGGCTCAGAGCATTGGGTAAGTTCAATTGTTCATTAAAAAATATTTCACTATTAATCATTTATTTGTTTAGGGGCCAACTTGGTGCTGATTGGATGGTCTCTCTGCCTATCTGATGTTGATGCGGCGTCGTACGCCATACATCGCCCTCTTTCACCCGTCTGGAGATAGGTTTAAGTTAAATGTTGTTTGAAATTTTTTTTTTCATAATTACTTTATGTATTAATAAAGTTTAAACGGGTGCAACAATATAAGTTTTTGGTGTTATTATTTTTTCTTCTACCTGCTGTTTCTAGGTTTTCGTTTGCGGAGCGGTTGTTGTTGTTGTTTTGCTCTTTTTGCTTATATTCTATATAAATATTTAAATATTTATTTACTTACATAACATTAAAGGATTTAAAATGCCAAAAACGGTGTTATAGAGAATATTTGAGTATATCTAAATGCTACAGGTAGTGTCTTAATTACCTCATCATATTGAATAATTGTATATATATATCGATATGTATATAATTATAATACCATTTGCTCCTCTTATTCTTACTTCTCTCTTTTCCTTTTTTTTATATTTCTTAATTATGTTTTCGTCTTATTACTTTATTAGTGTAGCTAGTTATTTTTATAAGTAGGTATATTCAAATAAAAATCATTCTATTCTAGACTTCAAGAATGTACTTTTTTTTCTTTATACATATTACCTAAACATTAGTTATAAAAAATTGTTTTTTTCTTCTTGACTAACATTTTTTTTTATAAATTTGCAGTTTCATTTTCTTTTCCCCGTAAAGTGCACTTGATTGTTGGGATGAAGATAGGTTTATTGAAAAAAATTGTGGGAGGAGAGGATACTGTTGTTCGTGTCTAATGTTTGTCGTAGCTTGTATACCTTAGAACTTTAAATTGGAAACATGAGTCCATGGGATGCCCATATATACATATCAATAGTATATAAGTTAGTTAACGCAGCAACAATGCATTTGTACCAGTAGAACAAAAATATCATATTTCAATAAATTGCTAGCTAAGAAAAAGATTGTTAGGCATAAGTTCGTTTTAACCAGGTAAAAGTAAATTTTGTAATTAGGTAGAATCAGATTAAATCGGGAATTGTCTGAAATCGGTTGTTTAATTTTTTTTTTAAAGAAAACAAAATAAATTTTGTTAACTGGCGCCCGAGCAGGGACCGTTGTAAAATGACCAAAGAATAAGGTGATAAAAAGCAAGAAAGTTTTTCTTTTCTTTTGGTTAATTGTGTGAGATTTAAGTGCAAGTAGGCAACTTACAATCTCAAAGTCTTTCGCTAAAAGGGAATTCAACGGCTTATCCAGTGCATCATATCCACCAACAACGGAAGATATAGAAGTTCGTACCACGAGTTGGCTGCTGACAATCTCAAAGCGGTAGGCTAAAAGGGAAATATACGGCTCATCCACCCCCATCATCCGGTAGCAACAGTTCCTAAAAATTGGGAGAAATAAGACACGCACTCACGTTATGAAATTCCTAATTCTAATGTAAGTAAAACTCTCACTTATGTTATATTATATCAAATATATTGAACACACTGAATATCTTGGAAATTTACACATTGAAATAAATTTTTTTAAGAAGAATAACATAGCGTAGTTGAATTAAAAATAAATGTGGTAGTGAATAAAATTTCTCGAGTATCAGAGTGCGTTTAAACCGATAAGAGCTAAGAAATAGCCATAATTATCTGAAATTTGATAAGTGAGGAAAAGCCACTAGAATAGAAAAAGTGAGTCTGATTGAATTAATTATTAAAGTTTAAAAAGCCAGGAAAAGTGTCTTTTCAGTTGATAATAATTTCAATAATATACTCGTACGAGTAAAATCCCCTTTCTCCCTCTCTAAGGTTATAAGTGATAATTTCTAAAATCCCTTATATTAACGTTACTAATATTCGAAAATGGAGCAATTACATGGGGCAATCAAGCAATTGACAGGAGCATCTAATGCTCAAAACGCGTTGGTAAAAGAAATCGAACGTCGACTTCAGAAGTTAGAAAAAGAAATAGCTGCTTCCAAGATAACTCCAAATCCAACTAATAATATACCCCAAGCTCCAACAAATGAAGAGGAATTAAAGGATATCTGGAAACTTCCAGATAGTGTAAGGGAACTGCAGCCATTTGATGGAAATCCGGTGCAATATATTTCTTGGATACACGCAGATGAAAACATATAAAACGACCACGAAATTGTTCGTAACAAACCAATTTATCGTGCAATCCTACAAAGTATACGGCAAAAAATAAGAGGTCCCGCTGACACTGCTTTAATTTCCTACAACATATTTAGTGACTGGCCTTCTATAAAAAAGTGTTTATCTTTACATTATGCTGACAAGAGGGATATTCGTACTCATGAGCATCAATTAAACCTTCTTAGCGAAGGAAACATGAGTTTAGATGAATTTTATGCAAATGTTAACCACCAATTCTCTCTAATAATTAATAAAATTAAAACGGAAGATTATTCTTCAGAAACTTATCGCAATAGAGCACTTGACGTATTTATGAGAGGTGTAAATGGTGATCTTTGCAAGATGTTAGTTATGCAAAAACCCCAAACACTCCCAGAAGTCTAGAAATTCAGAGCTTAAACTTTAGGAATATCGCGATACGTAGACCTAATCTAAATAATTCAGTGACGGCACCCATAAACCAATTCTTCTGTAGCGATTACACTTATAAACAACCCATCTCAAGAGTACCACCTAAACCAGCTCCGCGAGCCATGCCACGGACTTTGCCATTTAACCAAAGGAACGAAGCCTATAGCATCCAACACGAAAAACGTATTCAACCACCTCCAAGGCCAAATCAGCCGAAACCCCTCGTTCCAATGGAAGTTGATCGATCCATACAAACTAAACAAATTGATTATATGAATCGACCTGGTAATAATAATCCTTATGCGTATAAGAGATACAACAATTCAGAAAATTATCCACATAAACAGCAGAGAATAAATATTTTAGAAACAGAAGCTGGGCCATCATATGAAGATTATATCCAAACTCGCGAGAATGAATTAGATGACGACTATTCTGAGGGAACTGATGACGAAAAACCTGAACTAAATTTTCTGACGGAAGCCTCTCTAGCGTTGCATACCTAGAATACCAAACACGGGATGGCAAAATTCTCAAATTCCTAATAGACACGGGAGCTAATAAAAATTTTATAAAATCAGAATGGGGAACGAATAAGATACCAGCAAAAAGGGCTTTTAAAATACAATCGGCTGCAGGGGAGATAGAAGTTAAAGAAAAAATTAGCGGAAGATTCTTTGCCAGCATAGGAAATAATACCTTAATACATTTTTTTTCATTTTACCTGGACTAAAATTATTTACGGAATTATCGGTGATGATACCCTAAAAGAATTAGAAGCAATTATTGATAGAATATTCTGAAAATTAAGCCAACTATCATAATACCTCTCAAAGAAAAACAATCCATTCAAGTTAATAATTTAGAAATTAGGGTAAACATCTGAACCCACAAATCAAAGGAAAATTGCATGAAATATTAAAGAAATACCATATATTATTTGAACCAATAAATGATCAAGAAATAGTGAATACAAACATTGAAGCTGAGATCAAAACGACAACAGATGAGCCAGTCTACTCAAAGTCTTACCCTTATCCTGCCAATATGACAGACGAGGTGGAACGTCAAATAAACAAGCTTCTGGAGGACGGAATAATCAGACCATCTAAAAGCCCTTATAACTCACCCATCTGGATTGTTGAAAAGAAGATACCAAATACACCAAATAAAAATGAAAAAGAAGGATATTCCAAAGACGACATTTTCTACAATGAACGGAAAGTACGAGTATACAAGGTTACCATTTGGTCTAAAAAAACGCGCTCTCGATATTTCAGAGAATGATTGATGGTGTCCTCAAGGAACATATCGGAAAGATATGTTACGTATACATTGATGACATAATCATATTTGGCAGAACCGAGGCAGAGCATCTACAGAATATTGAGAAGATATTTTCTAAATTAAAGGAAGGTAAATCTTGATAAAACAGAATTCCTAAAAACAGAAACAGAATTTTTGGGTTTTATAATCACTGATAAAGGCATCAAGCCTGATGAAAAAAAGGTGCGGGACATAAAAGGAATTACACCACCAGAAAATTTAAAGGACCTAAAGAGTTTCATTAGACTGACTTCATATTACCGACGTTTTATTAGAGACTTTGCAAAAATAGCAAAACCCCTGACTAACCTCACACGGGGAGAAAATGGGCAGATCAAGTCAAACCAATCGAGGAAAATTTAAATGAAAATGGCAGAAAAAGAATTAATGGCATTTAATGACTTGAAGGAACTTCTAGCATCGCCCGAAATATTAGCATTTCCAGACTTCACGAAGCCATTCATCCTTACAACGGATGCTTTAGATCATACGATTGGAGCAGTGCTCTCGCAGGGAGAAATTGGTAAGGATAAACCTATTACCTTCATATCTCGGTCACTCAATAAAACTGAAGAGAACTACGCAACTAATGAAAAGGAAATGTTAGCGATAGTTTGGGCTTTAGACAACCTGCGAAAATATCTGTATGGAGCAAGAAAGATTAAAATTTTGACCGATCATCAACCTCTAACATTTAGCCTGAGTAATAGAAACAACAATGCAAAACTAAAAAGGTGGAAGGCTAGAATAGAAGAGTATAATTATGAGCTTGTTTACAAGCCAGGGAAGACAAATTATGTTGCCGATGCACTATCAATATTAAAGTCACATGCAAACGTTCTTACACCGGATTCAAGCCAAACCATACACAGTGCAAAGGAAGATAGCACAGATCTCATCCCATACTGTAAAGCGCCGATTAATGTATTTAGAAACCAACTCATCATCGAGGTGGGACAACACAATATACACGCTATCGAAGAACCCCACACATTATACCACCGACATTACATAAAACTTGAAGAAATAACCAAAGGGAAGCTCGTAAAAATATTTAAAAAACTTCTTAACCCACATATTCTGAACGGACTTAAAATACCAGAACAACATATTCAAGTGCTGCAAGAAATCTTCAAAAAACATTTTAGTAAATTTAAAATCCGCATAACACAAAGAGTAGTGCAAGATATCGCCAACCCAGAAAACTAGTTCCAAATCATCGATCACGAGCATAGAAGAGCCCACAGGAATGGTAAGGAAAACAACAAACAGCTATTAGAAAAATACTACTTCCCCCACATGGCGAGCAAAATTAAAAAGGATATTAAATCCTGCGATATCTGTAATACCAACAAATACGATCGACACTCCAACAGGCCCGAATTGCCAGAAATACCCATTCCAACTTACCCTTCGGAAATAATACGCATGGATATTATGATATTTAACCAGGAAAAGTTCATCTCTTGTGTGGAAAAATACTCAAAATTTATTAAATTTTTCAGAATAAAAGACAAATCAATGCTAACTTTAAGGGATAAAATAACAAAATATTGCACTATTTTACCACACCTAAAATTCTTGTAATAGAGAAATGTTTTATTAGTCCTATTGTAACCAACTATATTAAAACGTTAGGGATAGAATTATATAGAACCCCATCTCAAAAAAGTGAGTTAAATGGAACTGTGGAAAGAGTTCATTCCACTATAATCGAAATCGTAAGATGTCTGCAAAGGAAATATCCGGATTTATTTCTGAAGGAAATAATAAATATATCAGTAGATAGATACAATAACACCATACACTCCATAACCAAGCAAAAACCTAGCGACATATTCTTTGGAAGAACACAACGAATCAATTATCAGAATTTATTAGATTTTAGAGCAAAGGTAAATGAGGACCTATTAGAACAAATAAAAAAGACCCAAAAAAGTACAATAAGTAATCAAAATTTAAAGAGACAAAAACCGAAAAATTATCATCCTGGGAAGACAATATACACAACTGTAAAACAAATTCAAGGAAAACACAAACCTGTATTTAAGAAAGAAACAGTTGCCAAAGACAATAGAGTCACTGTTACAACAACTAGTGGAAGACGTATCCATAAATCGCACATTAAAAATCTTAACCAATAAAACGTACTTTCCTATTTCAGACTAATATGGGTGCATATCGCCTTGAATACTTGGGTCCAGTCGCCGCCATTAAGCAGGGAAATAGACGCATCATAAGCGGCAGCAAAAACTTGTTCACGTCATTAACATTACTAAGTATGAAGAAGTGCTCAACGACGGAATATCAGCATTATGAAGAATACACAAAACCAGCATTCTTAAGCCCCAACTAGAATATCAAATAAAGCAGGTACAGGAATTAACCCGGAAGTTAAAGAGAACAAATTCAAGAAAAGGGAGATCAATTAACTGGATTGGATCTGCGTAGAAATGGATAGCCGGTTTACCTGATGCTTCAGATTGGGATAACATAATTAAAAGTCAAGATGATATAATTTCCAATAATAATGAGCAATATAAGATAAACAACAAAATTAATGGAGTCCACAACTACACTGATACATCAATATAGAACGTACTTTAAATATCGGAACGAATCCGCAAGTTAGAAGATTAAAAAGATTTTGATTTTACGACGACATCTTTTCCTTGCCGCCGGCTGTGTTTTGTTTTGATGAAGAAAGAAAGCTAGTTAAGTGGAAATTTACTCATATTAAATAATCTATTGCTACAAAATAAACAAGTTATAAGGTAAGGGTTGTACTTTTAATTAACATAAAATCCTACAATTGGGGGCTCAATCAAACACAAAATTGGTCGACGAAGCATTTCATCAAGTTGCACCAATGTCTCATTTTCTACGGGGAGGAGGATATTCAGGTTAAGTTGTGAAGTGTTAAAAGTGCAGTGTTAGCGAACAGTTGATTAGTGGAAGAAAATGAAACATTTCAGTGCAATTTCACAATTATTGCATCAGCCGTAAAAACAATAAAAAGCTCATTTTAAGCTTGCATTTTTATATTGAATGTATAATTGCATACTTTTAGGCACTATTATAATTCCTTCCCGTAATTCACAATAGTCGGAATAAAATGACTGAGGAAAAAGTTTGAAAAATTTACAAAAGAAATGAAACATTTACTTGAAGGGTGTGATGAGAAACTACAAAGCTCAATAATTACAAAAGAGCAATTGGATGAAACCATTTAGAGGTCAATATCTCAGTCCATATCCTTAAATAATGATATTTGAAGAATTTAGAAGACGATAAAAAAAGTATGGAAGAAGATATTAAAAGATTACATAGCACCACTTCACCTCAAGTACAGAGTACCAGTAGTTTCTCATTCCGTGATATAGAAAGTGCGCTATCTGAATTTAGCGAAGACGATAATTATGATGTTGTTAATTGGATTAACGAAATAGAGAGCACAGCACAGCTCATGAACTGGACTGACCTCGAAACGTTGGTATATGCCAGACGTCTTCTGAAAGGTTCCGCGAGACTGGCTATAAGAACACATACAAATTTGAATACGTGGGCATCCATGAAGCATGTCCTAGAGGAAGAGTTTGATGATCATTCGTGTGCAGCAGTATCCATAGAAGATTGAAGACGAGAAAGCAAAATAAAGACGAGAGCGTACAGGAATATTTGCTTAAGATGAGAGAGCTGGCAGCAAAGGGAAAAATAGACGATATTACATTAAATAAATATGTTGTGGATGGAATAAAAGATTCTCAGCATAACAAGATTTTGCTATATGGTGCACAAAGCATAAAAGAATTTAAGATGAAACTGGAAAGCTATTGCGAATATAAAGCTCGAATGGATACGGCTCTTGTAAAACCTCAAGATGATAGAATTAAGAACAAAGCCATATTATGCTACAACTGCGGCAATAAGGGGACATAAGAGTGATAATTGTGAAAACAAGAAGAAACATGCAAAGTGTTTTAAGTGCTTCGAGTTTGGACATAAGGCACCCGATTGTCCTAAGGGCAAATCTTCATATTTGCACTCTCATCTAGCACAATAGGGAATTGTGCAAAAGAAGTAATAGTGAATAATCATTGTATAAATGCACTTATCGATACAGGCAGTGATATCACTGCAATGCGCGGCCGATGAATACAAACGGATAGGTTAGTAGTATAGCTATGTCGGTTCTAGACCACTTTTGATCCAGAAATGACATTTGGACTTAGAAAAATTTTGATAAAAATTGGTTTAGAACCGACATAGCTTTTTGGGGGTGGTATTTCTGAAAAAATTTTATACTCCGACCTTACAAAAACACACACACACACACACACACACACACACACACACACACACACACACACACACACACACACACACACACACACACACACACACACACACACACACAGCACACACACACACACACACACACACACACACACACACACACACACACACACACACACACACACACACACACACACACTCACACACACACACACACACACACACACACACACACACACACACACACACACACACACACACACACATACACACACACACACACACACACACACACACACACACACACACACACACACGCACACGCGCGCACACACACACACACACACACACACACACACACACACACACACACACACACACACACACACACACACACACACACACACACACACACACACACACACACACACACACACACACACACACACACACACACACACACACACACACACACCCACACACACCCACACACACACACACACACACACACACACACACACACACACACACACACACACACACACACACACACACACACACACACACACACACACACACACACACACACACACACACACACACACACACACACACACACACACACACACACACACACACACACACACACACACACACACCACACACACACACACACACACACACACACACACACACACACACACACACACACACACACACACACACACACACACACACACACACACACACGAACACACACACACACACACACACACACACACACACACACACACACACACACACACACACACACACACACACACACACACACACACACACACACACACACACACACACACACACACACACACACACACACACACACACACACACACACACACACACACACACACACACACACACACACACACACACACACACACACACACACACCCACACACACACACACCTACGCATTTATTTTTTGTTAATACCCACACACAATAATTGTAGCTGATCTTTACTAACGCACAACTCGAACTTCTTAACATTCATTAAAACACAGTAAGCAATAATTGTTAAAGTTGATTATTTTATTTTTTTGTCAATATCCATACAATAATTGTATTTGCTGTCAAATCTTGGTAAAACCCAATTTCTATTGATGTATCATCATCTGCCGAGCTGGAGTGCACCCTGGTAAAATGCGGTGGAAAATTAGCTCCCGATTCACTAACTTCACCGCCCATTACTATTATTGGCCACCTTTGTATGTTGGTTGGCAAACACTCTTTTAAAATTTCAATAATTTGTTCCATAACGTACAACTGCTCGATTTAAACTAATGAGTTAGACATCAATCATAAATTGCCAAATTTTTATAAATGCAATGAAATCTAATCAATTGTGGTTAACAAATTTAGAGCGTAAAATTCCCATCATCTATTTTAGTAAGCGACCCGCAACCACAACTTTTGAATAAAAATTTCATGAGAAATTCAAGTCAATTCGTTTTCAAACCACTATATCCTGTTATGCCAAAAATTAGAAGCCGCAACTTTTGATAAAAATTTCATGAGAAATAGAAATTAAGCAATTTAACTGTAATTAAATTTCTCATATATGAACAAAGATTCTATACATAAAATAAAGCCGCAAAACGCTTTGTTTTCTTTTTAGAATAAATTTACAGGAAAATGGTGACCGTACCAAAAATAAATAAGTATAAATACAGTTGTAAAAATGATACAATTATCAGTTATTTATTTCTTAAGCTTTTGGAATACCTAAGGAAAATTTGAAAATTAATAGAAGGTAGGTAGATACAAATTAATAATTGCCACTTGAGAAAACTGACTGATCTTTAAGTATCAGCGTAATACACCCCCTTTCATGTACAATTTTACTTTTCTAGCTCAGGAATTTCAATGGCCCCAAAATCTAATAGCCCAATCTACTTTCGTTCAATAAATTCGGAAAGAAGTGCTAGATCTAATACTTTGGAAGATGATATAAGAAGAGGGATAAATCGTATTGCTTCTTTGCGGGAATATCTTGATATATTACATTTATTTTGCGATGATGATGAAGAAATTCCTGAGTCTGATTATGATGAAGATGAGGATATGAACATACACTTGGATCATGCAGTGATTGATACAGATTCCGATAATGAAGATGACGATAACTTTGAAATAAAAATATCATTCCATTACATAATTTCAAATACTGAACCCTACTGCATCTATTGTGCAATCAATAGAAATGTTATAATTGATGATGAAGTATTAGTAAATAGGTCGTTTTTTAATTTTGATGATTTGGATGATTTTTTGGTTGAACATTTTGTAGTATGTACTAATTGCAATAATGCACTAGATATAAATATTATATGAAAATTACTTCTCGTAGGTCTTTTTTCTTCTTTTATTCATTCGTTTCTCTCTACTTTTTTCTTCTAGATGTATATAGCCTTTTATTCAACTATTTTCATACCTTTTTTTTTTCTTGGAGGGGTATATAAGGAGTACAGCTTTTCGCTTTCGTTGATCAGTTTACTCACGTTGATTGAATCAGGCATTTTAGTTATTTCTAAAGATGGCTTCTTATACAAAAATGTCAAATGAAATAGTAAATAATTTAAAAGAAGTTATACCTTTACTTCAAGCAAATAATATTTATGAGTTAAAGAAGTGGATAAAATATTGTAAAAGTAATATTGGTTTAATGTATCAAGCTCTAAAACGAGCTAAGACAATAGGTGAAAAGAAAAACTTAGAAACGAATATAGGCCATATGAAAAAGTTTTTATGCGATATTACATCACTAGTTCATGTTGGTGGTGGTGGTGGTAGAGTAAAACTTGATAGAAGAAATGAGTCTATAGTGTGGAAAGATATAAATTCAGCATTCAAAAATCGCATTCAAACAGGTGTTTTTATTAATAAAACGTTTAAAGATCCTAAACTGTTTTTGAAACGAGTTGGAACACTGTTAGTGACGCGATTGAAAAAATATTGGGAAAGTTTAATACAATTAAAGTGAACACTTCTTTTTGCTGTGAATTTAAAAAATTAACTACTGATGGTACAGAAGTTCGAGAATATAAGTATCTAACAACAGGAAATAATACAATTGATGGTGGAAGTAATTTAAAAGAACTTGTTAAGAACATACAAGGTGTATTGTTAACTAATTTAGATGAGTTTCAAGAGCGTGATAGCGGATGGGCTTTAAGTCAAATTATTAACTTGGCGGTGAACATCAACAAATATGTACCGCTTACAGGCTCATCATATATAGATTTACCTCCACAAATAAAACGGAAAAAAGCTTGTGTTAATGTAAAAAATTCAGATAACGCATGTTTTGCTTGGAGTGTTGTAAGTGCTATACATTCAACTACTTTACATGCAGATCGTCCAAGCTCATATCCATATTACGCTAATATACTTAATTTAGATGGCATCACTTTCCCGATACAAATGAAAGACATCTCCAGGTTTGAAAAAAAAAATAACATTAGTGTTAATATATATATAATGAAAAAAAAAGAGAGGTGATTTTACTGTTGTACCAACAAGATTAACCAACCAAAAATTACTGCAACATATCAACTTGTTAATGCTTCAGGATAAATACGTAGATAATACTGATGACTTTGATAGCAATGATAGTGATGATGATGACGATGATGCTGAAGTTAATTATCATTTTTGTTGGATAAAGAATTTATCACGATTAGTATCATCACAGTTACCACGGCAAGGACATAAAAAGTGGATATGCGACCGATGCCTTCATTATTTCCATACTGAAGTTAAGCTAAAGCACCACACCATGGACTGCGAGCAAATTAACTCATGTAAAATAATCTTACCGACAGAAGATGCGAAGTGGCTGTCATTTAAGAATTTTAATTATAAACAACGATGTCCATATATAGTATATGCTGATACCGAGAGTTTGTTACATCCTATTAATGTTGCAGCTGGAAGTAGTACTAGGCGTTATCAAAAGCATGAGATACATAGCATTGGACTTTATTTTATGTGTTCTTATGATCCAACTCTCAATTTCTATCATTCATATCGAGGATCAGATTGTGGAAAATGGTTTGCCTGTGAACTCAGAAATTTAGCTGAGGTTATTGAGGCAACATTTCTTTGCGAAATTTCTATGGAAGAAATCACAGAGGAACTTGCCAGTAAATTAAGAAGTCAGACCGTTTGTCATATATGTGAATCCGAATTTTTAAATTCAGATGTACGTGTAATAGATCACAGCCATATGACCGGGAAGGTGCGGGGGATGGCTCATCAAAATTGCAACATAAATTTTCAAGATAGTCGTGTAATTCCAGTGGTCTTTCACAATTTGAGTGGATACGATGCTCATTTTATTATTAAAGATATTGCTATAGCTTTTGATGGTAAAGTTAATTTACTACCACTAAATAAAGAAAAATACATTGCTTTCACAAAAAAAGTAGAAGGTTTTCAAGCTACATATAAATTTATAGACTCCTTTCGATTTTTACCAACATCTCTTGAAAAATTAGCTTCTTACTGTGATGACCTCAGATTAATAAAGAGAGAATTTCCTATTAATCATCACCTTCTTTCAAGAAAGGCGGTATTTCCTTACGATTACGTAGACAGCTGGGTAAAATTAAATGAGGTTCATCTTCCATCAAAAGAAAATTTCTACAATAAACTTAACGATAGCCATATCAGTGATGATGATTATGCACATGCGCAAAATATATGGCGAGTTTTCAATATTCAAACAGTGGGTGAATACTCTGATCTATATTTAAAAACTGATATTCTTTTATTAGCTGAAATATTTGAAAATTTTCGTAATAGTTGTCTTCAAAGCCATCGACTAGATCCAGCTCATTACTTTACAACTCCAGGTCTAAGTTGGGACGCTATGCTGATGCACACCAAAGTGAAATTAGAGCTCATTACAGATATTGACATGCTATTATTTATTGAAAGAAGTATTAGAGGGGGTGTAACCCAATGTAGTGGGCGATATAGCAAAGCAAATAATAGATATATGGCAGATTATAAGCCGCAGGATAAAATAAAATATTTGATGTACTTTGATGTGAATAATTTATATGGATGGGCAATGTCACAGTTTTTACCTACAGGAAATTTTAAGTGGATTGAAAGTGCTGATATTGAAAATACTTCCGACGATTCAGATGTTGGATACTTGTTGGAGGTTGACTTAGAGTATCCACATGAAATACATGATCATCATAAAGACTTACCATTTGCTCCAACGCAAATGAAACCTCCTGAATCGATGAATTCAAAACTATTGCTAACCGAATATAATAAAGATCGATACGTTATTCATTACCGCAGTCTCAAGCAATGCTTAAAAAATGGTTTGATATTAAAAAAAATACATCGAATTTTGCAGTTCAATCAGTCACCATGGTTAAAAGAGTACATTGATTTAAACACAGCTTTTAGAACAATAGCAACGAATGAGTTTGAAAAAAAATTTTTTAAGCTTATGAATAATGCTGTATTTGACAAGACGATGGAAAATGTTCGGAACCGTGTGAATATCAAACTTCTCACTAAGTGGCATGGTCGATATGGAGTTAAAGCAATGATAGCTAAACCTAATTTTCACAGTAGAACTATATTCGATGAGAATTTAATTGCAGTTGAATTAAATAAAACCCAAGTGCTTATGAATAAACCTATTTATATAGGCCAAGCTGTACTGGATATATCCAAAACATGTTTATATGAATTTCATTATGGATATATGAAGCGTGCTTATGGAAATTTATCTAGATGTATCTATACAGATACAGATTCATTAATCTATGAACTGGATGATATAGATCCATATGAAATAATGAAAAGAGATATACATATGTTTGATACAAGTGATTATTCTGTAAACAACATTTATGATCTACCACGTCGCAATAAGAAAGTTCCAGGCTTGATGAAGGATGAATTGAATGGACGTGTCATGACTGAGTCTATTGGTTTGAGAGCCAAGATGTATAGTTTACGAGTTGATGGTAAAGATTATTTAAATAAAGCTAAAGGAGTTAAAAGTTATGTTTCTAAAAAATCAATTTGCTTTATAGATTATAAAAAATGTTTAGATCAATTTACTGAAATATATAGACAACAAAATTGTATGCGATCTGTCAATCATAATGTTTTTAGTATAACTCAAAATAAAATTGCCTTAAGCCCTTTTGATGATAAACGTTTTATTATAAATGGCTCCACATATACTTTACCTTGGGGTCATTACAGTTTATTGAACACTTGAAATTTTAGCAAAATAAAAGGCTTCATATTATAAGAATTTTTGTTTTTTATTATTCCCATAAGATTAATTACTAGTCTTATAAATCATTTATTTATTTATACAGCAAATTTATAATATTTCATTTTTATTGACCCATGAATTGTGTTTTGCAGAGAACCCTAACCATTTTACAAAAAATTTATTCCGTTTTTTCTTCAATACTTTTTCAACAAGGTAATTATGTGGATATTTAGTCTTTAGTAGTTCTTTTTCATAAAATCCTCCTTTGATTGGGTGTCTCTCATAATCCTCTAGCAGATATGTAACCGGATTCGTATTTTGTATGTTTTTAATTTTAAAGATCTCAGTCGTCCAGTTCGGTGTGTACCCCTTTTCAAATATATGTTTATGCTTGCTGATGCGAACATAGTCATCAACCTTATATTTTGCTGCCCCCACTATTTTTATGTGATTGTATACTGTTTGTAGTAGAATATTTTTATTAATGTGATTAACATCGGAGGGGCGCATTTTAATGGTCCTATGCTTTTTATTATTGTATTCATGAACAAGATTGTGTACAAAATCAATCCAACGATAGGAACCATTCTTACTGAATTCTTTCCACATCATACCTTTTAATGTTCTATTAAATCTTTCAACTATTGAGGCTTTCATTATACTAAAAGTCGAATAGTGTTTGATTCCATATTTTACCATTAGTGTCTGGAATATTTTATTATAAAACTCTTTACCATCATCTGTCTGCAAATGTTTAGGAATCCGACCGCTTTTTAGAACTTTTTCCATTGTAGCCGTTACCTCTTTTCCAGTTTTATTTTTAATGGGCTTTACCCAAGCATATTTTGAAAATGTATCAATAACTGTTAGCAAATAGTAGTATCCATTATTTTCGCGAACATAAGCACCCATTTCAACCAAATCTGCTTGCCAGAGATCATCCAAATCTTTCATAATGACACGACGCCGGGGAAAATTTCGACGAGCTGCTTTATGCAGCTCACTCACAAGGGCCTCTTTACTCATTGTTAGCTTTGACTATAAGAGATTCTACATTTATTAACCCTCGTAAGTTCTTTTCAATGTCTTCGCACTTTGTATCAATATAAACTTTTAACTTTTCAAATGACTTATTTATGTGTGATTGTGTCAATGTTTCCAGTTTTTCTCTAGTTATTTTAATAATATTATGTACATTCACAAGCTTTTCCTCTAATTCACTCTTAGCTGTTTTTGTTTCTAAACTACTATGGGATTTGCATAAATCTAAATATTTATCTATTGTCTCATCTATATATAGCATGTTTACAGCATCACTAACTTCTTCTGGATTTTTGAGATTCTTAATATTCTTGAATTGCATATCATAGTTGTTATCTGAAGTTAACAGAAAACCCACTCCTGCAGGTCCGCTTAGGCCTCTTTCGCCTGGTGGTCCAGAGGGACCCCGTTCTCCTCGAGGTCTGGAGGGGCCACGTCCAATATTACCATCTCTTAGCGATCGTCCGAACTTGTCAACACTCATTTCATGAATAAATATATAAAAAGCGGAAGAAGGCTTTTTATAAAATTAAATCAGACTCTCTTAACTCCTCAATAATGGAAACAATTTCATTGTTATGACTATTATTTCCAGCTACTTGAGAGCCAATTAAAAGTCGTAATCTGTCCACCAATTCATTTGGATCGTCCCAGTAAACATAGTCAATAGTGTCTCTTGGAAGCTTCATGAGCCCCTTACCTTCATGACTGCTAAATTTCTTAATAATTCTCATATATTTAGGACCTTTACTACCTCTTATTTGCCCATCTGCACTATAATCACGTCTATGGGCATTAGAATTTTCCAAGATTTCTCGATAATTAGCCAAGTCTTTTTCATCATATAAACTCTTTGATGGTTCTTTCATAAAAAGAAGTTCGCATAAACCCATTGTTATGTAATATTGCTTCCCATTAATAATAAAATGTTGTGAATCAATATCAATGCTAGATTTCCCAATTTTCCTCCCTCCATTATCCATATAAACACCATAAGTGTTGTCAATTTTAGGACTTTTGGTTTGGTAAAATTCTAAATATTTATTAACTAACCCAGTTGATAAGTTGAGGGTGGAATCCGATTTATTAGCTAAGGTTCTTGAATGAGTAGGTGTTCCATACTCGTCTAGTGATGACATTAAAGAAGAGTCTCTATACTTTAGTGGTGTGCTTGTTGGTTCCATTTTCATATACATTTGTTTTGGGTTTAACTCGAAGCCATCATAATCATCATCATCTTCATAATTTATTTCATTTTCCTTTTTTGGTTCTGGTTTGATATCAGCATGAAGTCGCTGTTTTGCTTTTGTATCACTTACAAGCTCTTTAAGTGGTCTTGTTATGGGCTTAAATGTTTCTTCAAGTTGAGATTCAACATCGATTCGCCCCGTTTTTATAGTTCGATACTTTTTCTTGATAGCATTCCTAGTTTTAATAATATCCTTGATTAACTCCTTCTTATTCGTAATGATTTCCATCTTTTTACCCATTTGTAATGATAATTATTTTTAAAACGATCTGTTAACGGCTTTATTAACTGGTCTGTTAACAGCTTTAACTGCTGTCGTAACCGCTTTAACTGATCTGTTAACAGCTTTAACTGATCTGTTGACTGCTTTAACGGGTCTGTTATATTTATACAGAAATATATGTATCGAATCCCTGACGATAACGTCCCTTGCTTAAGGGGCTGTCTTTATCTACTACCAGAAACCCATATTTATCCCCCCAACACTTAGCACACATATCTCGGAAAGTATCAAAATTCATATCCGTATTAACATGATCATCATAAGCGTGCCTAAGATTTGTATCATCTTGCTTAAATAAAATGAGAAAGTTGGCATTATCTCGTACCAAGTGTTTTGGTATATGAGTATAAGTCTGGCAAAGATAGAAACTATCAATGTTATTATGTCGACCCATACAAAAATAAGAGCGTATGTTGTCTTGTTTCCCACATGCTACATCATCAAAAATAAAAACTGAATTTTGTTTTGCCTCATCAAATGGTATAACATCATCATTATTAGAAAATGTATAATAGCCTAATCCTTGTATGGGTGACAAAAGTTTTCTTAAGTATAAATACTTTGATTGGTAGAGTGATTTTGAATATACATAAACGTTTTCATAACTCAAACCATTAGGATGTTCCAGCAAACTAATCATAACATTTGTTTTTCCACAATTGGAGGGACCAACTATTAGAGCACGTATACTATTGGGTAATAATGAACTATGTCTTCCAGTTTCTTTAACATTGCTCTGAAAATCGTTATTTCTTATTGGCAGCGATAGATTTTGCTTAATGAACTTCATTTTGAATACTAACTACAACCTATAAATGCTTACTGAATTTAAATACTTTTTTAGTTTGTATCTGAGTGTTGAAGGCTAAAGACATTTTACTTATGCTTGAGCATAATAAGAAAGGAGCGGGAGTAATTAACACACTCATTAATAGGTTGCCGTTTGAATCACACTTACCAGGCTACCAATATTGCGGACCTGGTACGAAACTAGCAAAAAGATTAGCTCGGGGTGATCCTGGTATTAATCCTTTAGATAGCGCATGTAAAGAACACGATATTGCCTACTCTAAATTTAAAAGTACACCAGATCGCAACATAGCAGATCGGATTTTGGCTGAAAAGGCTTGGAGCCGAGTTAAATCTACTGACGCAAACCTAGGTGAGCGTGCAAACGCATTGCTAGTTACCAATATCATGAATGCTAAGGCTAAATTCGGGGTGGGTATGGCGAAAATGAGGAATAAGAAGAAAATGAGCACACGAAAGAAAAATAAAAAAGTTAAGAAAAACATTACCCTGAGAGCGGTTATCTCAAAGGTGCGAAAATCTATTCAAAGGCAAAAACCTGATTCTTTGCAAAGAGCCATTGCGTTGGCACGAAAGGAAGTAGGAGATACAATTAAATATAGGAAGAAATATGTGAAAGTTCCACGAGTCATACCTATACCAAAAACTGGCGGTATTTTACCATTCCTCGTTCCTTTATTTGCAGGTCTTTCTGCTTTAGGATCGCTAGGAGGAGGTGCATCAGCTATTGTAAACGCTGTTAATTCTGTTAAAGATGCAAAAGAGCAGCTCAAAGAGAGTAAGAGGCATAATGAAGAAATGGAATCCAAGCTAGTAGGAAAAGGCCTTTACTTAAAACCTCATAAAAAAGGATTGGGGTTGTACTTAAACCCAGAACCAAAAAACTATTGAAAACGCTGCCTAAAAGACCGCTAACTGAGGTAGACTTACTTAAATATGCAAAGGATCTACCACATTTTCGAGGAGTTTTCATGCGTGATAAGCTTCCAAAGAAACTTAACAAGAAGGAATGCGGTATTATCAACTTGGATATATCATCCGGTCCAGGAACTCATTGGGTAGCGTACTATAAAAATGATGAAGATATTCAGTACTTTGATAGCTTTGGAAATCTACAACCACCATTAGAAATTATAAAATATTTAACTAGTAATGTAAGGTATAATGATTCCCCATATCAAACATATAACTCTGTAATATGTGGTCATTTATGTTTGAAATTTTTGTATGATTGTTACGAAAAATAAAAGAATATGTATTTTTATTTATTTATTTAAAATATTTCCTTTATACAATAGGAACAACAAGGCCCCTTAATTCTATTATATAACTTCAATAGTTTGGATATTCGCAAAAATTCTCTTTTAACATGCCGGCAATTACAAGTATCTGGACCCGATGTTGAAGTATTGTAAGCCCAACTGCAGGATTCATAATGCTCCCCATATTTTGAAGTCAAAATGTTCATTTCTTTATATTCATGCAAAAAGCGGTAGGATTTTTCTATTTCCTCCTTATGTTCTTCTAGTAACAACTTGTCATACTCTTGCAAGAATCTGCTAATATCGAAATGTTTAAGAAATATTTGCACTTCATCATTTAATCTATCCATATTTTTTTTATTTCTTCCTTGTACTACTGAATTCCCCAGTGGTTCAAACTGAAATGATTCTCATACCCTAACAAATCTATATAAATGAGGAGGAAATCAGATAATTGCATCATTTTAAATTACACCACAATGTCATTAACACTTACATTAAGCGGAAATTCATCTATATTAACAACCGAGTATTTCCCACCCATAGATTTGTCGGGGGATTATGTATGTGGGTTAATTGATTTCCAAACTTACAATTCAATACCAAATATTGAGAATAACAAAAATAATCTACTTCACATTGGGGGTGCGGTTATAGAAATACCTACAGGATCATATGAGATAGATGACATAGCTGAATATCTGGAGAATCAATTAAGTAAATTAAGTGAAGAGGGTTACCATATAAAATTGCGTGCGAACAATAACACTTTGAAAAGTGAAATCAAATCTAGTGGGCCCATTTACTTTAACAAAGAGGGTACAGTTGGATCACTTTTAGGGTTTAGTAAGCGACAACTGGAACCTAATAAATTGCATATATCAGATTTACCAGTTAATATAATTAAAGTTAATACAATAAGAGTGGAATGTAATATAATAAGTGGATCATTCATGAACGATACCCGAGTACATACAATACACGAATTCTCCCCAAAGGTGGGGCCTGGTTATAAGATAGTTGAGGTACCAAAGAACGTCATTTATTTACCGCTAACCACTCGAAGAATTACTTCCATTAGCTTAAAGCTCATTGATCAGGACGGTGATTAAATAAATTTTAGGGGAGAGACAATAACAGCTCGGTTACATCTAAAACCGCAACATGATAATATATAATAAGGATAAATTACGTACATTAGCTACCCTCAACAACAGTTCTCCTGCAACTCTCACCGAAATTAGACCACAAAGAGAAAAAAGGGTCAAACTTACCACACAAAATAAGAATTACTTGAGATCTTTAGGATTTATCATAAAAGACGAGCAATGAGTGAAGTTTTGAGTATCAAGGATGCTGCAAGCTATGATAATAGTGTCGCAAAAATTGAATATCATAGTTACTCACCCTTTACGAACTCTTTCAAAAACAATGATGAAATACGTATAGCTATTCAACATCAAGACATCTATGTACTTCCAAGTGAAAGTTTTATTTACATTGAAGGGAAATTGGAATGTACTCCTAGGGCGACTGACAAAATTCCTGATGTAAAGTTAACTAATAATGCGATGGAATTTTTATTTGAGGAGATCCGGTATGAAATAAATGGAGTACAAATTGATCGCAATAAAAATGTTGGTCTTACTTCAACGATGAAGAATAAGCTTTCATTAAACGAAAGTGAAAGTAAAATGCTTCTAAATTCAGGATGGTCTCTCACCAATATAACTCTTAACTCAGAAAGAAACTTTAATTTTTGCATACCACTAAAATATCTTCTTGGATTTGCTGAAGATTATAAGAAAATAGTTATTAATGCCAAACATGAACTAGTTTTGGTTCGTTCCAGAACGGACCTAAATGCAATTTATGCCAAAGACTGTGATGGCTCAGTAAATATACTTAAATTACAATGGCATCTGCCACATGTTACTGTAGCTGATATGGAAAAGTTGTCTCTATTGAAAATTACTGAAAGCAATCGACCAATTGAAATGGTATTTCGAAGTTGGGATTTGTATGAATATCCATCACCACCACAGTCCATCCGCCATACATGGGCTGTTAAAACAGTTAATCAACTAGAAAAACCAAGATATGTGATTTTTGCTTTACAAACTGACCGTAAAGATTCGAGTGAAAAAGATGCATCCAAATTTGATCACTGCAACCTAACAGACCTAAAAGTTTATCTAAATTCTGAAAAATATCCATACAATGATTTGAATATAAAATATAATATAGATCAATACGCTATATTATATGAGATGTATTGTAAATTCCAACAGTCATACTACAACCGTCGGTCTGAACCATTACTCACTAAAGAGCAGTTCAAAAACTTGGCTCCTTTAGTTGTTATTGATTGCTCACGTCAAAATGAATATCTCAAAACTGGTCCTGTAGATGTAAGCATAGAATTTCAAACATCTGTGAATATACCGAAAAAAACTGCAGCATACTGTCTACTTATACATGATAGAATAGTTCAGTACAATCCGCTAACTACTGAAGTTCATAAACTGTAAAATGAATTGCATCATTGATATTCAAGGGTTCAAAGGTCCTAGAAATACGTTCATCTTAAAGGAAATTGCCATTATAACTCAGGATAATCAACTACAGCACTTTATTTTGAACCCAATATATAACTTTGAAAATCTACCGCCGGAACTACAGAATCAAGCGAAATGGTTAAATCAATATCACCATGGATTTGTTTGGAATGGAGGATTTACTTCACTGGATAGTGTCACTACCCTTTTTAAAGACATTCTCCAAGACAAAATCATATATGTGAAAGGATATGAAAAAATCAAGTGGATTACCGATATATTAAAGTTGGAAAATAATGTACCAATTTACAATTTAGATGAAAAGGGGTGTCCTATATCAGAAGAATTACGAAAAACTTATGCTGATGTACCACGATGCGTAATACATAGTGGTGTATGTGCATTACAAAATGTTTGTCTGTATAAGAAATTTATGGATAATTTTTAATAAAATACATTTTTTTAAAAAAAATCAATTGTTTTATTCACACAATTTTATAATATATAAACTTTTCTTTGTTAGGTATCAAACTATTCACTTTAGCTGGAACTCTACAGTTTATGAAATGTCCATGTTGTAAGTCTGCCTCATTTTCCTCAAATCAACAGATGTGATGTCTGATTTATATGTAGAGTCATTCTCTCTGAAGTATTCAATTTCACCATTACTCAAAATCCGTTCTCCTTCAAGTTCATGATATTCATAACAAGATATTTTTAGAGTTCTATGCTCATAGTTGCTATCATATGTACATCGAACTCTCATTGATTTGTCCTCCTCAAAGTTTAATTTAAAATGTCTGTAAAACACACGATCACTCTCTATAATTCAACCTATATCTTTTTCTTTGTTTATTAAGTCTTGCCTAAATCCTTCAATTGCCTCCTCAACACTCACTACACTATTTTCTGGTATTAATTCCACATCAGTTTCCTTAGGTGATTCAGTTCCATTTTCTGAAGAGATAACAGAAGAATCATCAATTAAGGGCGTATTAGTTGTTGTTGTTGTAGGTAATGCATCATAAGTAGCATTACTTAGTGTAAGTAACCGAAATGATAAAGAAATTTGAACGGAATCATTATTTGGCAACTGTATATTAAAATCGATATTATCACTTGATTTATGCCCTAAGTTTAAATTGATTGGGAGTGCTAAGCAATTTGCATATAAAGAGCATACTAATGCAAATGCAATAAAAATTTTGAATGACATAATATCTCTTTATTTGTTTAGCTGTTGATTGCTCAAAACGTTGACAAAGACTATGCATTATTACGGTAATTTAATTGATTATATACAATTCCACCCTTATCACTCAATTTTCATATCAGAATTTGTTTGGGTATTACTGCTTTCACACTCTTTTACATCTTTTATTTTTTCTGATTTGTATGCTTCTTGTTGCTTTATTGGTTTTCGATACCACTCCTCCTCACCTGCAAACGGGCAGTTATGTAGGAAGAAATTAGTACTTGGACGTCTGATCGTCCCATCTTGTAGCCAGCCTATTACAGTTATTTCTCCTCCCTTGACTTCAATCTTAACATGTTCAAATGGATTGATGCGCATCTCCCCAAAATTTGAGGGAATTGGTTGACCTCTACTCAAAGTTAATACCTTGCATCTTTTACCATTTTCAGCAGTCATATATACTTTCATTAAGTCACATCTTACAACCGAATGCACAATCTTCATATACATCCAACCATTCAGACAGGTACAAAAATGCGTTTCATCCCATATAGAATCAACCCAAAACATTTTTTTTTTTTATGCACTCCCGTTGAAACTATGTTAACCTTTCTATTGTCAGATTACCAATGATCAGGTGTTAAAAATGAAAATGTATTTATTCATTTTCTTTCACCCTTTTCAGGACTCAAGAACGTACTAATAATGATCCCATATACATTGATACCAATAACTCTAAAATTGCACCACCTTACTTTTTCCACCCTTTGACTGTATAAAATTAAATGAAACTAAATAAATGTTATTCAAATATATAAATATTTATTTGTTTATTTTAAATAGTTGTACATATTTGGTATTTTATGAGGATAATTAATTTCATTTTCTACTACATCATCATCATCATCATTGTCATCATCATCATCACCATCACCATCATCATTGTCACTAATAATGAATTTTAAATTATAAGTTTTATTAGGATGAAATTCATTAATAATTTTATAGGTTTGCTTGTTATTGATGTCATTGATAACATCTTCCGAGAGGTTATTGAATCGGGCTGGTAAATATAGGTAGTTATCATCCAATTCCAGCAATAGCTTTTCACCAAAACTAGTACTTTTCCTAGTAACGTTGAGAATTTTATATGCTTTGTTTACATCCATTTTTGTAACAGAGAGTGTCGGCTTGAAGTTAAATCCATTTAAAATAGCTAGATATTTAGTATCAGGTTTTGACGTTCGAGTTACGGAATTATCATCTCTCATCCCCCGGGTTCTTTTAATAAGCAACTTTTTTGAATTATCACAATCCATTTTATCCTGAGTGATGTATCAGATAGTACTTTATTATACAAAATTCAAAGCCTTACTAACGTCCAAACAATTATTATCGAAAGGTTTTATAGAGCAAATATAAAAAGAAAAAAATGGTGGGGGCTTTTCCCACACCCAAAAATTTGCCTCATATATGAAACCACAACATCCTGAACATGTGTTATGTATTAAAAAATTAAAAATATTGCAAAACCACAAAACTTCGAAAAAATAATAACATAATTTTTAATGTGTATCACTTATTCTTATTATTTCAGAATTTACAATTCTTATGCAATATCTTATAAATAAAATATCACTACAATCCATATTATTATACCCAAAAAATATAGCCTCGTGGAGGTTCCACATTTCTTCAATATCATCATCACTGACGTCCGCCAAAACCATTTCCTCTGCCATACAGCTGATGTTTAATAGCAACGCTTCAGTATCTCCAACAGTGACAACCCCACCCTCTTGCAGGTGTCTAGTAAGTTGGATCAACTCCTCCTTAATCCATTTTAAGCGCTTACAGTATTTATTGACCTCATCAGCCAAAGCCATGTCAATAACATTTTTTTGTTCCATATCTAAAGATATATATAAAAATTGTTATAACTTTAACTTCAAAATAATTAAAAACAATAAACTTACCAAACTTGTGAACTGTTCCAAAAGCTTAAAAAATAAATAACTGATAATTGTATCATTTTTACAACTGTATTTATACTAATTTCCATCATTTATTTTTGGTACGGACACCATTTTCCTGTAAATTTATTCTAAAAAGAAAACAAAGCGTTTTGCGGCTTTATTTTATGTATAGAATCTTTGTTCATATATGAGAAATTTAATTACAGTTAAATTGCTTAATTTCTATTTCTCATGAAATTTTTATCAAAAGTTGCGGCTTCTAATTTTTGGCATAACAGGATATAGTGGTTTGAAAACGAATTGACTTGAATTTCTCATGAAATTTTTATTCAAAAGTTGTGGTTGCGGGTCGCTTACTAAAATAGATGATGGGAAAAATTTGTTAACCACAATTGATTAGATTTCATTGCATTTATAAAAATTTGGCAATTTATGATTGATGTCTAATTCATTAGTTTAAATCGAGCAGTTGTACGTTATGGAACAAATTATTGAAATTTTAAAAGAGTGTTTGCCAACCAACATACAAAGGTGGCCAATAATAGTAATGGGCGGTGAAGTTAGTGAATCGGGAGCTAATTTTCCACCGCATTTTACCAGGGTGCACTCCAGCTCGGCAGATGATGATACATCAATAGAAATTGGGTTTTACCAAGATTTGACAGCAAATACAATTATTGTATGGATATTGACAAAAAAATAAAATAATCAACTTTAACAATTATTGCTTACTGTGTTTTAATGAATGTTAAGAAGTTCGAGTTGTGCGTTAGTAAAGATCAGCTACAATTATTGTGTGTGGGTATTAACAAAAAATAAATGTGTAGGTGTGTGTGTGTGTGTGTGTGTGTTTGTAAGGTCGGAGTATAAAATTTTTTCAGAAATACCACCCCCAAAAAGCTATGTCGGTTCTAAACCAATTTTTATCGAAATTTTTCTAAGTCCAAATGTCATTTCTGGACTTAGAAAAATTTCGATCAAAAGTGGTCTAGAACCGACATAGCTATACTACTTAGGTTCACCCTATCTTAACGGCCCACCAATAACCATTAAGGGATTGTCGGACAAATCAATAGCAACATTAGGATATTTTCACAGCAGATAAAATTAGATGATGAAAGCTATGCGGTCAAGATACACCTAATTCCACAAGAGTGTATGGAAGCTGTAATGATCATAGGAACAGATGTTCTGAATCATGTAAACATTTCCACTACAAATGGAAATATCCAGGTCAGACGAACGGACGAGATACTTGCATCATGCTATAACGTTACAGCATTGCCTGAGGAATTAATCAATGTGGGAAACCCTTTGTTCAGAAACGCGATAGAAGAGATCATTGAAAACTATCAGCCAAAAGAAGATGTAGTGTCGACAGTTGAGATGAAAATATTGTGGGGATAATACACCCATCGGTCAAACACCGCGACGTCTCTCACTCTTAGAGAAAAAATTAGTTGATGACCAAATTGCTGAGTGGTTAGACAAGAAGATTATTCGACCGAGTTGTTCAGAGTACGCAAGCCTAATAGTGCTTGCAAACAAGAAAGACGGTTCTAAGACGTTGTGCATCGATTTTAGACAACTGAATAAGGAAATTGTTAAGGACAGGTACCCACTTCCGAACATAGAAGAACAAGTGGATAGATTACAAAACGCTAAAATATTCAGCACTCTGGACTTGGAAAATGGCTTCCTACATGTGAAAGTTGCTGAACAGTCCAAACACTATACAGCTTTCGTGACGCCAACCGGACATTACGAAGTTTTAAGAGTTCCGTTTGGGTTGTGCACATCTCCGGACGTGTTTCAAAAATTCGTAAACCATGTTTTCAGAGATCTACTACAGGAAGGTGTCATTTTAACTTATCTGGACGATATCGTCATTTTAGCTGATACCGTAGAGGAAAGCATCAAACGACTCTGAAGGGTATTAAAAATAGCTCAGGAAAACGGACTCAAAATGAAATGGAAAAAGTGTCAGTTCCTTTGCAACACTATTGGTGTTGCCCTAGCAACGATTGATGCGATGTCTGAATGTACCACAGACAGCTGGCAGACGTAATGTCATTTGCTGTCATCACAAAATGTAAATATTAGGAGGTAAGTATGCTTTGCTGCATTTTTATATTTATTAATCAATTTTGATTGTTTCTAAGTGGATTTTTGATTACTTTCTCTTTTTAGATCAAATGGTGGCCACTTTTTATGCAGGTTGGATTGAACACCTTGTTTAGGAGGCATCTGCCTAGTTCATTTTAACTAGGAATTGATATATGTAATGTATTATAATTATATATATGTATATATATTTATATATTCGTGCAATAAAGCACAAATTATTGATCAGGCATTGCGAAATTCCCGACCTGGATTAACATGCATTTTGCAATTAATCCAGTGTCTTCGCAAAAAGCATTGACCTCTTGCAAACATAAATAACAAACGAAAGTATGCGCAATTCTGCTGATTCGTTCTGATCGCAAAATTGGGTCACGAAAGTGACGAAAGGTAAGTGCGCTCGAGAACCAAAAAGCGACGAGGAGTTTGATTTTGGAGTTTGAACAGTGAGCGGTTTTCGGTCTTCAAAATAATAAATTGAATTAGATAAAAAAAAAAGAGAAATTAACCCAACAAAAATAGGAAAAGCGTAGTTTAATGATAGTAAATCGAACTTTGATATAAGGAAAATTTGTGAATTAAAAAGGTATTAATAATGAAGATTTGTTTCAATTATAATTCCTGACTCGTGAAAAAAAGATACCCTACATTATTTGGCGCAGCCGGTAGGATCTAACGTTTTTTTGTTAGACCGAGTGTTCGATAGATCGATATTAATATCGTGTATTGTAACTTATTTCGCGGGCTCAGAAATTTAAAAGTGACACACGGGTCATTCCACAGAAAATCGACAAATATTGTATAAATTTGTGCATTGACCAACTCCGATTTTGATAAAATTTGATAAGTAGGTTTGTCTTATTGTTAGTAGTACTTTGCAGAAATATTTTTCGTTTTTGTCAATTTTTGACGGCGATATGGTATTTTGAAATATGGAAAAAGTGGCAAATTTTGCTTGGAAGCTGTAAATTCAAAACTTTATATCTTAGGATGTAGGCATCGTAAGCCCATGAAACAAACTCCATTTGTTTAAGGGAGATTTAAAGCTCCTAAAAAAATTAGCTGAGGTCCTTTTTCTGAAAATTTGTTTTCAAGGATAATGGATATGTTCGTTATCCTTGAATATCTCAAAATGCGCACTCTCGATTTCTTTTATTTTTTGTTAATTTAATCCTTGATGGCTTTTGAGGAAACTGTAGAAAGGAGAAAATGGAACTCCTTGAAGTTTGGATGGAGTTATTTTTTAAATATATGTAGTTCAGAAAACTTCGAACGAAAAATGATGAAGTGTGCTGAGTACTCAGATTTAATATAATATATCTACATAATGTAGCTAGGATTATATCCTGAAATGGTCAACTACCGTAAAAATATTAAAATAAACGTATTGATAATAATATAATATGTTTAATTAACTTTTTTATATATATAAGTATATAAGTATCTGAGAAATATTTATAAGTAAAATTAAAATTAATATGAGGCCTATGTACATTCCATATTTAAGATTTCCTTAACTTAATTAGCTCTGCTATATATTTAATTTTACTGGCTGTTAAAATATAAACACCATTATTCATTTGAGGATTAATTTGACATATTAATGAAGGTTTTAAAACTGATTGAACATCTGGTGCATTCGGAAATTGAAAGTGAAGAGAAGGTCCTGCTGGATGAAGTGTTGTTACCTTAAACATTTCGTGCTTTTCGTCATTGGAAATAATGTAGCCCAACCACCAGGTGCTACTTTTTACATAGATGATAAATCCAGATGTGTCTTCATCAATGGTATTTGTGAGCTTTGCGCCAGACAATAAGTTGTACTTTGTTCCTTCGGAAGAAAACGAATATCTTTTTATCAAAACAATTCCCTCATTGACCGGAATTACGGTATGAAGTTTTTGTGTCGATGGAATTCTATGAGCTCTTGAAAATCTGTCATTCAAGTTAATTTCTTCCTGGTAATAATCTTCCTGTGGAACAAAATTGAAATGTATGTTATTAATATTTTCACTCGCCCATTCATAAAGCAGACGAGGTGATATTATTTGATGATTGAAGGGACGTTGTAGACTAGCTTTCGTGGCTAAACGTTTGACAGTTCCTCCGAGGCCGTCACATACACTCTTTCCATGAGCAGTTGCAAAAAAGTGCCAAGTACAAGGACATCCAAAATCTGCATCATGCATGGTAATATTTAGAAAGTTTTTTCTATTTTTGTATTGAGATGCCGAACCATCTGAAAAATATGTAATTTTTTTTATAACACCGTATTTATATTTCATTAGGTATCGCTGGAAAAGGTATACAAGAACAGTATTATGTTTGAGACAATCCGATATTATGACCAAATTTGTACGCTCAATATTTGAATTTTCGTTTTTAAAATATACACCGAAAGGATGTATGGTTGCCTGTGAATTAGTCCAATGAAAACTCTGAACTTCATCTTGAATCACAAAAGAATAATTCTCCGAAAAATCCATAATAACCAAAAACTCGTTTTGATTTAAGGAATCCTTTATCTCCTTGAGAAAGGTGCCTTGTCGTTCTGTAATGAAGGAGTGTGGAATTAATACAGTCATCCTTTTCTGAAATGCGTCTAAGAAGTCATCAGTATTTTCAGTGATTGTTTCCAAATTTGATCTGTCCGTTGATATCCATTGTTGGTATGTAATTGTCTCCACGCAAATCTCTTCGAAAACCTTTTCTAGTTCTTCTTTTAAAGGAAGAAAGCCGGGGCACTGTGGACAATTATATAAAAAAACATTTAGTGTCGGGTGGATTGCAGATCATCGTGGATATGGATTGTATCGTCATTTCTCTTAATTTCGTATCAATGTCTATAGATTTTCGAGGGCGTATAGAAAAAAATCCTTGTTCCTGTAATATTTGCTTACTTTTCCTCAACATATAGCTCGTAGTTCCTGGAAATGTTTCCGTGATTTTTGTAGCAGTCCAGTCTTCCGGTAAAAGTGTCAATATCATGCATTTCATATTTTTATCCTGTGTTGTGATATACTTTTCTCTCAGTTTATTCGCGAATTTTTCCGAAAATCCACTAGATTTTGTTTCTTGGACGATTGATACATTAAAAATTTTAGTGGATATGGCATCCATTTCTGGTTCTCCTAAGTAATGAAGACACTCTTGCAAGCAGTTGAGAGCAGCGTCTCTGTCGAAAAACTCAACATCCTGACTATCAGCAATATTTTGTATATCCTCGGGATTCTCAATCTCTACAGAAGGTGAAGGACCGGGTAACTTATAGACTTCTAATCGGCACTGCGAGCATATTTTCCATTTCAGCTGTAAATTTGGTAGACGCTCCCTTTGGTAACATTTCTTAAATTTTGGCGTTTAGAGGAATGACTCTATTTTAAAACAGGATTACAACACTCCCGTAGTTTATAACGATTCTCCATGCTTAATGTTATAATTGTATATATGGTAATAATATACAGTTACGATTTATAAGAATAATTAAACTTAAATTAATTTCAGAAAACTAATTTAAAAAAAATTAAAATTGCGAAATATGTTTTGATTACTAATTGAAACGACGTTGCACTAATAATTTCAGATACACGGAGTCATCTCACATTTATACTTACCAATTACCATTTCACCCCGGGCGACCAGTGTAGAAAATATAGATATTTAACATATAACCGATCTTATAATATTTTCCAACTTAAATTTCGTTAGGATCATATATTGTTATACATGTACATAGTCTAGATATATTAGGTTCGATCAGGTAAAATGGAAACTGTTGCCATGATATATGCGATAAAAGAAAAACAGGTAGAAAGCATGCGTTGAGCAAAATTATAACAGGTATAAATTATTATATGGTAGGTAGAACTTTCAAAGATTATTTTCATATGTAAACATTGACTAAACAATGAGTTCTTTAGTTGCGGTTTCTGATATAACTATATTCATATGTATATATATTACATCAATCTAAAAGTTGTAGTATGTGTATTTTCTTTTTATTTTCCTGTATCACTGTAATTTTTAAAACCAGCTTCATACAAGTATTTGATAACGCACCATACAATATCAATTTTCGTTTAAAGTTTTCTGAACTACATATATTTAAAAAATAACTCCATCCAAACTTCTAGGAGTTCCATTTTCTCCTTTCTACAGTTTCCTCAAAAGCCATCAAGGATTAAATTAACAAAAAATAAAAGAAATCGAGAATGCGCATTTTGAGATATTCAAGGATAACGAACATATCCATTATCCTTGAAAACAAATTTTCAGAAAAAGGACCTCAGCTAATTTTTTTCAAGAGCTTTAAATCTTCCTTAAACAAATGGAGTTTGTTTCATGGGCTTACGATTCATACATCCTAAGATATAAAGTTTTGAATTTACAGCTTCCAAGCAAAATTTGCCACTTTTTCCAAATTTCAAAATACCATATCGCCGTCAAAAATGGACAAAAACGAAAAATATTTCAGAAAAGTACTATCAACAAGAATACCAACCCACCTGTAAAATTTTATTAAAATCGGAGATGGTCCATTCAGAACATTTGTCGATTTTCTGTGGAATGACCCACACAAAGAATTTTTAAAAGTGAAGAACAATTATCAATCAACGCAAAACAAAAATAAAATAAATAGAATTTAAAAAAAAAAAACGGGAAGCAAAAAAAAAAAAAATCAGAGCACAAGTGGAGTAGTGAAAAAAAAAAAATCACCAGTACAAGAGGATTATTGGATAACCTCCATACGACTTAACCACAAAAAATAAGTCTTCAGAAAGGGGCCAAAAGACTTTGTGATGTGTAAGCAAATTTAATTGTAATTTATTATTAGTTTTAACCGATTTACCAATTTAAAAAAATAATACAAGAGTGTGCTTACTATATACAAAAACTATATAAAAATTATTCTATTTATATTAAATCTTAAACAGAATTTTTTTTGCAAAAGGTAGCACACATTGACAATAAATTTTACAGAGATGAAAGGTTAGCTAATTATTTATTTATTTTTATTTTTTTTAAAACTGAAATTTTTTTTTACACAAACAAAAAAAAATCACTTAATTTACATGAAACAGTACGTTTTTCTTTATTGTTTTACTTGTAATATCCTGAAATAATTCTTAACTTAAATTTCTATCTCAATAATTAGAACATTAACATAAATCGTATATTTCTTTCAACTTAATTTTATTATTAATATATCGTCACCATTCGCTTTCATACTTTTAAATACCACAAATTACTCTAATTTTTCGGCACAATTTAGTAACATAAAGCTCCAAAGTATTCACAAAACCAAAGTGCTTCGCTGGCCAGCAAACCTATTACGAACTGTTAATTTCTTTGTAATTCTTTCTAGAAAACTAAAATCCTCGATAATTGCTATTTATTCCGCATGTATTTTTCTCTACCAAAACGACTAAAATCGAAACTCAAAACGCCCCGCAAACGTGCAAAGTCTTTGTCTAACGTCCATGAGTCAGAAAATGATGACTTTCATATCCGGTTGGAGCAACTCTCTTTCGAAAGCGTAAGCCCACCAAGAACAGAAGAAATCACCCCTCAAAAAACAAACGAAAATCTCGAAAACCTGGCACAACAAAATCAACAGGGAATATCAAACCACATTACGAGATTTAGTGACTGCCAATTAAGAAGTGGACACATTTTTACACGTAGTCGTTTCAACTCTGCACCCACAGTCTACCAAATGGCACCCACAGTTCCCTCAAATGAAACAGTGAATGCACTAGAAAAAGTATCTAAACTCGCTAGCCGTTTGGTTCCTAACTACCCAGAAGGTAATAGAAACAATGCAGCGAACGAGCTTCATAACTTTCTTGACTGCTGTAAGCAAGTCCATAAAGCGTTATCTTCAGAAGAAGAAAAAAAATCTTGATTCCCCTCTTGAAGACTAAGCTGCGCGGTGAAGCTTATGACTTAGTCAAGTATCTAGATATTCAGACGCTAACAGAACTAGAACAATTGCTGCTCAATGCTTTTGCCCCACCAAAATCCATAAACGACATTCTGGGCGAAATTCGCAAATGCATTCAGATTCCCGGTGAAAGAATTCATACATTTGGCGCAAGACTAAACAAGTACGTAGTCGAGTGTAAAAGGGCGATTAAAAATAAATACGCTGAGAACAATCTCGCTCTTACGAAGGAAATTGAAGAGGAAGCTTGTTACGTCTTCAAAACTGGAGTCCTAAGCCCCGTGATAAGGCAAGTTTTGATCACTCAAAGAGTAAGTTCACTTGACGAGCTTATTCAAATTGCAGTGGAAGTAGAGAAAACTGAAGACAGGCAAATTCATGGTAGACATATGCAAACAAGCTTGTTTGAGCATACCCCCACTTTCAGTGAGAAAGAAGTTGAGCGACTAAAGATTATCGCGAATTATCAAGCTACACCGTTTCACAGACCGCCCGAACAAAATCATCTCCACCCAGAGAAATTTAGTGTACAACAACACCCACCACCCACCACTTCATATACTGCTCCATATGGTACAAACGGTGCTTTTTATCAACCACCCACTGACCAATATACACCAATCGCTCACCAATCAATGCCAGCTAACCATTTACCAAATTCAATAAATTATAGTACACCTTCATATATATTCCCTGTTCCGAGACGAGAAATTAAGCAATGTACTTTTTGTAATAAAATTGGACATAACATTGCAGAGTGCCGTAACAAGCGACGCATACTTCACTGCTCAAGGTGTAAAGGCTATGGCCACATGTCACAAACATGCCCAGTTTCTATAATAAATCAATCAAACAACGCACCTTTAAGTACACGTCTTAAGTGTGATTGGTGTGCCCGATTTTCTCATAAAACAGAAGAGTGTCGAGCAAAAATAGCATGGGAAAGTAGACAGCGTCAGTCTCAACAGCAATCGGGAAACTAAACGGGGCTAGCCTAACCCACCCTATGGCTATGCCTACTACCAAAGGGTGTAAAGAAAACGAAAAACAGACCAATTGTCATTCAGACGAGTTTACTTTTAAGCCTAATTATAACACAAATAGCATTAATGAGCAAAAATCGGTAAGCACAGAGAGTACGACACGAAAATCATCAAATGGCAAAAGTACTGAAGTCTTCAAATCCGTAGCTTTACCGCAACAACACAATCATATATCATTAAATGACCCTTCAATCGAACTACCTTTAAACATTGCAAGAGGTGACATAGTTAAACTATTAGTGGATACCGGCGCGGAAGTTAGCTTGATCAAAAAAGATAGCTTAGCTACAAGTACTAAAGTAGACATCAAAGACATCCTCCGCCTTCAGGGCCTCTATGGAGGATGTGATATTACTTTAGGATCTTGCGTTGGTATTTTTCAAATAGGAAAAGGTATTGAGTGCGATTTTTATGTCTGCAATAACTCTCTTAATATACCTTTCGATGGAATACTAGGCCGTAATTTTCTGTGGGATAATACAAATATTCTTACTACAGAGCGAGTACTACATTTCTTTCGAACAAAAACTAACCCCATCGACTTGAAAATTCCTTTTGCAAAAAGCTTTAGTAGCCAAAAATTCATCTCCCAAAACAAGAACGATGTTTACGAAAACTCCAATATTAACAAACAAATAAATAACACGAAACAGTTAGTAGGAAAGAATAACATTCCCAGTAGCAACATATTTCTACCATCAAACCAACAGAAACAACTACACGGACCAACCTCAAGAAATAAAAATAATGCAGCTTCCGAAACTGCACCTGCGAATACAAGCACAAGAAAACCATTCAGTAGCAGATCTGCGATACGAGTACCTCCTCGATCAGAAATGGTATTAGAAATACCAGCAGAAGACTGTAAACAAGAGATGATATGTTTTTCGCAAGAAATCGCGCCAGGAATATTCACGGCTAATGGAATAGTGAAACCAAGATACGGAAAAATTCAATTAAGTGTTATCAATACCCATGAAAGGGAAGTAGAACTGCCTAATTATCACCCGAAATTGGAGTACCTAGATAAGTACGATATCTATACGTTGGAAAAGAGGCATGAGGAAACCAAACCTCAAACAAAGCAAAATAGATTACTTCTACTTGAAAACGAAATAATTATTGATCAAACCTACAACCAAGAAGAAATGCGGGCTATAAAGGATCTCTGTCAAGAATTTAATGATGTTTTCCATATAAAAGGTGACCACTTACCTTACTCAAATGTAACAACACACACTATACCTCTCAAACATGACACAGCTCCCATAAACCAGAGACCGTACAGACTACCTGAGGTTCATAAAGACGAAATTAATGGGCAAATTCGTGAGATGCTAAGGGATAAAATTATTGCTCCGAGTAATAGCCCATGGAACTCACCATTACTCTTAGTTCCAAAGAAACCATCGCCAAACGGGTTAAAGCGTTGGAGAATTGTAGTGGATTTCCGCAAACTCAATGAGAGCACTATAGGCGATGCATTCCCACTGCCAAGAATAGAGGACATCTTGGACCAATTAGGAAATTCGCGCTACTTCTCAACGTTGGACTTAGCAAGTGGATATCATCAAATTTTAATGGATCCATCCGACAGTGAGAAAACTGCCTTTAGTACAGCTTATGGCCATTACGAATTCCTTCGAATGCCATTTGGTTTGAAAACTGCGCCCGCTACTTTCCAAAGAGCTATGAACCAAGTCTTAACGGGACTTCAAGGCTTGAAATGTTTCATTTACTTGGACGACATTGTAGTATATGGCAAGAGCTTAGACGATCACATTAAAAAGCTCAGAGAAATATTCTACAGGCTGAGGGAATATAATCTAAAACTACAGCCAAGCAAATGTCAATTTCTTCGGAAAGAGGTGGTCTATCTGGGACATAAATGTTCCAATGAAGGCTGCGCTCCGGACCCCGACAAAGTGAAATGTGTATATAACTTCCCAAGGCCCCATACTATTAAACAGTTACAAAGCTTCCTTGGTCTAGCTAATTATTATAGGAAGTTCATTCCTAATTTCTCTAAAATAGCAGAACCCCTCACAAAACTTCTCCGTGGAAAACAAAAATTTGTGTGGAACGACTTGTGTGAGACTTCATTCAACAAGTTGAAAGAATTACTAACCTCACCTCCGTTACTAGCATACCCAGATTTCACAAAACCATTCATTGTGACTACAGATGCAAGTAATGAGGCTATAGGGTCGGTGTTATCCCAACGAACACCAGGAAATGATCGACCTATCGCATTTGCTAGTAGAACTTTAAACAATACCGAAAGACGATACTCTACGATAGAGAAGGAATTACTAGCTGTAGTATGGGCTGTAAAGAATTTCCGTTGTTATTTGCTAGGTAGGAAATTTACAGTTTACACTGACCATCAACCTCTTATAGGAGTATTCAATGTTAAAGATCCTACCTCGCGATTAATACGATTCCATCATAAACTTTCAGAATATGATTATGAAATAAAATATAAGCCCGGAAGAAAAAATGCTAATGCCGACGCTCTGAGCAGACTTCCGCAGAACGAAACAATAATTTCAACAACGACAAGAGCCCAAGCGAGAAATCATAATGAAATAGCACCCCAGACGGACTTATCATTAGAGGAGAAAATACAGTGCCCACCTGAGCGAGATGAATGTAATACCGAGATATTATCCGAAATAGAGGAAACCAATAGGATAAACGAAAACAGTTTACGCGAACAGACTCCATCCTTTCAAATATTAACTAACTCAAAGGATATACAGAAAATACTAAGGGCATTTCACTCAAACCCACTGGGCGGGCACCAAGGAATCGCCAAAACTTATTACAGAATTCGTCGACAATATAGATGGAAAAATATGTTAAAAGATATAGTGAAATTCATAAAATCCTGTCCGAAATGTCAGACTAATAAACATAGCCCTCAAATAAAAATGCCTATGATTATTCCCGATACTGCGGAAAAACCATTTGACAAAGTCTATCTAGACATAGTAGGACCACTCCCTGAAACTCACAATCGAAATAAATACATACTAACTTTTGAAGACGATTTAACCCGATTTATGGATTGCTACGCCCTCCCTGACGCTGAAGCAGCTACTGTAGCAAAAAATTTTTACGAGCAAATAATTACCCGCTATAGAATTCCCAAAAAGCTTATAACTGACCAAGGCACTAATTTTATGAGCGATTTATTCACCCGCTTATGTAAATTCCTACGAATTCGAAAAATTAATACTACAGCCTATCACCCACAATCTAATGACGCCCTAGAGAGAACTCATAGGCCATTGGCAGAGTATTTACGAAATTTCGTAGCCGAAAATCCTCAAACATGGGACGAATGGCTAAGAGAAGCAGTGCACGTTCACAACAACACAAGGCACTCCTCAACTCGTCTCACACCAATGGATTGCTTGTTCGGATTTACGGCTGAGCTGCCGACAAATCTAAATCAAAGGGTAGAACCTTTGTACAATCATGAAAACTATTTTTATATCCTTAAAAATAAAATTCAAAGAGCACATGCCATTGCCAGAAAAAACATAATCAATAGTAAAGAGACAACGAAAAAATACTACGATAGGACCACGCGTGAAGAAACTTTCCAAATCGGCGACTTAGTTCTTCTAAAAAACGAAAGTAAGAAAAACAAGCTATCTCCTATTTGGATAGGTCCTTATGAAGTGAAGGAAATTACTTCCCCTGTGAATTTAAAAATTCAGGTAGGTAGGAAAGTTACGACTATTCACGCAAATAGATTAAAAAAATTCCACACTTCGAATTAACACCTACACAAGCACATACACTGTCTATCTCGAAGAGTAGACAAATAACAATACTATTGAAACGAAATAAAAGAAATACGTTTTAGGGAACATCGTCTGGATTATCTTGTGTGCATCGCTCACGGACGGCTCTTCTCAAGGAATAGAATTGCCTTACACGAGCAAGAAATTAGAAGGAACTGGAATAGTATTCGAAGACATCGACGAAGCCCTAATTTATAAAGACGAGTGGAGAATATTTACCACCATTAATTTAGCGCAATTGAAAACATGGGAAGAATATCTGGACTGGAGCAAAAACTCGGTAACGCAAATGTGCGAGCACTACCTGAAACTAGAACGTAACGCTTCATGTGCTCAGAATGTTCAAAACGTGCGCTATATTACGGTAAGAGCGAGGCATATGTTACAAAGACTAGACATGGAAGTTACTGGCAGGCATCGACGCGCAGTTTTCGACGGCGTAGGGACACTGAGTAAGTTCTTGTTCGGCACAATGGACCAACAAGATTCAAACCAAATTAATTCCCGACTAAAAGATCTAGAGGCTGACAGTAAGCAAAATTTGGAATTATTAAAAGAACAGGTTAGTTTAGTTAAGTCTAATTACGAAAATACTCGAGAAAACTTTGATAAACTTCAAGTAGACTTAAATGAGACGAAAATTCACACATTAAACGTTATCAAAACCTTTAAATCTCAAATAAATTTTGCGATATCTGAAATCAATTTGCTCCAGGCCAGAGTCACATTTGACGAGGCAATGTCTAGCGTAGTTATTCACCTACAGGAAATAGAACATCAAATTAATACTTTATCCATTATTCTCGGTTCTTTAGCCACTAAACACTTACACCCTCTTTTTCTTAGCTATCACCAAATTAGTGAGTTATTAAAGGAACTCCCTCTATCTTTCCAATTAAATACGGTAATGCATGATCCCTTTATATTACAGCAGCTTGCATCTGTCGAAAGTGCCCACATAGGAGATCATCTCTTCTGTAAAGTAACCATACCCCTCATTGAAAAAGAATGGTTCACTATAAAGAAAGCTTATTCCTTACCATTTCCGTTAGGAGAAAATATATTTGTTCATTACGAAATAGAAGAGGAATACTTAGCCACGGACACAGGTGGAAATAAGTTCATACCCTTAAAAGAACAACAGCTGAAACTGTGCGAGAAAATAAATTTGAATAAGTCTGCTAGAATTAGAGTCTGCCATTTTGCACTACCGATTTACACTACTCCCCAAAATAATTGCATCCTACTTCTTTTCAAAGGTTGGTCTGAAGCCAACGAGATTTGCACTAAGGCACCAATCCGGAATAATCATAACGTTCTAATTAAAATGAATAGTGAAAACTCTTGGCTATATATTTTCCCACAGGAATCAGAGGTTAAATTACATTGTACCGATTTTCAGACCACTCTTCGACTAACTCAATGCGGTATGCTTTCCCTGAAACCAAATTGCCAAGCGCAAATTGATAATCTTCTACTGACGACTACAAACAAACTCACTAAGGCAGCTGAGGTAGTAGAAATTGACCTTGTACCGAAATTAGATCTTCAGCCATTTACTGAAATGCTCAAGAGTTTAAGACCCGAAAATAAAACCTCGAAAATCCATGTCCAAAATTATAAGCAACATAATGACTTCCTAAAAGAAAAAGGTGCAGAATTTAATAACCTATTGCAAAAAATTCAGAAGGCAAAAGATGACAGAGAAATTAGAAATAGAAATAAAAAACAAACCATTGCCCTCGGATTGGCAGGCTCCGCTCCCATAGTAATCATTTTACTGCTAACATTAATATTCAAATTACGAAAGAGACACCCCAAAACCTTAACTCCTATTATACTCTCAGCCCCCACAGAAAAAACGGTCCGGGATAAGGAAGTTTCAATCGAACTAAACAACAAAAATCCTTTTGCAAAGCCAAAACCTAAAAAGGCACCAAGCTTAACACGAGAAACTAGCATGACCGTAAGGTCTAAGCCTAGCGAGTTTGAAATCCTCTAATAAAAAAAAAAAAAAAAAAAAAAAAAAAAAAAAAAAAAATGTGTTGCCTAAAAATTAGAGTAAAACGATACGACATTAATACACTTGTAAAACATAAGTCCAAGTAAAATAACGTAGATCAATGTACAAAAAACAATGTATGAACATATGTATATGCATGATTCTTTCTTTACTTGAGCACATCAAGGTAATTTAAATACCCCTAGCCTTGAATTAGACCGAGAAAACAAAAAACATGCAATGTGTTAACGGCAATACTACATATATTTATTATATTATAGAATAGAATAATTTACTCAAGATGTAAAAAAAAAAAAAAAAAAAAAAAATCATAGTTACGTGTACCTATAGAAATAATGAAGAAATAATGAATGTAACCTAATCTCTCTAATTTTATTTTTAACAAAAAAAAAATCATAATGAATGTAACCTAATCTCTCTAATTTTATTTTTAACAAAAAAACAACATAACAGAATATATTTAAATTAAAATAAATTAGAATAAAAAAAAAATGCAATGTAATAACTAATAATAATATTTTACTCAGAAAGATAAAAAAAAACATGTTTACGAAGAAAGAGAAATTGTAACGAAGGCGAACACCGCTCATCTTTGGCGTAATTCTATTCCATAGTTTTTTTTATTGTTTTACAAAAAATTCTTGGTTCCGGACAAACTTACTGGCGGCTTAAAGCATTACTTTCTATACGCGAAGATATATGATACATCATATACCTTCTTTTCGATGGTGGAGGAATGTAATGTATTATAATTATATATATGTATATATATTTATATATTCGTGCAATAAAGCACAAATTATTGATCAGGCATTGCGAAATTCCCGACCTGGATTAACATGCATTTTGCAATTAATCCAGTGTCTTCGCAAAAAGCATTGACCTCTTGCAAACATAAATAACAAACGAAAGTATGCGCAATTCTGCTGATTCGTTCTGATCGCAAAATTGGGTCACGAAAGTGACGAAAGGTAAGTGCGCTCGAGAACCAAAAAGCGACGAGGAGTTTGATTTTGGAGTTTGAACAGTGAGCGGTTTTCGGTCTTCAAAATAATAAATTGAATTAGATAAAAAAAAGAGAAATTAACCCAACAAAAATAGGAAAAGCGTAGTTTAATGATAGTAAATCGAACTTTGATATAAGGAAAATTTGTGAATTAAAAAGGTATTAATAATGAAGATTTGTTTCAATTATAATTCCTGACTCGTGAAAAAAAGATACCCTACATATACCAGACGCTTTAATTAGATAAGTATTCTATTATTTTTATGTAATTTGATTTGACTGATACTTTGTGTTCTTTTTTGTATATTTTAGGTAGATTGAACGTGAAGCTGGGAGTACATCGAGGGATTAGGATTATATTTGTGTGTGAGGACTGAACATCCTCCCGCCTCAAAAAAAATAATAATTTCACAAAATGTATAACAACTTACTGAGTTTTGCTTGAAGAAGTGGAGTCTGTATCTTTTTCGCTTCATTTTTAGATCGATTCCACCTGGCAGAGTGATTTTGAAGAATGTTTTTGCTTCACGAATCTCATCCCATGGTACATCTGATGTTTGTAGTAGTTCTATGATGTCAGGGGTAGTCCATAACTGCTTCAGGAGGTCAGCCGGTATTTTGTTTGGAGTGCGAGTTGCACTAGGAGTTTGTACAGCTGTCATAATTGGTGTAGATTCTGGTACCCTTATTGCAGTTGGTATGAAGCTTTGCTTTGTGTTCATAGAAGTTGTTTCATTCGGTCTGTCTATCGTTTTAACAGCGCTTTTAGTAGTTGATCTACTTATTTCTGTATGAGGTTTAGTGACTTTCGTATCAAGAGATTTCCTTGTTTCAGTGGGTATTATTTGATGCAAATCCCCAGGAAGACTCGGCATAGTGTTGTCATTTTTCTTCCTGAACCCATTTGCCTCTTTCTTTCTGATGTTGAAAGGTGTCTGCGGACTTGATGCACTCTTGATAGGCGATTTGTGCTGATCATGCAAATTAGGCATTAGTTTTCTTGGCACATCTGTAGTTGGTTTGACCTTGTTGTTGCGTTGATATGGGATGCTTGACTGATATTTGACTGTGGGCACAGTCATGAGGGGGCCTCCTGACAGACCTGCGGGTGATGTGTTTGTCCTTGTCGGGATAGGTTTCGGCTTAGTAGCCTTCCGAATTACAGGATGACTTGAGGTTGGCTCATGTTTGAACCTCAATACTTCGTTGGACATGGGCATCACTCTTCTAGCCTTTACCGATGGAGATGCCTCTTGTGCCTCAAATGGCCTTATCTTTCGCTTTATAGGTGATGAATGCACTGGTATTGGCCGAGTAACAACCGATTTCATTCTCCGTTCCTTTTTAGGTGATAGGCCTGATTGGCTTGAAGGGAGCCAATAATTCTGGCGGAGATAGGCCAGCATCTACAGAATCCAAAGATTCTGAGTTGAAAATCTCCAATGACTCATCCATGTTAGAATAAAACAAATGAAAAAATGAAAAAATAAAAAATATAAACGAACTCAAAAAGAAAAACCACTGCGCGCACTTGTCAACTTTCAAACTTGAAGTGACTTTTGGCGGATTTTGGTATCGTTTATATTTGAATATAACGGGCATTTTGGAATTTAGGACTGCCTGAGAGCATTAGATTTTGGTGGGGATATTTGATTGTCAAGAGTTGTTTGTGAATGGGAGAGGACAGATTTTACAGATTGGGCGAGTGAGAATATTTTTGCAGTTTTGATGGTTGCTGCTCTGACCAAATTATTATGGCCAGTATGAATTTCAATAATTCGTCCTAATGGCCATTTTCCAATTGGGATTTGGTCTTCTTTTATTAAAACGAGAGTTCCGATTTTTAAGTTTTCCTTTTCTGTTTGCCATTTCTGTCGTTGGTGTAATGTTTGTAAGTAGTCTCGTGACCATTGTTTCCAAAAGTTATGAGAGAGGGATTGGATGTACTGCCATCTCTTGAGAGGATGTTGTTGAGGGTTAAGTGGGGAAGGTTCTACTATGGTGAGATTATGACGACCAGTGAGGAAATGTCCGGGAGTGAGGATATTGTAATCGGTGGGATCATTGGACAAAGGAGAAAGGGGTCCTGAGTTTAAACATGCCTCTATTTGAACTAAAATTGTATATAGTTCTTCGTATGTGAGTTTTGCATCCTTGATTGTTTTGTAGAGATGGCGTTTGGTGAATTTTACACCAGATTCCCATAAGCCTCCAAAGTGAGGTGCTGCAGGAGGGTTGAAGTGCCAAGTTATGCCTTGGTTGGCAAACTCGCTGGCTAATTTGCTTTCAATTGTTCTGATAGATTTCTCTAAGTCTGGTTGTAGAATTTGATTTGCTCCTACGAAATTCGTTCCTTGGTCTGAGTAGATGTGTGAGCAAAGGCATCTCCGTGCAACAAATCGCTTAAGAGCGGCTAGAAAAGCTTGTGTAGATAAGTCAGAGACAAGCTCCATGTGTATGGCCTTAGTGGCCAGGCAAATGAATAGACATATATATGCTTTAGTAGTTAGTTTTCGCTCCTCTTACTGTAGATGTTTTCATATCAAGCGGGCCTGTATAATCTACCCCAGTATGTTGAAAAGGCAAAGATGTGTTGACTCTAGGAGCGGGTAGAGAACTCATTAATTGAGTACTAGGTCGTGCATTGAATCGAAAACAGTCGACACATTTGTGGATGCGATGTCTAATTGTATTGCGGGCGTTTAGTAACCAATAATAATTTCTTATAGTACTTAATATTAGTTGGGTGCGTCCGTGTAGAGTATAATGATGTATATGGTCTATAAAAATATTGGTTATGTGATGATTATTGGGAAGGATTATAGTGTGCTGTTGGTCGTAATTCAACTGAGAATTTGTGAGACGACCTGCAACTCGTAACATATTTTCAGAGTCAAGTTTGGGATTGAGGGAGGGAATTCGACTCTTTTTAGGAAAGGGCAAATTCTTCTGTAAGTGAGTGATTTCCGTGGAAAAGGTGATATTTTGGAGAAGTCTAATTAAGCATTTTTCTGCCTTTTTTAGCTCCGAGACTGTTAAATATTGAGTAGTGGACTGTATTTTGCGCATGCTGTTTATAAATCTGAGACAGTATGCTGTGATTCTTACGGTTCTTTGAAATGATGAATATTTGTGTAATAAGATTATTTGTTCATCGATGATTGTAGTGAAAACTTTTGGTTTTTTGGCCTCTAGTTGAGTATGTTTATCTTGTGATTGTTGAGGCCATAGATCCTCATTTTGATGTAACCAGTCTGGGCCATTCCACCATATTGAAGTAGTGACCAAGCTGTCTGGCAAAATTCCCCTTGATGCTACATCCGCTGGATTGCTCTTGGAGGGAACGTGCTTCCAAGAGACTTGTGGCATATTTTCGTGTATTTCGGTTATACGATTGGCCACGAAAGTTTTCCAGGTTGAGGGATGTTTATGAAGCCATGACAAGACTATATTGGAATCTGTCCAAGCTATTAGTTTGACTCTTTCTAATTCCAAATCGATGGTTACTTGTTTTATGAGTCGAGAGAGCAGAACAGCCCCACATAGTTCTAAGCGTGGGATTGAGACTGGTTTGATTGGAGCGACCTTAGTTTTTGCTGTTATCAATTGTACTTTGGAGCCCTCGTTTGTCTGTATTTTTAAATATAGAACAGCTGAGTAAGCATTATTGGATGCGTCACAAAAGCAATGGAGCTCCATATCTGTTGAATTAGGCATGTAGCCTAGCCAACGTGGAATCTGGATGTCTTGAATTGCATGTAATTGATTTTTAAAATAATTCCATTCTCTTGATATTTCTGTGGATACAATGTCATCCCAATCGCATTTTGAGAGCCAAAGTTTCTGAATTAAGATCTTTGCCGTGATTATGGATGGAGCCAGCCATCCTAACGGATCGAAGAGAGATGAGACTTCGGGTAATATTATTCTCTTTGTATATGTGGTTTTTGGCTCAGGAATGTTAACTTTGAATGAAAAGCAGTCTGTGGTTGGATACCAATGGATGCCAAGAGTTTTTATGGACTCGTGTTCTGAAAATTCTAGGTTCGCTTTCAACTCTCGATGATTTAATAGTATATTAGTTAAGAGATCATAATGGTTGGCAGTCCATTTGCGCAGGTTGAATGTTCCTTTTGCTAAAACTTCAATGAGTTCATGTTGTAGTTGTTGTGCCTCATTCAAAGTATGTGCTCCTGAGACCAAATCATCAACGTAGAAGTCTCTCATAATGCTCTTAGCTGCTTGCGGATAATTACTTGCTTCGTCCTTTGCTAGTTGCTGTAGAGTTCTGATGGCGAGATTTGGTGCTGGTGTAGTTCCAAATGTCACCGTAGTCAGAATATAATCTTTTAATTTTTTATTTGGACTGTCTCTCTAGATTATTCTCTGATAATTCTGGTGTTGTGACGTTATCTGAATCATTCTGTACATTTTCTCTATGTCTGCTGTAAATGCAAACTTGTACAGGCGCCATCTAAGTAGGGTGGTCCATAGCGTTGGCTGGATTGTAGGTCCAACTAGTAACTGCTCGTTTAATGATTTTCCATTTGATGTACGAGCTGAGGCATTAAAAACAACCCGGAGTTTTATTGTGGTACTCTCTTTGAGCACCGTATGATGTGGGAGATAATAGAAAGTGGTGTTATCATGTGAAATACTTTCTGTTGGTGTAGAAGAGATAGGCCTCATTTGGCCAAGATGAACGTATTCATCTATGCACTCCTTGTATAGTTTGTGCATTGTCGGATTGTTGGATAATTTTTTCTCTAGTTGAAAAATTTTTTTGACGGCCATGTTTCTGGACTGTCCAAGTTCGGGTGAATCTCTGGTCTTGAAAGGTAAGTTTACTTCATATTTGCCAGAGGGTAATCGCTTAGTTGTCTCTTGATAGAGTTGTTCGCAGAGTTGATCTTCTGGTGATAGTTTTGGTTGGGTGCTACATTCCCCGAGCTCCCAAAATTTTCTTAATTAATCGTCCAACGTAGTGTTTATGGTGGTGTGGGTGGATAGCATGGTGGTGATAGTGCTTTTCGCTTCTGGTTCTGCTCCAACCAGAATCCAGCCCAATTCTGTGTTTTGGGCTGTGGGTGTATTGCTAGGTCCTCTTTTAATGCCATTTTTAATAATGGCGGCGTAAACTTCTGCTCCAAGAAGAATATCAACCTCTCCCGGAATCGAGAAGGTGGGATCCGCTAATGGGAGATTGTTAATGTGTCTCCAATTTGACACGCTAATCGTATTAGTAGGTAGCAAGTCTGTGATTTTTTTTATCACGAGCATATTGCTTGTAATTTTGAACTTGGTATGTAATGACTGAATGATGACAGTTGTTTGCTTTACAGCTGTATTGGTGGGCGTTGTACCAAGTCCAATTAATTGATGGGTAGTTGAGAGTCCTTTAAGCTGTAGTCGCTTAAAGGCTCTTTCAGTTAAAATGGAAACTTGAGATCCAGAATCGATCAGTGCTCTAAACACTATTGTGATTCCAGATGGTGATGTGACATTTATCAAAGCTGTAGAGAGTAGCGCTCTCTTCATATTAGATGTTAGAAAGTTTTGAACTTGTTGCTCATTATTTCTGTCGGCGGGTGAGTATTGCTTTGTTTCCATATTGGAATTTTGGGTGAGCTGATTGGGTGATTTACTTTCGTAATGGAGCAGTGTATTGTGATTTCTGTTACAATGATAACATCTTTTTTTGCTTGTACAATTTGATGTTGTATGGTTAGGTGATAAGCAATTCTTGCATAAATGCTTATTTGAGACAGCTTCGTGTCGCTGTTGGGTGGTCAGAGTTCGGAATGTTGGACAGTGAAAAATTATATGGTCCTTTTTGCAGTGGCTGCAATTTGTTTTATTAGGTGGGTGCGCTGGATTCTTAGATTTGTTTAAGAGTCCATACGTTGTTCTAGGTGAGAAACGTTTTCTCTGTGTCGTATTTGACGACATATTTTTGTTTCCTATCATTTCTAGAGTTCTGAAGCGAGACTCTAGGAATTTTGTAAGTGTCTTTAATTCTGGTAATTCAGTGCTATTATGTAAGCTCTGTTCCCATAGTTGATGAGTGTCTGGGTGCAATTTCTGCACTGTTAAATATATAATTATTGGATCCCAATTATCAATTACTATTTCTAAATTTTGTAGTGCTAATAAAGCCTCGGTTATGTTATCTAATAGCCTTTTAATATTGTCGGCACTGTCATGGTTTATGGTTGGGAGAGACAATAACTTTTTTAACTGTACATTGACGAGAATTCGTTTGTTTGAGTAGCGTTCCTTTAGGAGTTTCCAAGCTGGTTTATAATTTGCGTCGCATATTTCGTAATGCCTGAGCAACTTTTCAGCTTCTCCTATTATATTCGTTTTTAGAAAATATAATTTGTCAACGTCTCTTAAATTATTGTTTTTATGAATAACCGAATTAAATAAATCGTGGAATGAAATCCACGTAGAGTATTCTCCATTGAAGGTGGGAAGTTTAATTCTGGGGAGTCTTTCATTATTACATGAATTTGTGCTAGCATGTGATGTCTGAGTATGAGGAGGATTGTTGACAGGCGTTGGTGTTAGTTTGTCTATATCCTCTTCCATGCTTGCTGCTTTTTCAATATAATACTCCTGTGCATCACTAAATGTCTCTTTCGTGAAATATTCTAATTTGCGATCTTCCTTTGTCGCTCTCTTTTGAATTACCCTATGCCGTGTTTGGAATTCTTTCCAATACTCGGTGAACGTTTGTAGGCGTTTTTCTGTCGACTTGACAGTTTTCTTTTTACCGTCTCTTTGATGCCTTTTAAAGAGGTCTTCCATTAAGTCTTTGACCTCTTTTTGAGACTCAACCAACTCTAAGACTGAGCTAATGGTTTCGTCCCCGGCGTCCGATATACTGCCTTCATCATCTGTAGGCATTTTGTATAGAGAGGCTTGAATCACGTGATAGTATTAAGCAATATATTCAATTTTATATTTGATTCGACTGAGTTATCCGGCTTTGAAGGACCAATGTGAGACCTAGTCTCGTTCGTGAAGGAGGAGAGCCGCTTCAGAGGATAACTCAGTTTTCTATTATTTCAAATATAAAATTTTATTTAATACTTCAAGTATAAATTCATTTACTTAATCTAATATCACAAAATTCATAAAAAATTCAATATCAATTCAATCTAAAACTACCCTACAAACTAATATAAAATCCAATAACAAAATTCAAAAATAAAAAAAAATAAATCCAACAATTCAAAAAAAACTTGGCCACGCAGTCCGTCACCCTAGAGTTATTTATCCTGAAAAGGAAGAAGAAGCAAAATGTTAGTCTTCTAAAATTTTCTAAAATAAATTCAAAGGGGTGCTACGTCTAAGCACACGGAAGTAAAAAGATTCTAGAGAGTTCAAGCACTCAAGTTATCCCAGATCAGAATTATCTTCTGTGGTGATGCGTGAGGGCACACAGAAGTAAAAGGATTTTATAGAAACTTGAGACACTCAGGTTATCCCTGATCAGAATTATCTTCTGTAATAATAGGGTGTTCAGGTTATCCCTGACCAGAATTATCTTCTGTATGATAGGAAAGGAAATTCAGGTTATCCCTGACCAGAATTATCTTCTGTAATAATAGGATGCTCAGGTTATCCCTGACCAGAATTATCTTCTGTATGATAGGAAAGGAAATTCAGGTTATCCCTGACAAGAATTATCTTCTGTAATAATAGGATGCTCAGGTTATCCCTGACCAGAATTATCTTCTGTATGATAGGAAAGGAAATTCAGGTTATCCCTGACCAGAATTGTCTTCTGTAATAATAAGATGCTCAGGTTATCCCTGACCAGAATTATCTTCTGTATGATAGGAAAGGAAATTCAGGTTATCCCTGACCAGAATTATCTTCTGTAATAAGGTAGGAAGCACAATTCTTTTTACTCAGATTAGCTCTGATACAGATCAACTCTGCCAAAAGAATGGTGCCATCTACTGAATTTCATCGGCTTTATATAGCCGCTGTAACCAGTTACGTCTTCTCGCCTCTTGGTGTTGCCCTAGCAACGATTGATGCGATGTCTGAATGTATCACAGACAGCTGGCTGACGTAATGTCATTTGCTGTCATCACAAAATGTAAATATTAGGAGGTAAGTATGCTTTGCTGCATTTTTATATTTATTAATCAATTTTGATTGTTTCTAAGTGGATTTTTGATTACTTTCTCTTTTTAGATCAAATGGTGGCCACTTTTTATGCAGGTTGGATTGAACACCTTGTTTAGGAGGCATCTGCCTAGTTCATTTTAACTAGGAATTGATATACCAGACGCTTTAATTAGATAAGTATTCTATTATTTTTATGCAATTTGATTTGAATGATACTTTGTGTTCTTTTTTTGTATATTTTAGGTAGATCGATCGTGAAGCTGGGAGTACATCGAGGGATTAGGATTATATTTGTGTGTGAGGACTGAACAGTATAGGCCAACGCGATCGCTACAATGTGCAAAAGATTGGGCAACACGAAGGCCCCAACGTAACTAACTCGAGTGCTGACTATATGAAGCCATGGTTCTCACAGGTAACCAACATTGATTGGGAATCCAGCGATGACGAAAGTGATACCCAAGATGATGTGACTCCAGTCACGACAAATCCAAAACAAAACAATAATTAAAGACGCATAAGAATAATATCCCTACTTAATTTCCATTTTCCGTCCTACCCTCCAATATATCATTCATTTTCCGTTAGATAAATCATCCTTATCCAAACCCATGTAACGAATCAAAAAAGACGAATTATAGAAGACGAATAAAAGAAGACGAATCAAAGAAGACGAATCAAAAAAGATGAATTATAGAAGACGAATAAAAGAAGACGGATCAAAAAAGACGAATTATAGAAGACATAGAAGATGACCAAGACGAATTTTATAAGATGTCCTTAAGACGAAGTAACCAGTAAGACGATATTTCTGCCGAGACGGCAAAACCTACAGGATGACCGAGTGTAGAGCGTACTTTAGATATCGGAACGAACCCGCAAGTTAGAAGATTAAAAAGATTTTGACAGAACAAGAAGAAGATATAATCATACGACGATCTTTTCCTTGCCGCCGGCTGTGTTTTGTTTTCATGAAGAAAGAAAGCTAGTTAAGTGGAAATTTACTCATATTAAATAATCTATTGCTACAAAATAAACAACAAATATTAGCATTTCCAGACTTCACGAAGCCATTCATCCTTACAACGGATGCTTTAGATCATACGATTGGAGCAGTGCTCTCGCAGGGAGAAATTGGTAAGGATAAACCTATTACCTTCATATCTCGGTCACTCAATAAAACTGAAGAGAACTACGCAACTAATGAAAAGGAAATGTTAGCGATAGTTTGGGCTTTAGACAACCTGCGAAAATATCTGTATGGAGCAAGAAAGATTAAAATTTTGACCGATCATCAACCTCTAACATTTAGCCTGAGTAATAGAAACAACAATGCAAAACTAAAAAGGTGGAAGGCTAGAATAGAAGAGTATAATTATGAGCTTGTTTACAAGCCAGGGAAGACAAATTATGTTGCCGATGCACTATCAATATTAAAGTCACATGCAAACGTTCTTACACCGGATTCAAGCCAAACCATACACAGTGCAAAGGAAGATAGCACAGATCTCATCCCATACTGTGAAGCGCCGATTAATGTATTTAGAAACCAACTCATCATCGAGGTGGGAAAACACAATATACACGCTATCGAAGAGCCCCACACATTATACCACCGACATTACATAAAACTTGAAGAAATAACCAAAGGGAAGCTCGTAAAAATATTAAAAAAACTTCTTAACCCAAAAATTCTGAACGGACTTAAAATACCAGAACAACATATTCAAGTGCTGCAAGAAATCTTCAAAAAACATTTTAGTAAATTTAAAATCCGCATAACACAAAGAGTAGTGCAAGATATCGCCAACCCAGAAAACCAGTTCCAAATCATCGATCACGAGCATAGAAGAGCCCACAGGAATGGTAAGGAAAACAGCAACCAGCTACTAGAAAAATACTACTTCCCCCACATGGCGAGCAAAACTAAAAAGGATATTAAATCCTGCGATATCTGTAATACCAACAAATACGATCGACACTCCAACAGGCCCAAATTGCCAGAAATACCCATTCCAACTTACCCTTCGGAAATAATACGCATGGATATTATGATATTTAACCAGGAAAAGTTCATCTCTTGTGTGGAAAAATACTCAAAATTTATAAAATTTTTCAGAATAAAAGACAAATCAATGCTAACTTTAAGGGATAAAATAACAAAAATATTGCACTATTTTACCACACCTAAAATTCTTGTAATAGAGAAAAGTTTTATTAGTCCTATTGTAACCAACTATATTAAAACGTTAGGGATAGAATTATATAGAACCCCATCTCAAAAAAGTGAGTTAAATGGAACTGTGGAAAGAGTTCATTCCACTATAATCGAAATCGTAAGATGTCTGCAAAGGAAATATCCGGATTTATTTCTGAAGGAAATAATAAATATATCAGTAGATAGATACAATAACACCATACACTCCATAACCAAGCAAAAACCTAGCGACATATTCTTTGGAAGAACACAACGAATCAATTATCAGAATTTATTAGATTTTAGAGCAAAGGTAAATGAGGACCTATTAGAACAAATAAAAAAGACCCAAAAAAGTACAATAAGTAATCAAAATTTAAAGAGACAAAAACCGAAAAATTATCATCCTGGGCAGACAATATACACAACTGTAAAACAAATTCAAGGAAAACACAAACCTGTATTTAAGAAAGAAACAGTTGCCAAAGACAATAGAGTCACTGTTACAGGTAAGGGTTGTTCTTTTAATTAACATAAAATCCTACATCAATATAACAATATCGCTAAACAACTAGATGAACGAAATGGTGCAGAATATGAACAGATGCTATTCAACCGGCTAAGTATCCTAAAACAGGAAGTTAATGAAATAGTACTTGCAGAACAGTTGGCTAAGAAAGGAATTGTAAAAACTAACATCCTGGACAAAGAAGAAATTAACCAACTCATAGCTCAAATAGAGACGCTCCCCTACGAAAATGAGATAGATGCTATAGAGTACGCTGAACCGATAATTGTTGTAAAGGAGTCAATTCTTCTGTACATAGTTTCACTGCCGAAGACAAGCACAAGTGAATATAACCATATCATTGTTAGACCTACAACGAAAAACAAGAAGCGTGCGTATTTAAACTTCGAAGAATTAATAATTTATCAGTCTGAAAGATTTGGAATAAAGGAGAAGTGCAGTATCATTAGGAAATTAACAATATGCAAGGAAAGTCAGCTTGAGAAACTACCAGACGATCATTGTATTAGTCGTCTAATGAGGGGATTGGAGGCTGAATGTGATTACCAGTTTAACAAAAATGAAAAAATTGAAATAATTAACGAAAATATAATATTACTCGACAACTTCCTGGGAGAGTTTTTCGAAAATAATTCAACCAGACACTTAAACGGCAGCTATGTTATACAATACCACAATGAAACCATAATGATAAAGAACAGAGAATTCATCAGCAAAGAGATAAAAGCATTTCAATCCCTACCGCCAATGCTTCAAATCAGCCCGATCGAGAAAAGCCTAAAACCAGATGTAGAATATCTTCACGACCTACACCTAAACAATAAAAAACAGCTACAAAGCCTCCAAACTAAGCACGGGATATCTCTTATAACAGATATAAGTTTAGTTACTAATTGTAATTTTTAGTGTATTTATAGTTTTCAAAATCAAAAGAGAAAAGGAAAAACTGGAGATCATTCAACCAACAATTCAGATCACAACAACCCCCAGCAACCAAGACCTGCAGCCAGTCAAACTTAATCTTTGTCCTGCGGGACGCAGACATTTCAGGAGGAAGGAGTTAACTCAGTTAACGCAGCAACACGCGCCGCTGACAATGCATTTTTACCAGTAGAACAAAAATATCATATTTCAATAAATTGCTAGCTAAGAAAAAGATTGTTAGGCATAAGTTCGTTTTAAGCAGGTAAAAGTAAATTTTGTAATTAGGTAGAATCAGATTAAATCGGGAGTTGTCTGAAATCGGTTGTTTAATTTTTTTTTAAGAAAACAAAATAAATTTTGTTAACTTATATGTAAATTATATGTAAATTATATTATAAATTTTTTGTCTTTTTTCTGGTGGCAGGAGTTATTTTAAAATTTTCTCTTCTTGGTGCCGGGGTAGGCACATCTTCTGGTTCACGTGCAGAAAGTATTTCTTTCGATTCACGTACTTTTGGTTTGTATTTAATATACAGATAAGCACATACTATAAAGATGATAGAAGCTGCTGTTAAATATGACAGTGCGTAATGGTGGATATGGTGGTTATTTATGGGATCGAATGGATTCGAGAAGTTTCTCTAGATCCGTGTTTGTTGTAATATTTAAGGGATTTGTTTCTATAAACGTTTCCATGGGAGAAGACGTCACATTCCATATTATATTGGAAATGTTTATCGTTGAGATAAAATGAGAATTGCATTTGGACATTTTTACGTTATGTCCGTGCAGGATGAATTCCTTGCTGCGAACATAACAACCGGGATTGATGTGCATTGTTCCTATTCCATGTTTGTGAATTAATGGAATCTTCACAAATAATGGCTATGTGGAGGGATCCTTTCAGGGAGAAAAGCCAGGCGTTCTGCTGTGATAATTCCGTCCAAAAGTAATCCTGTCGCAAGATCAGAATTTTACACTTTTGTGTAATTGGTTCCTTCTTTAGTAGATTCACTTCACACTGGTTTCTTCTTGTATTTGTGTTTAGGATGGGGGATGAAATTTTGCAGTAGAAATGCATATGGTCCAACGTTGCGCAATTTTGAATATCCTGAAGCGTTAGTTCAACAAAATGTTCGCGATTGTAGTCTATTAACATGTATTCCTTCGATGGTTCGATATATACGAACGATTCGTTAAGAGTGTCGGTAACGGAATTGCTTTGAATATTTGGTATGGTTCCTTGAACGGAAGTGGAATTCGGAATTCAATAATTATCTTGTTGTTGAAAATATTTGCAGATAATGTGCTTAATTTGTAGATCTGTGAAAATATATTGTCTCTAGAATTTATAGGGAGCATCAGTGAGTTTGGTAATTCTTGCATAATTTTTGATAAAATATCTTCAATATTTTTCGTTGATATTAATATAGGATGGAATTTTCCATGCTTGGAATCTGTTAAAATATCTATTAACTCTGACTGGGTATTCTGGTATCTGAATGCCATTAATAAGACTAGTGAAATGAGAGATTCCAGTTCAATGGATATCTTGTTATTAAGTGTTCTATTTTCCATTAGTGATGTAGCTATCTGTACTGACATTAGTTTTTTATGCATATTCAAGAATTCCTTGTCAATTGCGGGTTTAGTTTTTTTGAAAACATTTGCGGTTGCTTCGACTATCGCAGTTTGGCTTTTCATAAGGTATAGGAGGGAGTCTTGATTTAGGGTGAGATTACGGATTTGTTCATCATAAACTTTGGCGTCATCTTCTTCTAATGTCCCGAAGAGAGCTTTGGAGATTGAGCCTATCGCATTAAATAAGGCTCTTTGTTTCCGGCTTTGTGTTACTAGGAGCATATTTTTATATTCTATATTTACTAATATAAGATTTATTTGCAGCAACGTACCATTACAAGTGTTGGCCATCGCTGAATTTTTATTCAGTTTCTGATAGATTGCTGTAATCTGGTGTGCGATGAATTGCATATTCCTGAATCCAGATTTGAAGTTTTCTAAATCGTAGTAGTTTACGATTTATTTTCCATTCGTTTGTGTAGAAATTGGCTCTGCCGATTTCCTCGAAGTAAATGCCCGCGCTAGCATTTAGCTGTTTCACTTCCACTCCTGAGCCGTGGATTATAGGGTTGCAAAGTAAAATGAATATTATTTGCATCATTTTGGAAACCTGGAAGATGACACTATGTTAATATCTCTGAATGATGTTTGAAGGTGATGAAGTTGTTACTCTGAGAAAAGTTTTAGTTCAGTGTTATGGACTCTTTTGTTTTTATTATTGATTTTAATAGTGGAATTTTCGGGGGAATTAATCTCCATTATCTCATACGGACCTGACCATAATGGTGAGAACTTATTATCTCGAACTCTGCTATTAAGTAGGACTTAATCGCCTACCATAAAAGATTTCTCGACGGAATTTTTGTCATATTGTAGTTTGGATTTTTCCTTGTTTGAAATGGCTATGTCTCTAGCTATTTTGAAGCTATGCTGTAGACGCGCTTTTAACTCGTTTGCATAATTGTCGTAATTATAGCAAACGGTTGGAGTAGATTTTAAATTATTTGGGATTTCTGCTGGGAATCCGTATAGGAGTTCCCGTGGAGTATAATTAGTACTCGAATGACGGGTTGTATTATATACAAACATAAGGAATCCATTTATCCCAGTCTTGTGGATCTTTTGCTACATAAGATCGGAGATATTCTGCTAGGGTTCTGTGACTTCTTTCCAATGCACCATTCGTTTGAGGGTGATATGGAGTAGTTTTAAGTCGTGCCAGAATAAAAATCTTTTAAAACTTGTTCGATGTCATTAATGTCGGACAAATATTAGATTGAATCTTGATGGAGTTTGATGTTTATTTGTTTATTAGCGTAGATCTGGGTAAAAGCGTTTTTAATAATTATTAGCTTCTGTGGATCTAATTTAGGGAAGGAGACATTTATTTGTTTTGACTGATTTGCTTCTGTGTATGAGCAGATTTCAGTTAAAATCTTTTCGAGGTTTGACCTATCTCTTTGCGATCGACAAGGTAAATTAATATTTGATATGATTATTTTGGAGTCCTTTTTTTTGAAGAAGTTCAGTTCATTTGCTAGAAGTGGAGACTTATCTGAGAGTTTTAGTTTTGCGATCAACATTCTTTCAAGCTCTGTATCTTGCATTGGCAAGATGACGAATTTAGGATTCACATTCTTAGTCAGTAAAAGAGGAAAATTAGTCTCAGTTATTATGGCTGAGGAATTGTTTGTTGACGATGGAGCCGGTTTAGGAGTAATAATACTCGTGCTGGGAATGTTCTGATTCACTTGAGCTCTAGCTTGATTCCTTGTTACCACATTTACGCAGGTGGTAGGTTCTACGAAATTCTCGTTACTATCTGGATTAGCTCTACTGAGAGCGTCTGCATTTGTGTTGAGCTTACCTGATTTATGGACTATCTTGTAGTCATATTCCTCAAGACGTGTTCTCCATCTCATCAGTCTTGAGGAGTGATCTTTCAGATTCATGAGCCATACTAATTTTTTATGATCAGTTATAATTGTAATCTGTCTACCATAAACGTATGGTCTGAATTGTTCAACTGCGAAAACGATGGCTAAGAGCTCTTTTTCTATTGTTGAGTAACGAGTCTCTGCACCATTGAGAACTTGACTCACATAGGCGATTGAGTGATCTCCTTGTGAAAAAACAGCTCCGATGGCGTAGTCACTGGCATCGGAGGTGACAAAAAATTCTTTGTCGAAATTGGGATATGATAAAATTGGTGCTGAAATTAATTTATTTCTCAATTCGCAAAATGCTTCATCGCAAATTGCCTCGAACGTGAAAGGCGTATCTTTTTTCAAAAGATTTGTAAGGGGCTTCGCAATCTTTGCAAAATTTGGAATGAAGCGGCGACAAAACCAAGGAAGGCTTTAATAAATTTCTCCTACTTTGGCCTGGATAGGACTGAACTGACTTTAACTTTGCTGCATCTGGTTTGACTCCATTTTCAGTTATAATGTGCCCTAAGTACATAATTTCCTTTCTAAGGAAATGGCACCTGTCAGGTGGGAGTTTTAGGTTGACTTCACGAGGACGACTAAATATTGCTGTGAGTTTTGAGTTATGGTCTTTAAGGTTGTATCCATGGACTACGATAGCGTCCATGTATACGAAGCAAAAATACCTTGAAGTCCAGATAGAACATTGTTTATGGCTCTGTTGTGATCCCGAAATACCACACATTTCGATATTCATAAATCACAACAATGTGCACAAATATACTTACCCCAAATATTCCACTTGATAAAGGCTCATATTGCAAGCCTTCACAAATTACACTTTTTAAAAAACCTAAAACAAAAGTCATGCTAAAAATATGAATACTTACCATATCGAGTAACATCACTTCTGCCACACGTGTATACATAGCACATAATTTATGTGCCTTTAAATTGTAAAATGCTGAAAATCTCAAGAGCAAGTGTCAGATTACTTAAAAAATCTAAACATTCTCACGACCTTTTTACTTCTTGCTATGGTATTATCAGCAAGAATTTTCTAATTGGTTAACTTTCTGATTGGTCAAGACAGCGTGCATACTTTTTTTTCAGTTCTTGCTATATCATTGTTAGCGAGAACTTTCTTATTGGTCAGAATGAATACAACAAGTGGGATATTTCTGCTGACGCTAGCGCGTCTAAAAAGAGGTGAACAATAATCCCTGAAGAATAATCTTGGAAGTTCAGGATCAGCGCCCAACGAGTACGGAAGTAAGAAAAGGTTCTGCTTCAGATTATTAAATCTAAGAAAAAGTTTCTAATAAAAAGTGAATCTTCACTTTGTGAAGAAGAGAGTTCTGTTATAGATCTAAACATAAAAAGTTATTGTTAAATAGAGTTCTGTTATAGATCTAAACATAAAAAGTTATTGTTAAATAAAAAACAAAGGAAAGGAGAAATCAATAAAGGGAAGTTTTTATTACCTCTTAACTTTGAGCTTTTGATATATTTAAAGGTCCTGAATCTTCCGGTACCTGGGTTACAACATTGGTGGCAGCGGTGGGATCTCGAAACTTTGGATCCCGAAAATAAGATCTGAATAAAATCGCAGTAAACCAAATTTAAGAAGAAATTGTCATCTTTAAACGAGCTTAAACGAGGATCTGATCTACAAGTAAGATTCTATTTTAATTATACTAGATAGTAGAATTTGGTTTCAAATATATATTGATATTTATTCGTATATAAATAAATTGATACATATACAAATATATTAATGCTTATACATATATATATTATATTACCGCATTTGCTTCTAAGCATAATATTGTAACTAATTTTCAACGAAGTGAATACATTTTTTTTTTTTTTTGGAAAAATTAACCCTATAAGTGAATTTGTTAACGAAAAATGAAAGTGTATGTCATCTTTTGAGTGGTCCATTCAGTGTATCAAGAATTTTCAAGTGAATCACATAAATGTGTTAATTTCATAATTTTTATCTCCGCGAGTTGATTCCTAAGTGTTCCTACAAATGTTTGAGGGCCAGGAAAAGCCATCGACCAACTCGATACTATCAGGTCGTATTTACAGTAATTAATCATAGCTATTCTAATCGTTTAATACCAGATACGAGATCATCCCCGAAAATCTTAATGTGAAAAGTGTGCATAATAAGCAACCTCAAACGCTTTTGCATCTTAAGCGAAAACCATTAAACATACCTATAAATATATATATATATATATAATTTGTTTTTGTTTTTTCAACTCGCCACTACGACTGTGAAGTTCCTTTTTTCCTAGTGACACGAAATTAATGTGTTTCAAGGAAACCACTTCTGTATGGCGTGTAAATACTGTTTGTGTTTGCTTTTTTCAAAAAAGTGTAAACAAAAGCGTTTAATCTTGTGCGACGCACCTAGTTAACAACTCATCGCAAAAACATATCCGCATTAGGATAATGTGCGTAGTGAGTTTAATTTAAATCGATACTAAAAGCATTATCGGAAGTATTTCCAATTTTAAATTAACGTTCCTCTCGTCTTGTTTTTTAATATTGCCATAATTCGCCATTATTCTTCCCAAATATAACAGAACTTTTTTTTGTGAACTTATGAGTGAGGGAAATAGGCAATCAAAATACATTCTTTGTGTACTGTTCTTTACTTAAATGTTCACAAACAACGGTAACCGTTTAACTTAAGACCACCGAAATAGCATTGAGAAAAGAATTCGATAATATATACTTAACTTATCAGTGGACTTATTCATATGGTGATTTATAACCGGCATTTCCAGTCCAATCAGTTGTACAAATTTGTAACGTAACTTGGCATATGAATATAGGTCTACTATAAATAGCTGACAAATAATCAAATAAAAATAAGTGTCGGGAAGACAAGCGATAAACCATATGGTAGGAGGAAAAATTAATTTTATTTCAATTCCTGCCCATTGTTAAAGCATATATCACTTCGCCGTGGGCTGCTTGTTCGATTTTCATCCTTATCCAGGATAAGCTATAACGCTGACACTTCTCGCAGTTTTAACGATGAAGGAATTATAAAAACTGATTCTTTAAATTTTTTTTTGTGTGTGCCCTATTTTGACTTACGTTCTTTTTTTTTAAAAACAAAAAGGGGTACTTTGGGGTTACCTGCATTACCCATTGAGATACACATTCATCGAAACCGTCGTCTTCATCTTCAATCTCAATTATTGGACTTATAAATTTACCCTTGAAGTCATCCCCTTCTTCATGAATTGTCAGTTCAAATTGACCTAGTCTGAAATCTCGAAACCCGATCTTTGTATGCAATCGATTTTAAGAGAACAAAATTAATTTCTTACGTGAGAGTAAAGGGAACGGCGTAACACCGTGCTATCAAGGAGCATTATTCAAACTCGGAGTAGGGCCCGAGAAAGAGCCGAGCACTTCCCTTTCACATCAAAATGCCAGCCGACGAATCAATCACAGTCAGTCTAAGCGACATAAACAATTTAGTGGCCGAATTTGACGAAAATCCTGAGGGATTAAATAAATTTGTTGCTTGCGGGAAGATACTCTTCTCTTCCGCTAAAACCGAAGCAGACAAGAAATTCTTCTTGAAAGTAATTAAAACAAAGCTCCAAGGACCTGCTTTTGAATTAACTCAATATGAGACGTACAGTATTTGGGATGCATTAATAGAAGCACTCAAGACTCGTTTCAAGCAAGTTAAATCAATGGCAATGGCGCAAAACGAACTGATGAAAATAAAACAGACTTATAAAGAAACTGCTAAAGAATTCGGAGATAGGCTATTACAGTTAGCAAGTGCGCTGAATTCTATCACTTACACTGATGTATCAAACTCAGAGGCGAGAACTTATCTTTTGAGCGAGAATACAAAACTAGCAATTCAGGTTTTTGGAAGACGGATTGCGAAATCCAAGCTTAAAGTTGTTAGTCAAGGCACGTGGTGAAACTGACTTGCGAAAGGCTATTTCATACGCCACTGAGCATGAACTACGCTCAGATAAAGATGGTGCAACCACACAAAGCTTTTATAGAGCAAATACTCGACCAATTCCTACTTGTATTATATGTGGAAAAAAGGTCACGCTAGGGATACCTGTTATCAAAGAGACAGATTCCCAATTATGGCCAGAAACACTATTAAGAGGGAAATCCAACATGTAAGAAGATCGGATTATCCTAATTAACAAGCCCATAACTCCAGAATATGGCACGAATCAGGAAACTTTAACACTCCACAGCAATCGGACTATAGGTTCAACGGACGCGACAATTCAAACCTCCAGGCACATAATACACGAAATCAATCGAGGACCTCAGGGAACGGAAACGGTCTCAATCGAATGAATATGCCACAAGGCAATAGAAGACCGAAGTTCACCCAGTACACCGTAAGGCAGGAAGCTAAAAATCCTACAGAAGTGGGAAACGAAAAGATTCGAGAGGAACTGGTCGGCACACCTGCTCGAATCAAGGTCAGAGCCGACATTCACCAACACTAAACAAATTAACTGATACTATTATTGAAGCTTCCTTAGAAGACACTAAGGCTGGCCTGGTCGCCAACGTATTTTTTAAGCCATCCGAAACAGGATATGTGAGACTGTTGATAGACACAGGAGCGGAAGTTAGTTTAATTAAGATGAACTTAAAGTCTGATATCGCCAAAAATATACAAAACACAGAAAATTGCAATATCGTAACGATAACTGGAAAGTCAATCCCTGTACTAGGAATTATTAATGGTCACATAAATTTATCAAATGAGAAATTTGATATCACTATTGAGCACCCATTTCTGTTGCTAGATCAAGAAACTAATCTTGAATATGACGGGTTAATAGGCAATGATTTTTTGAAAAAGTATCGCTGTAATATAGATTACAACAAGAGTTGTCTTGAAATAAGGTTGAACGATCCCGAGGTGAGAGTAACGGAAAGCTTGACAGTGGCCCGGGAAGATAATAAATCTTCAATACCGTTGCCCAACTGTATAGGCCCAAACTCACTTCCAAGGCTCGTTAACAAAAGTACCTTGAACCAGGCAAATAATGTAGCTTCGGCTGGTTATGATAAATTCATAATAGCACCCCGGTGCAAAACAATATTAGAAATGCCTTGTGACCATGAAAGAGAGATAGTGGTTAGAAAAAATGAAATATTACAAGGAGTATACCTTGCGTCAATAATAGCAAGACCTCAAAATAAAAAATTACAAATTTTGCTTTTAAATAGTAACGAAGATGAAGTGAAAATAGACACACGTAAGATAAATTTCGAATATGACGAACTTGATAAATACCAGATATTAAATTACCGTAGGGAGGATGACCCTTTAAACTGCCGACTAAAGAGACTGCAATCTGCTTTAAATCTTGGACATTGCAATACTGAAGAGAGATCTTCAATAATTAAAATTTGTCGCGAATATAATGATCTTTTTTATTTAGAGGGTGATATATTAACATATACGAATGCTGGAACCCATAAAATTCAAACTCAGACGGATAAAGCGCCCGTGTATATAAAACCATACAGGTTACCAGAATCTCAAAGAAACGAAATTCACCGACAATTTAAGGAGATGCCCGAAACAGATGTTATACGTCATAGTAAAAGTCCATGGAATTCCCCTCTAATACTTGTACCCAAAAAGGCGGACAGCCAAGGTAATAAACAGTGGATAGTTGTAGTGGAATTTCGTAGACGCATATCCACTACCAAATATAACCGAAATACTGGATCAGCTAGGAAAAGCAAGATACTTTAGCACTCTAGATTTGGCGAAAGGATTCCACCAAATCCTCGTAGATGAGCATGACAGAGAGAAGACTGCTTTCAGTACTCCCTTGGTCACTACGAGTATAACAGAATGCCATTCGGTTTGAGAAATGCTCCCGCGACATTCCAGAGGCATATGAATAATGTCCTTATCGGTATACAAAGGATAGAGTGTTTCGTATATATCGATGAAATCGTAATATACGGATATGATTTAAGGGATCATAATAGGAAATTGGTTAGCGTTTTGAATAGACTGAGAGAAAGCCGACTTAAACTCCAGCCTGACAAGTGTCATTTTGTTGCGAAAACCTTAATAAAGTACTAATTGTAACCCGCAACCAAAGAAAGAAGACCGAAACACAAAATCTGAAAAATTTAGGCTGTTCAAATAAAAAGAATGCGGTATTGGAGACAGATCCAATAAATGTAATAGAAAAGCAAGAGTCACTGATAGCACAAAAAGTGAAACACAAATACTTTCTACTACCCCTAATGGAAACACAGGAGGAAATAGAGCTTAGAAAAATCCTACCTAACCTTACTAATATTAGAAAAGAAAAATCATTTAAGTTTAATGATGAACATTCTCACATAACTAAGCTACCCACTCCTATAAGAACGAATCTAGATCGAGAGTATATGAAAACTTCTATAGAGCGAATTTTGAGTGTAGGCGAACAGAATCAAATTACCGATTTTCATATTTCTATGGCCGTAGGCAGTCGGAACGTATTAATCGAGTTAAAAAATATTGTGAAAAAACTTAATTTAAAACCAGGAATAAAAAGATTTCTATACAATAGTACAAAAATAATTTTAGATAAACCTGATGATATTCAGCAAATAATCAAAGAATATCACACATGCCCCTTGGGCGGACATCAAGGCTTTACGACAACGCTCAAGCGCATTAAAATGAAATATAATTGGACCGGTATGCTTAAAGACATAAAAAGCTATATCAGTAGCTGCGAGTCCTGTCAAAAAAACAAACTAAGTAAACCAAATCACATACCTATGAAAATTACAACAACAAGTTCACAACCATTTGAAAGAGTGGCCCTGGACATAGTGGGTCCACTTCCTGTTAGTTATGGAGGAAATAAATATCTCCTTACCTTTCAGGATGACTTAACTAAATTTTCGGAGGCAATTCCCATCCATAATGCAGAAGCCCATACAGTGGCTGAACATTTCTTTAGGAATATCGTTTGTAGACATGGTATTACCGATTCATTACTTACCGATCAGGGCACCAACTTCCTTAGTGGTATGTTCGCAGAGGTTTATAAACTTTTAAAGATAAAGAAACTACAGACAACCATCACCCGCAAGCCAATGGAGCATTGGAAAGGCGTCACAGCACTTTGGCGGAATACTTAAGACATTATGTCAACAAAGATTCTCAAACTTGGGATGAATGGATCTCATATGGTATATTTGTGTATAACACTACCCCTCATAGCAGCACAGACTACTGCCCGTACGAACTACTTTACGGTTATCCACCAAAAATACCAACCTCCTTAAAACAGTTTATAACTATGATAATAATGCGAATGAGCTTAAGGCACGCTTACAACATGAATATAAATTAGTAAGAGATAATCTAATAAAACATAAAGAAAAATCTAAATTACATTACGATGAAAATAAACGAGAAAGGTTTTTTAACCTGGCCGATAAAGTATTAGTAAAGAAACATGTCCGACAAAATAAATTTTCTGCTTTATGGGAAGGACCATATGAAGTAGTAGACTTGATATCTAAAGAAACCACTAAGATAAAAATTGGAAATAAAACCAAAATTGTCCACAATAATAATTTAAAGAAATACGTAGAGTGATTACATCTCCAAATAATTATGAAAGATTCATTTTTTTTATTTACGCTTGGGTTCTTTTATCGCTTCTATTCTGACTTCTCACCGCAATCAACTCCCTTTTGTATGTCAAGAGTTTAACAAAATAATTCTTTCAGATATAATCTGGACACTTATTCTACTTGCAACTTTAACCGCAGTACAACCTGACGGAATCAAGATAACACCAATATATAACGCAGGGATATATTTTGAAAATTTAGGGTATATAGAATGTTATTCAAGTGAATGAAAAATCATAGTTTATTACGATTTAACAGGTATTAAATTAGGAATAACCTATCTAAAAAAAACATACCACAGAAATTAATGAATTATGCGGTGTGCTATATAATGAACCAGCATTTTCGCAAGTGTGCAACCACACCATCTTAGAAATGAACCATTTAATAAACGACATCGAACAGAATCTCATTCTTCTAGACCCAGCACTAAGAACCAAAAGGTCATTACTCGGTATTATAGGTGTTCAGGCAGCATAACATACATACATACAACAACGCATTTATTCCATACAATAATTTCCATATAATTTAGTCATAATATAATTTGTTCAATTTCTTTCATTCTTGCATTTCTTCAATTCAAAGTCAATAATTTTGTATATTCAGCAATTATAAAAAATATTCCATTAATTGTAAATAAGGTCAATTCACTCGATTTGGAAATGTCAGCATTTTTCGCACAAATAAATTTTTAGCAGTATCAAATTTCGTCTGGAAATTCTTTCCGGCGCGGCTAAAAATGTACAATCAATCGCTTATTTGTAATAATCAGCAAACTGATCATATAAAAAGCCGATAATGGGAAATAAAGCATTCATTAAGTTTTGATTCTCAACAGAAAGTTGTGTTTTTATTATACGTCGTCTCTAATTCATACACCGCGCTAATTATAGGCAGTGTAATCAGCAGTTCAAACAGTGTAACGGTCCAAGAACCCTTGCACAATTCCTCAAGGTACTGGTCCATGAACCAGTGCCAAATCTAAACTACGCCAAGAGTCCAAGTCCAAGAACTTGTACTCTAGCGGAGAACAAAAGAGTTCCTTCGCTATACAAACAATAGGGATGATTAGTAAACCGCTTTTCGGTATTCTGAACGAAGAGGACGCGGAATATTACGACAAAGAAATAGATAAACTAAGAAATAACGAAAAGTACCTCAAGTTCTTAATAAAAAACCAAACTGTCATTTTAGAAACCACTGCGGATATTCTCAACAAAACTATGAATGATATTCAAATGCAATTTGTCACCTTGAATAACAAGTACCGAGCACTAAGAGGATTTATGGATGAACTCTATAATGTAACATATGCCAACCGCCTAGTTACAGAGCTAGAATCCCTAACTACTCTTAACACACTAATGATAATGAGATACCAGGGAATAGTTAACACACTAGTAGATCTTGTGACAGACGTTAGACATGGGAGACCACACCCATCGATTATCACTCCTAATCAAATAGAATCTCTTCTTATCACTATACGAAGGGAAATTCCAAGTGATCTTAGATTACCCAGTACTTTAAAGGAAACTAACCTATTGTCTATATATCGCATGGGAGAAATGAGTACCATCGTCTTCAATGACAAAATAATATTCGAATTTAAAATTCCTATCCCTTATAAACAAGATTACCAACTTTTCAAAACTCATGCATTGCCCTCCATCTATAATAATAATTTTACCTTCATATAGCCTAGTACCGAATATCTCGTAGTCGATTATGATCGCGAACACTTCTATAACATGAATGCACATGAGCTAAGCAACTATAAGACTGACGGTAACGATCTGTATCTATGTCAGCTTAATCATCCCATCTTCAATGAAAATGAAGACAATGCAATGTGCGAAATAAATTTACTTAAAAGAGAATATTCCAAATTACAATCATGCGATTTTCGTGCTTCAAATCAAAGTACCTTTTGGGTGCAATTATCCCAAACTAATAAATGGTTGTATTCAACGAGAATCAATATGACAGTTGATGTTATATGAAAACAACTTATTACTCCTCATATTCTGACAGGAACTGGAATATTAGAAATAAAGGATAATTGTTATTTAAGAACAAAATATCTAACCATAAGGGCCTACACCAATTAACAAAGTTGGCTTAGTCAAATATTCAACTCCAGATGACATTACGAAACTATCCCAGCGGATAAACGCCTTAAAGGAACAAGAGGAAAGAGACATAGAACCCATAAATCCGCACACGGTGCATCACAACTCTCTCGGTTATTCTTTGTTTTTCATAATTTTAATAATAATATTGTATATAACGTATCCTAAATGGATAGTATGCCGTGGTAAAATTAAACCAAATACAGTAAACAATGACAGTAACTCGGGGGAGCCTACGCAAGGGCCTCCAATCCAATTAACTCGATTACGATGAACCTGCACATCAACATTACGCAATTTACGATTTCATCGCTTACATCGGCCAAATTTTAATATTTTTTTTCTTCTCCCCTGAATACGCGAACACCATTCAACTGGAATGATATACACACCCCATATATACGTTATATATATATTGTAAGATAAGATAATTAACGAACCAAATTCGTAAATTTAAGTTGTAATTATACATATACATATAAAATAAAGCAAGCACCCCTTTTAAGCTTCATACTTTAAATTCTTGCAACTTGCAAGTAATCTCTATACTGTAATTCGTTTTAATTAGTTTTCATATCCTAATTTTATTTTTACTTTTGTATTATTAGTACTTAATTATAGGTATAAATATAAAATGAATTAAATTAAATTTTCATTAAAGAAATTCGAATTTTTGTTTTTACTGTCTTAATCTCAATATAAGATTATAATTATGTAAGTGCAGGAAAATTTTATTGTAATATCTACCTAAATACGAAAAAAATGTTATTGCTCATAAAGCATAATCAGAACTTCTTCACACAACCGTAAAAAAAAATATGAAAAAAAAACCTCGAATTTTTCTAAAGCAAGTGTGTCAACCTCTTTCATGAATTAGATGATGACTTTTAAATCTTGAGCTAGACTCACATAGATCTCAGTTCAGCAGAAAGTTCGTCAACTCTTCAAGTAGATGAATTTTCTTTTTACTATGGGGATGGGATGTTGTGTTCCCGAAATACCACACATTTCGATATTCATAAATCACAACAATATGCACAAATATACTTACCCCAAATATTCCACTTGATAAAGGCTCATATTGCAAGCCTTCACAAATTATATTTTTAAAAACCTAAAACAAAAGTCATGCTAAAAATACGAATACTTACCATATCGAGTAACATCAATTCTGCCACACGTGTATACATAGCATATAATTTATGTGCCTTTAAATTGTAAAATGCTGAAAATCTCAAGAGCAAGTGTCAGATTACTTAAAAAATCTAAACATCCTCACGACCTTTTTACTTCTTGCTATGGCATTATCAGCAAGAGTTTCTGATTGGTTAACTTTCTGATTGGTCAAGACAGCGTGCATACTTTTTTTTCAGTTCTTGCTATATCATTGTTACCGAGAACTTTCTTATTGGTCAGAATGAATACAACAAGTGGGATATTTCTGCTGACGGTAGCGCGTCTAAAAAGAGGTCAACAATAATCACTGAAGAATAATCTTGGAAGTTCAGGATCAGCGCCCAACGAGTACGGAAGTAAGAAAAAGTTCTGCTTCAGATTATTGAATCTAAGAAAAAGTTTCTAATAAAAAGTGAATCTTCACTTTGTAAAGAAGAGAGTTCTGTTATAGATCTAAACATAAAAAGTTATTGTTAAATAGAGTTCTATTATAGATCTAAACATAAAAAGTTATTGTTAAATAAAAAACAAACGAAAGGAGAAATTAATAAAGGGAAGTTTTTATTACCTCTTAACTTTGAGCTTCTGATATATTTAAAGGTCCTGAATCTTCCCCCTGTGCCGCTCTTCTCTTCAGGAAAGCACGGTGGTACCTGGGTTACAACAGCTCGTTGCAAGTAACAGGGGCTCCGTTTAAACCAAATGGAATACGATTATATTCGTAGTGACCATAGGGTGTGCTAAAGGCAGTTTTCTCGCTGTGCTTCGAGTCCATTTTTATCTGGTGGAATCCAGTGGCCAAGTCGAGTGTGGTAAAATATTTCGACTTCCCCAACTGGTCTAATATATCAGTGATATTAGGCAGTGGGTACGCATCGCCAATAGTAATGTCGTTAATACGACGAAAGTCTACCACTACTCGCCACTTTTTGTTTCCATTTTCATCTGTTTTTTTAGGAACCAGAAGAAATGGAGAATTCCAGGGACTATGTGAAGGGCTGATGATGTCTGACTCAAGCAGTTCCTATATTGCCTATTTATTTCAGTTCGGCTTGCTTCAGGAAGTCTATAAGGCTTGGTATAGATGGGCGGTTTGTCTTGGAGTGCCTCGATTTTGTGGGTAATCGCATCTGTATATGAAAGGAAGTCCCCTTCTATGAAGAGATCGTTGAATTCCCCACAGATATTGCGAATACTCTCAGATTCCTCTTAATTACAGTGATCCAATTTGATAAGCTTTGCAATTTATTTATTCTGCCCTTAATCGGATCTCTTTCAGAGTCTGTTGAGATGACCACAAAGTCGTGCAAGTCTTGGTAAACTGGGTTCACCTCATAAGGGCCCAGATCGGCGTCCTCCTCATTTGTATTGAGGATTAGGGCTTTTGCCATACCGTTGACTGGTTCAACTATCGAATTTCCAAGAAACAAACCTGGCCTTATTACCTTCTTGAAACAATCCGATTGATGATGAATAGAAGGAGTTAGAATTTCAATGATGAATTCTGATCGAGCCGGAATTTCAAGTTTATCTATTTTATCCCATTTTTAATAGGAAGGAGATATGATTCCAACTTTTGTGGAATTTGGAAGGAGTTATTCGATGATTCCGACTCGATAGAATTTGAAGGAGATAAAACTTTATTGAAATTCCTTACATTCTTTTCAGATTTATTTCTGGAATTCGCTTTTGTGAATTTATTGATAAAGGAGATAGAATTTTACTAGATGCAGCCTTTTGTGCGGCTGTAGATGGAGATATCTTTTACGTTTTTGTTTCATATCTTGTGAAGCTTTGGAAGGAGATTGATTTTTATTTAATTCAGCCTGTTTTCTGGCTATAGATGGAGATATATACTTCATTTCTTGTGAAGCATTGGCTGGCGATGAATTTGCGTTGCTTGCCGAAGCAATTGATGGAGATAGATTTGTATTAGTATTTATATCGAAGAATGTTATCTTCGTATACAGTAAACTTTTAGTATGAGACCTCTTTTTTGGGTCTTCGCTTTTCAAATAAACATATGGGTAATTTGAATAGTTATCCTCATATGGATAAAATTCATTTTAATCATTAATTTCTAGAGAAATGCATTTATTTTTGTAATTGATACTAGCATTGTATCGAGATATGGAGTTATGGAGAGGATGGAGTTATTTCCCACAATTTGAAATGGGTGTTCTAGGATGGAGCTATTTTGTTCAGAATTCAAGTTTAATTTAGCAAAAATGAGTCCATCTGTAGAAGTGGACTCCATAAATAATGAGTGTATATTGCAGACAGCATCTCTATAGCAGATGCTATCTGGCTTCAATGTATGGAGTTTAATTAAGCTGATCTCTGCTCCAGTATCAATCAAAAAGGTAAGTTTTGGAGCAGAGCATATATCAACAGGCAAAGAAAGCGTTAGTGAATTTTTATTTATTTGAACGGGGATACGTAATGATTTATTTTTGTCTAGTTTCCTGTCGATATTGCCTCGGGCTTTAGATGAATCTGTGTTGCTGTTTCTATCTGCGAGGGGTTGCCGAAATTGACCCCCCGCTGCATCCAGTTTCCCTGCCTGGATGCCGAAGGACTTTTGCTCTTTGGAGATGGCGATCTAGCCAAGATATTGGCATTATTATATCTCGACGGTGAAGTTCGACTTGCTCGGAATACTGGCTGCTGCCAGTTCCTATTTTGAGGCTGTCTGTCAGCCGTGTTTGTTGGTGGAGTATTGTTCACCTTCTAGAAATTATTTTGATTTCCCTGATTGTAGCCAGAACGACTGTTGTTCGCAGCTTTTGTCCGGCATTCTTCGATGACAATACCGACAAGATGGTGCCTGTGACAGAGATGTGACCCTATGACCGGAGGGTGTTGTAATTGCGAGTTTAGTTTTGGAACTGCGTTGAAGCTCTGTGCAGGGCGTTGTATGATTGGGAATTTTGAAGCAGCATGTCCCAGTCTATTACATTTGAAGCATTGTAAATTATGACTCGTATTTTGTCTGAAAGGGACTGGATTTCCCTTGTTATTCGTTTGGAGGATAGCTTGCTTGAGCTCCAAACGTGATGCGTGATCTAAAATGTAAGATTTTAATGCAGATAAAGATTTATCCGAATGTACTTTGGCTAAAGTTTGTAGTTGTAGATTGGATAATCCGTCTTCAATTGCCCTTGCAGCCTGACTCTCATTATCTTTTAATAAAGATCTCGGGAGTATTTTGTCCGTTGTGTATGAGTGTGTAGCCTCATTCACCTTTGACAGTGTCACAATTAAACTTTGGAGGAAATCTTTTGAACTTTCCTCCTTCCTTTGTCTCGAATTGCTTAACTGGGACTGCAAGGTATGTAGATCTGGGAGTTCTAACTTCAAAAGTTTGAGTTAGGATTGATTTTAAGGTAGGCCAATCTTCGACTTGATTGTACCTGAAGATATCGTAGGCCTCTGCGGATAATTTACTCCTTATTAAACTAAAGAGGGAGTGATTTTCGCTTGCCGTCGTTGCTGTTGCGTATATATCATCACAGCTTGAAATGAATTTGTGAAGATCTTTGGGATTTCCATTAAAGTTGGGAATTAATGACCTTGCTTCTGATAGAAAAACGGTAGATTGGTCTCTAAAGGAGACATTATGATAGTTGTCTGTGTAGTTATGTGTATTATTCGATACGTTTTGGATTCGAGAGTCCAATTGCTCTTGAAGGGCAATTATCGTGGTAAACATCATTTTCGAAATAGTAATGCTCCAAGTCATTAGGGCCGGTATACGAAATTATTTCACTAAGCGTTGCCTCAAAATCATCCCAGTATTTGTGCAATGAATTGATCTTTTGTGTCAGATATGTCTCGGTTGTAGTCGATAATGAACTATAACTGATCGATTGTATAATTCGTGATATAGACTTTTGCTTGTGATCCTGCAGCCTGAACCGTATTGTATTTGACTGATCTTTGTCTGTATTGGCTTGGGTATCAGCTGTAGTTGTTTTTTGCGAAGTCCTGGGGGGTAGAATGTAAAAGGGGTTATTTGTGAGCTCTGTGTGGATTGATATGGACTTCAGTTTGAAATAATCATGAGTTTCATCGAATTCAGGGTTTCAATTTTTTCAAATGAAGCCCATAGTTCTTCCAACTGTTGGGAGTTTTCCAGAAGTAAAATCTGTAGTCCTTTTACTTTTATTCGCTCTGTGATAATCGGCCAGAATTTGTCTAATTTCTGCCATTTGTTTGTTTGTTTTCTTCTGTCAAGGTGATTAATTTGCTATAAGTCGGAGAATTGGGTTGAAATTTATGATAAAGTTTATCAATTGGGGAAAATTATGTATATATTTACGTATTATTTTTTTTGTAGAAGGAGTAAGTATATAGTATACATATATATACCGGGTGTTTCCCACTAGGAGGTCAGTAGAGCGGGAGGTGATAGTACTGACTTAGACGAACCAAAAATTGTATGGCAGGGGGGCCATATCAACCGTTTAGGAGTTACAGGGTGATTAAGAAAAAAAGCCAGTATTTCACAAAACACCCTGTATCTTATAAACTACAGGGTGTACGGTCACACTTAAGAGGAGAGTCTGCAGCTTACAGTTTTTATAAAAAAATGTTATGTTAACGACCTTTTTTCAAAAATAATAGAGGTTAAATGAAAATAAAGGAAAGAAAATCCGAAATTTTTAGTTTAGACAACCATAATTCATAATTGGAGAGGGGTCTGGAGGTGGTTGAGCAGTCGTTGGAAAGACCATTAAGTTCTGCATACAATGAGCTCTTAAGTGTGACCGTATACCCTGTAATTTATAATATACAGGGTGTTTTATATAGTAGTATATATAGTATATATACATACATACACACACGCATGGAAATAAAAATAAAATAAAAACACTTAATTGCTTTTTTAAAGGGTATGGCTGGATATATTGCAACTGCTATACAGCTGCAGTATATATGTATGTTTTAATACAATCAAAAAACTAAGTCAATCAAATCTGTAATTAATATTGGAAGTACGAGTATTTTAAGATCAGATTTTAAAGAATTTGGCTCGGTGGACTCTTAACGATAATTACGTATTTGGTATAATCATCAAAAAATGCACGTAAGCCTCTTGGGCTAAGTATTATAAGTAAACTGAACAAATCTGGTTGGAAAGCAGGGTAACGACAGGTTATTGAAATTGTATTTATAATTAACCATATATATGATTAAATAAAAATAGAAGACGTTGTAAAAGTTGTATGGAAAGGAGAATGAGTTGTTTATCTGTAAATACTTTCATTTAAATGAAATTAAATATAAGGAAAATGAAGAGGGAAAATATAGCAATAGGAAACGGAAATGTTTGTGAGGTTTGTTAAAGGTGGAAACTGTAATGCAACATTCACTTTATAACAAAATGGAAAAGAATTGCAGCAAGAATCGCTACATCCAACCAAAATCTTTACTCTGATCAATAGCTTTATGAGGCTCTATTGCAGGGAATCGATTATTGGTTTTCTTCCAAGTCCTCTGGCCAGCAAGCACACAAAGTCTTGCCGCAGAGGTCGCTTCTAGGAAGTGCGTATATATGTTTAAATTTAATAATTTAATAAAAGCAAAACAAAAACAAAAAAACTTCTTTTAAATTTTTGTGAAAATAGAACAACAAATATTAAAAATATTAAAAAAAAGGAAATGGAAAACCTTTTTCTTTCCCACCTTAGATTTTACAAAAGTATTCGGTATTGGCTTTTGGCAGATGATGTTACTAGAGCTGTAAGGTTTAGAATCCTTCGTCAGGCGTATTCGTTGTTAAACACAGTTGCTGGAGATATTGATGGATTGGATGATACGTCACGCGTCCGTGACGACGATTTCTTGTTGTCTTCCTTCTGGGAACCGTCTTTTTGAGGCAGGGATGAAGCCTCGCAAGGGTCCCTCGTTGAGCGCTATGGCGCTTAGAGTTTTTTTTACCACAACTTTACTTTCTATTGTGTTTAACTTTAAAAAAAATTTTGTTATTAATTGTTTATCCATTAGTTATTCTTATTCCTTTTTTATTTTTTATTTGTTTCGATAAGCTACTGATTTTAAAGGGTAGGTGCACCGCTGCCACCAGTTGTTGTGTGCTGTGTGCCGTGCTCGTAGAGAGCACACAGTTTTTGTCGTAAAGAAGTATATTCCTTTTATTTAATCTCAATTCCACTTTTTCTTAAACTCTTTTATACAAACTCAATTTTTCTTTTTTTCTATAAAATCTTATATTTCCAATTTATATTTCAAGCAATTCTACAAAGTCTTTTAATATCAATCTATATTTCAAACAATTCTTCTTATGCCGATCTCCACTTGGCGGATATTCAAAAACAACTCCCCGAGGTTTAGGCAAATTGCACCCAGGTACCCACGATTACTTCAGGAAGCTGTTTCTTTCTTTTTATTGTTTTCTCACGATGTTGAAAAACGTACGTGAGAAAATGCAAAAGTTTTGATGCGAGCTATATGCATCCATGAAAACCGTAATCCGATATGCACTTGTGCGCCCATCTTGAATGAAATAATATTTTCAAGAGGGCGGGAATAATTTTGATAATTGTACGTATGTATGTACATACAATTAGATTGGAGGAAGTACATACGGAAGAAAAGTAAGAAGACACTGTATGTAGGTAAGTATGCATACCGTGTGAGTGGAATGTGTGTCTGATAACAAAATGCAATTTATGCTAAATTGCATTTTGTTATAATAAGGGAGAATGAGAATGGATTTGAATGCAATTTAAGTTTTGAATAAATAACTTTATATTTTCAGGGTCATCTTGTGGTACATCAATATATTGTATAGGACAATATATTGATGTATTGACCTTATGGTTGTGATTCGGGGCATTGGGCACCTGAGTCACGACACAAGTACTTGCGTGGTCATTCCGAATGGGTGTTTCTACAGTACTGACTATAATTTATGAAACATATGAAGCGATTTGGGAGAAACTTCGATCTGTTTATCTCTCTGTTCCGAACGAGACAGAGCTTTCTCAAATCGCGGATCTATTTTATACAATTTCCGGAATGCCAAATTGTGTGGGTGCAATAGATGGCAAACACATAAATATTGTTTGTCCTCCAAACGCTGGTTCCGAGTATTACAATTACAAGGGCCATCATAGCATCGTACTCGTTGCTGCTTGTGATGCCAAGTAGTGTTTCACTTATGTTGAAATAGGCGCACAAGGTAGTCGCAGTGATGGCGGTATCTTCGCACTAAGCTCCTTTCGGAAAATGATTTTGGAAAGTAAATTACCTTTACCCGCGGATAGAGCTTTGCCAGATTCTGACATTGAACTTCCCCATTTTTTTGTGGCTCATGCTGCATTTCCACTAAAAAAGAATGTCATACGTCCATATCCAGGAAGAGCTCTGAATAGAGATCGAGAGATTTTTAATTATAAATTATCAGCGGCAAGAAGAATAATAGAAAACACGTTTGGGATAATGTGCGCCAGATGGAGAATACTGAACAATTCTTTACACTGTCATCCTAAAATCGTGGATAACATTATAAAAGCAATTCTGGTTTTACATAATTATGTAAAGTTGAATGATCAAGCTTATTGCCCAGAAAAGTATGTTGATCATTATCACGATGGATACTTGATTCCGGGTCAATGGAGATGAACAGTTGAGCCCCTTCAACAGTGCCGTCTTATAAGTGGACGCAATGCTACAAAAGACGCTTTTCGTACTCGTGATCAGCTGAAAGAATATTTATATTCGAAGTATAACCACCAAGCTAATTAATCTTGCATATAAATGACGTTTGATTAATTTGGATATTAGTTGTATTTAAATAAAATATGTTAAATTCAAAAATACTTTATTTATCACTTTTTTGCTTACATTTTAAAATATGCTCTTGCACATCTCTCAGCAATTTGCTTTGCAGGTCACAAAAGTCCTCAAAACTTAAATTGGCTTCTTCAACCATACCTAAAGTATTAAAGAAAAGCTTGACAGTACTTGGGCTTTTAGCACTATCAAGTTTTTCTTCAAACTTAGATAGTATGGCAGCTATTTGGTTTTGAGTAATTCTTATTACGACTTCCTTATCCAGTTTACGTCGCCTAGGTGCTATGCCTTCTGGGGTGTTTGAACGCCCGGTTGTATTTATATCAGTGGTGCTACTGTGTGATGGAGTGAGCTCGTCTACCATTTCAAGACTTCTTCGATGTAAGTATTGAATAAATCTTCGTCTATCTGTGCTGACTGCAAAGAGTCTCATGAATCAACCAGTTCAATGTTTGTGTGTAATCTGTAAGGGGAATAAAAACACATATACTTCAGGATAACTGTTCCATTATTGCCACCTAATGTAACAAGCTAATATTTTACGAATTTAATTTTAGCGGAAAAGGTGCATTAAACTAATTCGATTTTTTATCTCAAAATTTTTAATAATGAGTTAATGTTAACATTCTAATTAGTTGATCATTTCACCATATGTATGCTAAGCTAATTTAGGTACTTACGGTCTACATTGCCGACTATCTTTAAGAAACATTAAAGATTCGTAATATTTCCAAGCCGTAAATTTAATTGTTCCGCTTCCAGAAGCCTGGTTTCTTTTTACGTGCTCTCTGAAGAAGGCGTCTTTTAGGGTTCTCAACCTGCTTTTTACTTGTGAAAATATATATTTTTTCGTTAAACACTATTTAAATGTAATGAGTTTCATGCTCCATACTTACCACCAGTTCCGAACTTTTCTGATAATTCCAACCATTTCTTTTCTTTTAACCCATTACTTTTATATTGTAAATTGGATTTGTTATACAACAAATCGTTTTCCTTTACAAATTCAATTATTTTTACCTCCATTTGTAATAAGCCAACTCGATGGCCGTTCACTCAAAATTCGAACTCAAAACTGCCCTGCTTCTCAAGTCAAGTCAAGTGCTTTTGCGCTTTCAAATTTCTTCATTGTCTTCCTTCTTTGGTGTAAAGTTTCTTCCTTCTTTTTATTTGTTGCCAATGGCCGATGAAAATCTTGAAGATATAATAATATTTATATTAACTTGGAGATACAAATGGTAGAGCCATGTGAAGCTTCTATACATTTGTATCTTGACCAAGTAAGAGCCAAAAAGCTCTAAGTCTGGTCTTAATATAAATGTTGATCTGAATCACGAGAGCTGCGGACAGCTCAAATGATGGCACCTTAAGTGGCTTAGGGCTAAAGAGCTCTAGAGCAATTAAGGTAGAGGTATGAGAGCCAGAAAGCTCTATTTACCTTGGTTAATATCCATGTTGGAGCTAAGGGAGCTCTATTGAATAAAATACCAGTGTGGAGTATAAATTAACTCTGATTTATTTCCAATAGTACACGCTTTTTATATAATTAAATTATCGCTTACTTCATCAATATTGCTTGAGAAAATTACGTTCTCACCGATCGATCACCTGGAATCGGTCACACGCAGAAAGCGCCGAGTAAGCTTTTCGCAATACTCAAAGTTCTTAAAGCAATATGTTCAATGCTGGCTTCATGATGAGTTCACTGGCATGGCTATATCGCTTTGTCATGTAAACAAGCTTTAATTGTAAATTCTTTTGCTTTCTTTATTTTTGTGCTTGTTTACTTTAATTTCATTCATGCCGTGAATGCTTCATTCATTTATAGTGAATTTACGTTAATGCTTCGCATAGCATATTGCCTTTCTTTTATTATTGACATTTTGCTGTGTGGATATTTATGTGTTGTAGGTCGCTTAACTTGCGCTCTACATTGGGTTTTGCTTGATGATTTTTTCACATCCTTCGGATTGTCTTCTTTAGGGCGTTGGGGCTTATCTTTGGCCCTCAGTTCGATTAGATGTTTTGCTTTTTCTTCTTGTTGATCTTTGGTTTGGTTTTTATCACCTTTCGGGTTGTTGTTAGCTCTTTTTCTTACAGCTGCTGCGCCACATCAGCTGTAGTTAATGACTTTCTCGCAAAAGTTTGTTGTTAAATTTGGGAGGGAGTGAGGATTGGACATGTTTTGGGATCTTTAGGATGTTAAGGACTGGAAAGTTCCTATATTGGCAGGTTTCTTCAGAGACATTCCCGAGTTCTTGAGGTTATTTGGAATTACCCCCTGTAGTAATCTCCTTTGGTGTCATAGAAACTTATTCTACCTTCGTGGAGGTATATGTTTCTAGCATCAGATTTAGCCAAGAGCAAGGGTGACAGGTATTTGAAATTTGCCGGTATTAGAAGATCCGGCAAGTTGTTTAAGAGTGGGTTTGAATGGATAGAGATTTTCTCGACTTGTTTTTCGGTTTGACCGAACAGATACTCTTTGATAGGAGTTATACTGGCTGCCTCGTACAATACTTCGTTGCGATGGTATTTTCCGTTGGCTCTTCAATGGAGTCCTGTGCAAGATCTGAGGATCTTTCTTTCGAGCTTGCTAAGGCGGTCCATATAAGTGGGGGAAATCGTGTGCCATATGGGAAAGCAATAAGTGATGACAGGCCTTATTAGTTGCTTGTACATGAATAGTTTTGTCTGGGCTGTGAGTCCGTCTCTGGGCTTATAAGGCTATACGCAAAATTGGCTTTGCTAATGGTTGCTTTAGCATGGTTATTGAATCGTAGGAGTTCATGGAAATTTACTCCTAGATATTTCGCTGTTTGTGTGGGCTTTATTATTCCCCCTTGTAGATGGCAGTAATTCTTTTGCATTTAGCGACTTGGCGGTTTCGCCCGGTGCTAGGTTTCCGAATACAGATAAGTTCGGACTTTTGGACGTTGATTTTGATGCCCCATTTTTTGTGGTAATAGTCCAGCTTGCTGAGGTGTAGGTTGTTTTTATTAAACGCCAAGATCGGGCAACGAGATTGGGCGTATGTGAGGTAGTCATCGGCGAAGAGGAGCGTTGTGCCGTTTTCATTTTGAGGTAGGTCTGAGGTGTAGAGATTGAAGAGTATTGGGCCCAATATGGAACCCTGGGGGACTCCTGCTGCAATTGTATTTAGCGGCGATTTATGGTCATCGAGTTCCACATAGAATTTCCTAGAAGTTAGGAAAATGTGGATTAGTCTGTTTAGGTGTGGAGGAAAACTGAGTTGATTTAATTTGAATATTAGCCCTGCCGTCCACACTGAATCGAAAGCTTTTTCAACGTCGAGAAAGCACGCGACCGTGCATTCGTTTCTGTTTAGAGCTCTTGTAGCATCCGTATGGAATTTTAGTAGAGGGTGGAATGTAGAATGTTTAGGCTTGAAGCCGAATTGAGAATCTTACTGGATGTGTTTTTCTTCACAGGTAATTGTTATTTTTAGCTGGATAACTTTTTCAAAAAGCTTTCCCAAGTTTGAGATGAGGGAGATTGGTCTAAATTCCTTGATGTCTTTAGACGAAGATTTTATCGGAATGGGGAAAATTCGTGAGATTTTCCATTTTTCCGGGAAGTAACAGTTATTTATGCAATTATTAAAAATGGTTGCGAGGAAATCGAGTGTTATGGGAGGTAGCTTTTTGATGATTGAGTTTGAAATTTTATCAGGGCCGCTCGATTTTTTGCTATTTATTGTCTTAGTTAGGACGTAGATTTGGAGGGGGTTTGTGAAGGTGTCTTGATCTTCTGGGTAGATTGCTAGGTTTTCCACAGCGAAAAAGGTTTGTGGTATGGATTCGTTTGCACTAAGAAAAGTGCTAACACACCTATCTACTTCAAAAGAGAAGGTTGGATCTCTGAGGCTTAAGTTGTCTTTGAAAGTATTTTGGAAGAATGTTGCAAAGGCCTCGCACTTTTCCTGTGAAAGTGATAGGGCTCCTTCGCTGCTGGTTATAATTTTAGGAAGTTTCGACTTCCTAGAACAGATTTTGTTAATATTATCAAAGGTTTGCGGGCCTGGTTTTATTTTCTCTAGTCTCTTTCTAAACTGTTCATCGCAGAACGGTTTAGTTTGCTCATCTATAATCACTGATAAGCACTTGACTTGGGAAATAACGGACTGATAACCAGAATTTTGGGTATTGAGGGTTCTATGGTAAATGCGGTTGAGGATTTTCCGCAGCTTTTGCCTATATTTATATAGACTCTGAAGGCCTGGGGGAAGGTTCTTGAATTGGTAATTTCTTTGCGGGGTTGTTCTGGAAAAGTGGTCAATATTCCTTTGGAGGCAGCTGGTAAAAAGCTCAATTTAGGAGTCCATCTCCGAATTTGAGGGATTTCTAGTATTAGCTGGGAGATTTCCTTGGTAAAGTGATGTCAGCCGGTCCTAGAAATTTATTCCAATCAACGTCAGTCAGAGTGGAGGATGTTGGTGAGTATGTTTAGTGGAGATACTAGTTTTATAGATAATTCAATAGCTAGGTGATTTGAAGAGGCATGATGAGTATCGCAGCTGGCGTTTGCGATTTGGGGTAGTAAGCTTATCATGCTTGAGGAGACGAGGAAGAAGTCTATGTGTGAACCAGAACGAGGAAATGTTGGTGTAGTTGGTGAAACCACAATGAAATCGTGGCTCTCTTGATTTCTGTCCAGCCAGTTGGCAATAGTTTTGCCAGCAGAGTTTTCAATAGGATCATTCCACATGGGATGCCTGGCGTTGAAGTCTCCTCCAATAACCGTGTGGGTAAAGTCCTTTGAGACATTGTTTAGGATCTCAAGATTCCTTCTGATTTGAGCCATCTGTGCACCGCACCTGTTGTATAGGGAGATTAGTAGAAGCGTTTCTTGAAAGGCGAGGAAGACCTTCACTGCCGTGCACTCCATGTTGCTGAGGGGTCTAAGCTTAATTTCTTCGAATTTAAGCCCATCCCGAATGAGTATTGCTGTACCCAAGGCTGAGTCAGTTTTGTCAGAACGGGTAGTTGAGAATTTCTCGAAGACTAGTTTGTGGCGAGGGTTTAGGTGTGTATCTGTAAGGAGGACAAAGTTAGGTTTTTGTTCCGCAAGGAACGAATGAAGGGCAATGCCGCACAAGTGAGTTGCAATTCAATGCAATTATCTTCAATTTACTTATTTCCCTAGACATAGGCCGAAAGCAAATTGAAGATAAGCACTTTGGCGTTCTGCTAGAGAAGTGAGCTTCCTGTATTGAGGAATAAAGTTATTGATTTTCCCCATGAGTGTGAATAGATCACACCCGAAAAGGGATTTTGCCTCCTGAGTGCAGAAGTTATCTGACTCGTTTTGTGATGGTCTTTCGGCTTGTATTACTCTTGGGGCTGGTTTTGGTATCGCTGGGATTTGTGGGAACTTAGGATTGTTAGTGTAGTTGTTTTCGTTAGTAGACTTGTTATTGCTTAATATTTGCGAGAAAGTCATAACTGGCTTGACGTAATTCCTTGCTGATTCCTGCGCGAAGAGCTCTCGTTGCTTCTGCTGTTCCCGCCTTTTATTTTTGATAGCAGTTACCTCCTTGTATTTGGGGCATCCTCGATAGTTCGCTGGGTGTCCTTCCTTTTGGAAGTTGACGTAATACGGTTTTGTTGCCTCATCGTTTTTAATACGGGAGCATTCTCCGGGTCCATGTAATTTTTCACATTTTACACAGCGATAATGTTGACCGCAGTTGCTGGTGACATGTCCGAAGCGCTGACACCGCTTGCATTGTGCCACTCCTTTGGTGACATACTTTTCCCATGTTTTCCCTGAAAACATCATAGAATCTTTTGCAATAAGAATGTTGCAAGAAAGGAATCAAGCGTCATTGGGAAGCAAAGAGCCCTCAAGTTCATCAAGCTCAACCGACAACCAGTCCGAATGTCTGAGGACGAAATAGAAATTAGCACAGACTAGAGCGATTACCAGCAGGTAGAGAATAAGAGGCGAGCGCGGAAAACAGGCATGTTATCCAGCCGAAATCAAAGCCAGTAGAAGTTGCGGAAAAAAAGGCAAGCAGACCACCACCAATCATCGCCCACGGACTGAACTACAAGGAGTTAAACAGGACACTAAACAGCATGGAGAATAGGCCGAAATTCTTCATCAAAATGGGAGGCGGCAGCAAATGCACAATAAAACCATTCACCGAAGAAGACAGGGAAGCCATTTTTAATCTGCTTGGTAGAATCAGGGTAGAGTTCTACACCTTCACCCCCAAAGAAGGACGAAAAACTACTCTGGTTTTGAAAGGATGTCAGCACACCTTCGAAGTGGAAGAAGTCAAGTCAACTTCAAAGAGTCAAAATAAGAAGCGTAGTCAAACTGGAAACTACCCGTAGCAAGAAATTGGGGAAGGAGATGGATGCCTTCATTATTGCATTTGATGCGCAATACGCCATTAACGAAATTATGAAGGTGGACCGCCTTCTGGACCAGATCGTGCCCTGCTTCTACCTTTCGACGCTTTATTTATACTGAGTTAGGCATTAAAAACGCTGTCGCCGTTTCTAATTGTCCTTACCCTATTGTATTCTAGTCTACCTACACTGCATCTAAACCTGTATATATTCTGTAATGTTTCCCACACCTACCCTTAATACATTCTCTCGATTATTTCGGCTATTTTAAGCTGTTGATTTATTGTTCGAGCCGTCGAGGTTTCTTGGACCGTGAATTTAATTACTTATTTACAACGATCACGCCAGATAGAATTTGTTTGGCGACGTCTGTTACACATTTGGGTTCTGTGTATTAAATTGTTTCTAAAAACAAGTAAAAAGGTAGAATTGGTTTCAGACCAATTCTTATGATACCCTAAATGAATGCTCGTATGTAATTCCGTATGGTCACCTCTCTGTGTAAGTTTGATTTTTTAAGTGGTTTTCGCATATATTTGAAGAACTGTTCATCGGACAGTAAAAATGATTATAAACAACTTTATAGGATTTCATTTATTTAAAAGTGGATAGATATACACTTAACACAATTACGTGTAAAAATTTTAATCAAATATTTACATAAATAATTCAAAAGTAAATTCTCATTATTAAAATAATGCTCTGATCACCAACTATCTATTAAATTGGGATTTTCACTATATTATCTTTGGATTTCATGTCTTAATTCGTTTTATTTATTTCTCTCTCCTGTTTTTTTGTATTTTACTATGAAATTATACATTTCCTGAACCTTAGCTTTGTCGAAACAACGCCTTTTCTTTCTGTACACTCAATATTCTTTTTTCATGTGCTATCAAATCTTTTTCATTCCAGCGAAACCTGTCTAATTCATCATATGCTAGCTTTATTATTGGAGCTTGGTTGTTGTGGGACTCTTGCATCTGTGTTTTGTCTTCCCAGATGCTGTTAAGATTTATTTATTTATTTTTAATCTAACTTCTCTTTTGATTTTAGGTTGGTCGAACAGAATGTAATGAATAAATGATCTTGCCTAAGATAAATGGGATGCCTGCGAAGCCTGGATGCTGGTGATTGACTGGAAGAAATAGCTAAATGGATTGGATGGATATGGATTGATCGTATGAAATGGATCGTGGATAGAATGGAAGGATGGGGGGAGTGGACAGATAGGGCAGGTCTTTTTTCCCAGTCATACTTAAAAGAAAGAGAGAGTATGGTTGTCTGCAACGCCTCTCAATCTAGTTCTTTTGAACGACATCTGGTGTTCCCCAGGGTACAATACTCGGTCCCTTTATTTTTCTAATTTGATGATTTACCGACTGAGATTACTTCGGATATTTTGTTGTTCGCCGATGACGCTAAAATTTTTAGAATAGTTAACGACATCCGTGACTGTGAGAGTTTGCTAGATGATATTTAAAAACTTGAAATTTGGTGTAAAAACAACTGCTATGGCCCAATAGAAGGATGAATAGATGACGTGATATACATGTAATTTCCGCAAGGACAAATGGATGGATGAAATGAATGACTAGATGAATTGAAGGATTACTGGAAGTTTGAAATGGCTAGATGAATTAGATGGCTAAAGGAAATGAATGGAGGATAGAAAGGATAGGTGATGGGCTTGGCGCGACAGGGGAAGCGAGAAAAGTTTAGGATGGATTTTTGGTCGGCATTACGCAGCTGATGCAAAAATTCACTCCAACTTTTAAAAACTAATTCAAAATAAAAGCGTGTAAATATTTAGAAAATAAAAGATATGTTATTGACATTTTTGCCAATTTTGTTATTGACAAATCAAAGTTATGTACAATTTTAAGATGGCTTCTTTTTTTAAAAAATGTTACGTTAATTTATTCGTAATACGATTTACTACAATAAATGTATTTTCCAATTTTTCATAACTATAGCTGAATTTGAATCTTTTCCGTATGATTTGAAGCCGAATTTGTCATTATCCAGGGGCTTGCTTGGCTAAATTTATATCCATATGTACATATGTATGCATATGGATAATAATAATTTATACATACCTCTAAATATTTCTAAAATATTATGTAAGGGAATGCTATGAAAGAGCATTGGAATAGTGTTGATTACAAAAATATTTACGGCTATGCCTCCAAGCGCTCCAGATTGCCTCCAGACTATTTTTCACTTAAACTCAAAAAATTTCGACACTAAATAAGATCTCAACAACAAGTGTTCTTTAGAAGCAAATTGGATTAACCTTCACCCGTTCCGGAGAGAGCACCGCTGCCAGTTTCGAGACTTGCAGTCATTATTGAAACCGCTTTCCCTGTGCTATGCGTTTGAAAAGTGTTGCATTGTAATTGCAATCATATAATCATGCAACTGCAATAATTTTGGATAATGATGTCCATGTGAAATTGCTTGTATAAGTGTCCTTCTATTTTAATTTCAAATATAATATGCATAAATGTAGCCTGTCCGATGACTTCCCACAAGGAAGCGAGCATTTGAAGGAATCCGTATCATAAACTTGTTGTTTCGTTTCAATTTTGAGTCTATTCGTGGTATATACATATTTCGAAAGGCAGCATGGAGCACGTAAATTAAAGAAATAATATGCCGAAACGATATTTCCCAGCTAGCTGAGAAATCTCAGAGCAATTCGAACTATTTTTTACATAACTTTGAATAGTCATTAAAAAATTTGAAAAAATGTAAATAGAATGTCTTTTATTTTCTAGAATATTTACATGCTCCTATATTCATGCTCCACCCTTGACTTCCCTGGTTTCCCCTGTCACGGCCATCCTTCTCCACCATTCATCCCCCCCCCCATACACTACATCTATCCTCTCATCCTTGCACTAATCCAAAAGATCCTTGAATCCCCCACCCCTTCATCTAATCATTCCTTTCATCCATCCATTTGTGGGAAACTTATGAAATAAATACCCGAAAAATTGGTTTGGGTTAAAAAGTTATTAAGGAATAACGAAGTGCAGGCACTGAATTAAAAAAAATATATATATATACATATATATAAAATTCTCCAGAACTAAGCCGAAACTCAAAAAATTGTATATAGAATTTGCTGGGTATATTTTTTGTGCAAAATTTTTAAAATTTAGTTTCTGAATGCATCTGAGTTTCCCTTGGATTCAAGCAGAACGATTTTCATTTCAATTTAACCCTTGCGTCAATGGATGAAAGAAAACCACTTAAACGAACCCATTACATACCCGGGTATGTAATAATATTTACGTCTATAAAACTATTTCATTTTCCTGCTTATATATAAAGAAAATATTTAGTCACACAATTCATAAGAATTTATTTTTATGATTAGGCCTGTTCCGGAAGGTGAGTATACTGCATGCGGCTTACATAACTTGGAGTTAGGATAACTTTTGATAGCAGGAATACAATTTTTCGAGCATTGTCCTTGAACAATTTGTTTATGTGTTTATTAAACATTTTCACGGGCCAGAAGAGCTTTAACTGATAAAGCGGCTCCTATTCGAGATACATGGGAAATACTAAACGAATATTGCGGAAAAACTACATTGTGATTCGAAGACATCGGACCCGCTGGCAGGTCAAATTTATACTGGAAAAATAAATAACCAGCGTGATGTAAACCAAGGAGAACGAGTAGTAAAAGATTTCATTCATCGAAACAAACTATTATTGCTGATAATTTTTTCACAACATTATCGCTTGCCCGTTTACTGATATCGTGGAATCATGGACTGGTCGGAATGTTGAAAAAAACGAAATAAACTATACATTCCTACAGAATTGCAAGCTATAGCATCGCGTATCCGGATTTTATGACAAACTACGTACCAAAAAAGAGAAAATCTGTAATTTTGCTTTCAACAGTTCATTACGATAAAAGTGTTAGTGGTGTCCTTCGAAAGCCTGAAATCATATCCTTTTACAACAATTGCAAGAGGGGCGTAGACAATATGGATAAGATGGTAGGACGTACGTTGCGCTGGACCCATGCATTTCTTAAAATACTTTGGATGTGGTTGCTCTGGCAGCCTTCATTACGCACAATGTACGCACAATCTTAACCAAAAGACAAATAGGAGACGTACGTTTTCGAAAGATCATGGTGAAGCCCTCACCATGTCAGCTGTACAGATCAGAGCAGCGAATTCGCACATTATGACGAGCTTCGGGACCAGATCTGCTATGGAATGCATGACGTCTATATCCGCGTCAAGTGAACCAAAAGCACGGGATCAAATAGGCAGACTGAAAGTAAAATGTAACTGTGGTACTTGCAAAGAGGAAGGTAAGCTGCGACCCACGCGAAAATGTTGCACAACATGCACTAAGCCTACATGTGCAGATCATTCTACAGAACTCGCCAGATATTAAAAATGTTTGTCGTAATAAATTCTATTCAAATTTTTAAGAATTAACTCTATTTTTTTATTGCTTTCAATACCCATTCCTAAAAAATGTATTACATACCTGTGTATGCTTTCAGCTTGGTAACGTATATTTATATTTCAGGTCTATTTTCTGAGGAACCACAGAATACTTTTCAAAATTTTATAGCATACTATATATTGCTACAAATAGAGCCCTTAAAGATAACTAAAGTGATGGATGAAAGCTTTCAAGGATTAAATAAAGTTTTTTTCATTTTAAAAATTACAAAAATACCCAGGTATGTAGCCATCGTTTAAGTACCACAAACGAGGCATCAACGAAATCAGACAACGGTTAATCATGGCTGTTCAACGGGGGGAAGAATGTTCGACGAACCTGAAAAAGAAAATAGAAATTGTATCATATTCTCAACGAAGGTAAAACCAAAACATGTTACCTGCACCTGGAGTATGCCGCAGGTGCAAAGGACCCTCGATGATCTGAAATGAGAAACGGAAATGAAGTTAAACAAATAAAATATAAATCATAAATGAATTAAGACAAATAAATTAATAAAACAAGCAAATCTACAAACTAATTAAACACACAAGAGTTTCACTACATACAACCCATAGCCAAACAAATAACACAGAATGCAGGAGATTATTAACAATTCACCTGCCACAAGATAAGAAGCACATAGAACTTATCAATTAGGCAACTAAGAAGATGTATACTGAAGATTGGTGGACATTTCAGGTGAGAAAAATTCCAAACAAGCTGACCTGTACAGCTGTCCACCAACCTTGAAAAACAACACAAAACATCACTAAATCCATAAACTTGTACTACATACCTGAAGATGAGAATTCCAGAAAACACTACACAATACATTATTAAACTAAATAAATGTAATAAAAAACACTTCGCGCGCGTTTGACATTTGGAAGTTAAAATTACACGGCGAAACTTAATACTCCCATGACGTTTGACAAGTCAAGCTGGAATAAAAATGTCGCACGATTCTAACGGACGCGTTCGTTTCGCGATATTTTTCGCGCGATTCGCGTAATTCGCGAATTTAATTATTTCCATTTACACAGACGAGTGCGAAAAAGAGGCAAGGTGCGAGCAAGACAAAATAGCGAAAATAATGAGAGGAATTTATTGGAATGAACCAAAAATGGCGTGTCGATAAAGTAAATCAAGTTTACAGAAAAATCAATAAAAATCAATAAAATTAATAATAAATTTTTATGGGAAGAATATCAAAAAATGTAAAAATCATTTTGGTATATACAAATAATAATCTAAAACTCTAATAAAGTCATAAAAGCAGGGACCGAAAATAACTGTTGTTCAGGATTGGGCTCCTGACTTCAGATCCTCCAACCTCAAAGAAAGAAAAAGAGACCACAAAGAATCAACTCTGCACAAAAATCAAAAGAAATTAACTTACCTAATGGCTGTAGGCACATGTATTTAATAGAGTTGATAGGTACTCCGCTCCGCAAATCATCACCTTTTAGAATGAAACTTTCATACTCCACAACAAACAGCGCACAATTTGTAATTCAGCTGCAATGTTCCTTTTTTTCTCTCTTAGCTTCGTTGCTACGTGTTCAAGATAAATTACTTATGACGGTATTCGAATCTCAGCACAATAAATTTATCAAAGCACTAAATACGTGATGAAATGAAAAAAAAACTCAAAACAAGCATTAACAAATTGCTGCTGTCAACCCAAGTCAGCTGGACAGCAACAAGTATGGCCACCACGGTATCGAGATACAAAAATTCTCATTACGAACCACGTTCCGCCATTACACGAGAATTTACTGCGCAGCAGAATGTTGGGATGTGCAGCAACTTGTGCGTGCTATACCAGCTACGTCTAAGACAGCTTAAGGTATTGTACAAGTATTTTTGGTAAGTAAACTTTCTAATTAAACAAAAGGTGAAAGTTTTATTTGTTATAGACATTTATACTACACTGGATTAGGAATAAATTGAAATTACTTAAAATATTTTATATATTCATAAGTTGAGTGCAGCTTGTTAACAACAATAACTAAAATGGTAACACTTTATGAACCAATGATAAAGTGCAATTGCTAGGTCAGGTTATTGTTGCTATGCAAGTTGTTGCTATGCCAATATTGTTGCCACGCGCCGTTAACTACCGTTCTTTGGTGCCGTGCGCAAACTCTGGCTATATAAACAGCAGTTTGACTTGATTCGATCTCTTTTGTGATTTACCAGTGTAGTGATTAACTTGGCAATTTATTCCTTTGTGTTCTTTCCTAGTGATTTTTCCTAGTGTTATATTTTATTACTAAATTAAATACTTTGTTTAATTGACGGCTAAAATAAAATATTCTTATTCTGGGTACCGACTGGATTAAGGAGTTTATTTTAGATAGCGGTTAAATTAAAGGTTTTTGATTGTGGGTAGCGACTGCAATAAAAAATAGTACTAACAATACACTTTATTTCTGGTCTCGACGGAAATAAAGAATCTTTCTTCGGGTCTCGACTGAAGTTAAGATACATACTAACATTCACTTTAAGTCGGGTCTCGACTGACTTAAAGAATATTATCTCGGGTCTCGACTGAGATAATATATTATTAACAAATAACTTTATTGCGGGTCTCGACTGTAATAAAGTTTCTTATTGCGGGTCTCGACTGTAGTAAGAAAATCACTAACACAAAACACTTTATTGCGGGTATCGACTGTAATAAAGAGTCTTATTGCGGGTTTCGACTGTAATAAGACAATTCCTAACAAATCCACTTTATTGCGGGTATCGACTGCAATAAAGAATATCCTCATCCCACACCTCAGTCAAATAAAAGGTCAAGTAAATCAGCTGCTATATATCGATCAGGTGAGTACAAGTCAATTGCTACAGTTGTGTAAATCAAATTTATATATTAATCATTTAATAAACATTGGTTTCAGCTTTTTATATTATAATATATATATATATATATCTTGCAGTTCTCAAGTTTTAGTATTGTGAAACCACTAGCTTTATACCAGTGGCATAAATTTCACTACACCTTTCATTTATTGCATGTAGGCTCTGACTACGGACAGTACAACTGTTATTATTTTTTTGTGAGCGAAAAATCTCTTTCATAAAATTTTCTAGGAAGTACCGTAGTACAAAAGTAGTCTATGTACAGCACCTAGACTAGCTGCCTACGTTGAAATTAAGAAAGTTTCGATTTTAATATATAAATCCAATCCAAACTGTTATGAATATAAATCTTGATGCTGATCAATTTATGTTATCATAGAACGAAACAACTAATTGATCAGCATTTCCTCATTGAGTCATTGCTTTGCAAGATACTAAGTAAGACCTCGCACAATAAATACAATGCATACAGGTCTTACTTAAGTGTGCCTACGGTAGCCCCATTAAAAGTTGCAGTGTATCGCATTTCATAACAAACTGAAAATTATTAAGTTTTTTTAAATAAATGATTTTAATTTGAAGAATAGTTTTTATTGCGTTATGAACTTCCCTAATTCGAATGAAATACAACATTTGGCGCAGCCGCTAGTGTTTGAATAGTGTGGGCAAGATATTATACACCCTCAAACCTGAAATTGAGTCTGATTGCGGGGCGCTATTCGACCTACAGAATAATAAGAAAAACAAAAAGGAAGAAAAGTGAAAAAAGATAAATCTGTTTAAGAAAAGAAAGTGTGTGAAAAGGTGCAAGTGCAAGTACCTGACAACTCGCAGCTGAAACTGAAGCAGTACAAACGTTGAAATTTATTTTGAAGTAGTATATCTCCCAAGGAATTGAAAAAAAAAAATTGTAAGATTTTTATATAACTTTTTTTTATATATATATGTATATACCTAAGTATGTTCAAAGTCGTACGACAAAAGAAAGTACCATTGACTCAAGTTTTCCTTTTTATGACTGTTTTTATTTTCCTATTTGCTTTCATTTTTATCTATTACTCCCATTAGTGCTTTGCTGATATACGTATAACAAGACTTGATAGGGATATATTAAATAGTTATTTATTTACAATAAAAATTACCAAAGAATTGCAACATATGGCTGGTATGGAATATTTTTCTATTATGCCCAAAAGGTGTAAGGTGTATGTGTAAAAGGGTAAGGTGATTTATACTCTTGGTCTGTGTGTCCACAAACATTTTTTTTTAATAACAAATGTAAATGTGAATGTTGAAAGATATTTTCGGTGCATTTGAAGAGCTTAAATTGCAACGACATAGTACCATGGAATCAAGTTTCTTTTTCTTTTAACTCTTTAACAGTTTGATTTTACTTTGTTTCTCTTATTTATTATTCCCATTCTTTCAACAAGCTTCCTTATGTAGGGGAGAATCTTTAAAAAATCTTTAAGTAATCACACTTACAAGTGTTACCTGGAAGACAGTGATAAAAATCTTAAATATACGTTAAAATAAGCTTCTCGAAGATATCTGCCTTGTAATAATTTTGGTAGTAACGAAGGCAAACTTATGAAAGACAAAATATGATTTATATATTTATATTCCATTATTAAATATTACTCATCATAATTTTGTTCGTGAATACCATATTACGTTTCTTTATGATTAAACTTGGAACTGTTAAGTTAACAAACTTTTGGTTATTTTTAACATCAATATATCTTTAGACAAGAGCATTCTTCTGAAGGTTTCAACCTCTACCCTATTTTTGAACTTATATTGAAAAAAAAACAGAAGAAAAAAGAACTTGGAAATTTTATCATGTCTAAAATCTACCAAATGGAGGTAAATCTGCGAATCATATCACTTCTTACAACGCTAAACTCAGTGAGCGCCACACTTGTAGAGAATTTCAGTTTTATTTAGTCAGAATATATTGTGGTGCGGGGAGGAAAAATTGAAAAACGTACAATTTGAATTTCACATAACGAAACATATTTAATTCCCTCAGTTTCGGTCCAATATTGCGATATAAACGCATAGGTGCATATCATGGTCAAAATTACACTTTTTTTTAGTGGTGTACAAGTGAGATAAAATTGAATTGTGTTCAGAAAGTTAACCTTCCGAATTAATGTCACAGACAACGGACAATCCGACAGCAAATTCAACGCCAAAATCGCCTGCCAAACCTGTATATCCATTTTACGTGTTGAGTAAAGCTCAAAAGAGATTTTGAAAAAAAATTAATTCTTTCTCCTTTGAGAACGCAAGCCAAAATTTAAGTGCAGATAGCACTGACCCCAGTACAAACAGCAACCCGGCAGAGAGCGGGGAAGCGTCTATGCTAAGGTCAGGAAAAGAATTCAGATCAAAATCTTGTCCGCGATTATTACAAGAAGACAATATGGCAACCGTACAAGTTGACATAGCAAAAGTTAACCAACTGATTTTCAATAGTATTCCCATTTTGACGGGTGACATAGGAATAAACCTAGAGTCAGAAGTAAGCATATTTATAAACTGTTGTAAACATGTAATAAATTGCTTATCTGTCGAAGAAATTTCGATTTTTTTAACCCTCCTCCCCACACGCTTTAGAGGTAGAGCAGCCACCTCGTTAGATGGGACACAATTTAAAAATTTCAGCGAATTAGAGACCAAAATTCATAGCAAACTGGTTAACACAAAGAGCTACGTGACCTTGGTAAATGAACTCCGTGAGCTATACCAGATGCCTGGAGAGACGTTGACAGATTTTGTACACAGAGTGAAAGTTTTATATAAAAATTGTGTCTCAAAAATTTCTGAGCGTCATAAAGGTGATGCTGCTAAAGCAGTAGGAACCGAGCTTATGGAAACGGCCATATATGTGCTTAAAACAGGGATAATCAATCCTAATCATAAAATCCATCTTATGCAAGATACAAGTCAGGAACTGTCTGTCGTAATCGAGAAGGCGGAAAAACTTGAGGAGATAGAAAGGCAAGCAATGTCGATGTACCATAACCCTTTGGGCGTTCAATTAATGAACCCATCAATGAGAAACGGATATCCAGTTGCGAATAATTTAATGGGGATCCAACAAAATCCAAATTATTACCAAGTAACTCCTCAGGAGAATAATTCTTACAGTGGAAGAAGATATTTGGCACATAACCGTCAAGAAAACGACAGGCGGAACCCGCCTCCCATAAAATGTAGTTTCTGTAATAAGGCAAACCACACTTTCTCCGAATGCTTCCAGCGGAAAAAAGCAGGGTTCTGCAATAACTGTCAAAGTTATGGACATGTCGCCCAGAATTGCAGAAAGAGAACCACCAACCAAAAACCTCAGATAAATTCGTTACAAACTAATGGAAGGCCAGTCTCGCATGAAGCATTTTTTACAAGGCCACTCCAACGATGTGAATTTTGTCAAAGAAAGGGACATACTATGACCAACTGTCGAGCTAAGCAAGAGTGGGACAGCAAGAGACCACAAGGTGCTCAAAGAACAAACAATTACTCGGAAAACTAGATGTAGGCTTACGACGACACCGCGGAAGCCTGGAGAGTACCAATGAAAACCGGTGTCAGCCCTCCCAAGCTCCTAAGTGCTCAGTTAAATTACCGTTGGATATAGCAGCTAAGTCCACGGTCGAGCTCTTAGTCGACACGGGAGCTGAAGTTAGTTTAATAAAAAAGTCGGCATTACAAAATAATATTAAGATTAATTAAGGTATTAAAACAAACCTTAACGGCGCTTTTGGAGAAGGTCAAACAGTAGGAACATGCAAGGGGAATTTTTTACTTAAAACCCCACAAGCATGTGCATTTCATGTAGTAAAGGACAACGATAATGTACCTTGCGATGGCATACTAGGCTACAATTTCTTGTCAAAAGCATGTAATATTAAGGGTCCACAGAAAACCTTAGAGTTCCCAGTCTCAGAAGTAAATAATACAAACTTCGCTATACCACTAAACTCTCACATAGAAAAGAAGGGGTTGAACATAGAAGATAGTCCCTTCGAAACGTTGAAAAACAGAAAGTCAGTCCATTTTCCAAAATGGGAACTTGGAAAGCTGGAATCTGTAAGTTGCTACAATCGAAGCGATAATAAGCAACGCCAACTGAATGGATTAGGAAATGGGAAGGTTCAGAGTAAAACCCACATTCCTGCCCGCTCAGAAAAAATTGTGAGAATTCCAGTGGAAAGTAATGGTGAATTTGTATGCATGTCAAAGGAGATAAGACCTGGAATTTTGTAGCAAACTGTTTAACAAAGGCAGTAAAAAAGGAAATCACAACTATAATACTTAATTCCAGTAGCAATGATGAAACTCTAGACCATGTTGAATTAGAATTACACCCGATTGAAGATTATCACAATTCAAATTGGAATGAAATCAATAATACCTCTAAGGTTAAACCAAATGTAGGAAGTAAGAACTGCATACACTACATAGCCGACAAGACTAGGCGGAACAGGATACTGGATAAGGAAATCGTGTTGGATGAAAGTCTCAATAAAGAGGAACAGAAGGCATTGCGAGAGTTATGTCATGAGTATTATGACATTTTTTTATTACCAGAAGATAAATTATCATACACAAATTCTGTAAAGCATGAAATACATATTAAACAAGATCATGCGCCTGTAAATCAGAAAATGTATAGGCTACCTGAGAGACAGAAATATATTATTCAGGAACAAGTGGAAGAAATGCTTAAAAATGATATTATTACACCGAGTATCAGCCCGTGGAACTCACCGCTTCTAGTAGTACCTAAACGGGATGGTCCGAATGGAGAAAAACAGTGGCGAGTCGTTGTTGACTTCCGAAAATTAAATGATATTACTATAGGTGATGCCTTCCCCTTACCAAGGATTGAGGACATATTCGATCAACTAGGCCACTCAAGATATTTCACAACACTAGATCTGGCCAGTGGTTACCATCAAGTGCTAGTTGACGAAAGATATCAATCCAAGACAGCTTTTAGTAGTCCACATGGACATTTTGAGTTCAAAAGAATGCCTTTTGGGTTAAAAAATGCTCCAGCAACATTCCAACGCTTAATGAATCACGTCTTAACCGGCCTTCAAGGATTCAGATGTTTTGTGTATTTAGACGATATTGTCATATACGGAAAGAACTTATTGCATCATAACTGGAAGTTGAGAGATGTGTTTGAGAGATTGCGAAGGAATAATTTAAAGCTGAAAATTGAAAAATGTCATTTCTTACGAAAAGAGGTAGTGTACTTAGGACACAAATGTTCTAGTAAAGGGGCTTTACCAGACCCTTCAAAGGTAGTTTGCGTCCAAAACTTTCCACAGCCGAAAACTGTGCGACAAGTTCAGTCTTTTCTTGGTTAGGAAAATATTATAGGAAATTCATCCCTAGTTTTTCTAAAATTTCCGAGCCCCTCAACAAACTTCTACGGAAAAATACTAAATACAAGTGGTCAGACCAATGTGAAGAGGCGTTCAACAAACTCAAGGAGTTGCTTATCTCACCGCCTTTACTAATATATCCCGACTTCGACAAACCCTTCATCATAAGCTTTCGGAATACGACTACAGTATAGAGTACAAACCAGGAAAATTTAATAAAAACGCTGACACACTCAGCAGAATTCCCTCCAACGACAACAGTGACAATATCAATAAAGAGCGTGAAGGAATTCAGATAACCACAACAGCACAAGTTCACCACGAGATGGATTCTGAAGTTGAAACGAATTTTTATCCTGTCATGTTTTAACCAGGGCACAAAGAAAAGTAAATGAGGAAGACCTGAAGGAATTGGAAAATGGGAGCCCAAAGCCCAAGGAGAACGGAAAGCCAGACGAGAAGGATCCCGATACTAGCTCAGTTAGTTCAGAGGAGTCCACCAACGATGAAAAAATAACAGTTTTGAGTAATCGGAATGACATAAATGTCATTCTACGAGATTACCATAACTCACCCCTCGGAGGGCACTTAGGAATCTATAAGACATACAAACGCATAAGGAGAGTAGTAAGGGTCCCACCTCCCTATACCTTTTACATTACGTCCGATAGAGCCAACTGCCGCGATAATGCCACTTGTTGGTTTTCTGCAAGAAGGTTCCCACCGCCGATAAGAAGTTCTTGAGGAGTGAGTAGGATAGACACGTCACTGTCGCATGCATTGGGAGGTAAAAATAAAAAAGCTGAGTTCCCACCGAGTAGTGTTGTTGCAGGATGTTGGTTGGAAGGAGAGAGCTGGTGCTGTCTGTGGTAAGACGGTAGATGGATCCCTGTCGCAAGCATTGGGAGGTAAAAATAAAAAAAGTTGACGTGATACCGAGTTGTGTTGTTGCAGGATGTTGGTTGAAAGGAGAGAGCTGGTGCTGTCTGTGGTAAAGACGGTAGATGGGTCCCTGTCGCAAGCATTGGGGGTAAAAATAAAAAAAGTTGACTTGATACCGAGTTGTGTTGTTGCAGGATGTTGGTTGAAAGGAGAGAGCTGGTGCTGCCTGTGGTAAGGACGGTAGATGGGTCCCTGTCGCAAGCAATGGGGGTAAAAATAAAAAAGCTGGATGGCTGAGCCTAGTGGGTGCAAGCAGGTGTACTATAGGCGGCTTACGTACAAGCATAGTAAAGTTTTATAAAATTGCACTACCAGGCAAGCAGATAACTAAAGCACAAAATCTTGCACCCATATGTAGCAAGCATGGATGGTTTAAACCTGTATCGCTGTCTTTATATCTTCAGCGGTTATCGCGCCTCTTTTTTTTTATATTCCATTCATTTTTTCTTCCACACCAGACAAGCTTTGAACAGTTAGTCACACTTCTTCAACGTCATTTTTCCATACGAGTTTTAAAACATGAACTTGACCGCGATGCGGTGACGAGTTGTTGTTTCTTTATGTATAGAATTTTAAGTCTACCTGAGTTGAGACTGTGAGACATGTGGGTGACTTTATTTCCGGATTTTTTTTTTTTTTGATGTAAAGGAAAAAAGATTAAGGAAAGATCGCAAAGAACAAGTTCTGATGTTGCTTATGCAAGGGTTCTTGATTCTTGTGATGTTCAATACTGCCGGCGCGTATGATAATGAGCTGGAAAACAAGAATAGATCGGCGGCAGTCAGTGAACTTGATGTTGTGAACGACACGAATGTGGGTGAAGGTGAGCTAAAAAGAAACGGGTTGCTTGAGTAAAATAAAAAAAAACCAATTCGGCTGAGATGCCTTTATTGAAGGTCAGTAAAGATAGACTGCGGAATATTGGATATGATTAGTGAGGGTGGATAATATGCCTTTCGATAAGGCGGCAGTGAGAAACGACGGGGCTATTGAAATAAAAAGTCGAATTCGATAAAGATATTTTTATTTTTTGCTTTTTGTTTTTACAGTTTTAAATCGCTCGATAAAGATTTTGCATCTGTGTGAGTGACGAAGAATGGAACTTAAAATTAAACTACATTGTATAATGCGGGCCTTAAATCTGCATCGATCCAATCCGTAAGTGATCCACGGTCCCTTGCGTGCATTTTGATAGGCGTAACTCCATACATGTAAATATTTGACTTCAGGCAGGGTTTCGAATCTTACTTGTTTTTTCATATTTGATGTGCATAACGTCAGCATGCTCACACACACATACATATACACACGCATACGCACATGTATTTTTATACCTCCCGTGTAAACTGTTCGTAAAAATAGTAAATTTCACAACATAAGCCAGACAGAATTAACGCACCAGCTAAAACTTTCAAAGTGTTTAAAGTCCACTTCGTGCATTCTGATGATGGTTGCGGGCTATTATACGGTCCACATACGTCCTTACCGTTGGCATAGATACAATTAGGTGAACGTCGGAAATGTTCGGCCTCAACGTCTTCAGGACAATTTAATGCACTCGTTTCCATACAGCAAAAATAACATTTTGCTATGTCTTTCAGGTTGGTGTAAAAGAAGCCGCTCCTTGCTAGCTTGTGTGATTTCCTGTCATCCAAAGTTAAATTCTTAAATGTCTTTAACCGATCAGATTCACGCTTTAAGATCAGCATTGTGACTGCAATAAAGGCTGTTTATAAAACGTCTTTTATATTAATCCATGTGTTGTGCTTTTGTGGAAAACCAAGCCATTTCACATAATCTTTACTGCCTCGTCTTTTTAAAACTTTTTCTACAAGGTAAGTATCAGGATGTTTGACTGGAGATAGGTCGAGCTGGTAAAAGCCGCCCTGTATTATAACTCCCTGATAGTCTTCAAGAATGTAAGTTACTGGATAAGTGTCTCTTACATCTTTTATTTTGAAAATTTCAGTAGACCAGTTTGGGGTGTAGCCTTTTTCAAAAACATGTTTGTTTCTACTTATACGAACAAAGTCTCCCACTTTGTACTTTGGACGTGATTTGGTTTTTGGTTTTTTATACACAGTTAGCAATAAACGAACCTCATTAACAGGGCCTACGTCTATAGGTCTCATCTTAATAGTTCGATGCTTTGTGCTGTTATACTTTTCTGTTAACCTGTCCAACATACTCAACCAGTGATAATTACCATTCATACTAAACTCTTTCCACATAATATTTTTCAGCGTTCTATTAAATCTTTCTACAATTGACGCCTTTAATGAACTATAAGTTGAATAATGATTAACATCATATTTACCCATCAAGCGCTTAAACGACTTGTTGTAGAACTCTTTTCCGTCATCTGTTTGCAAGTTTCTTGGAATACAACCCTGATTGAAAATTAGCAGCATTGCTTTAGTGACTTCTATCCCACTTTTGTCTTTAATTGGTAAAGCCCATGCGTATTTAGAAAATGCATCAATTACAGTTAGCAAAAAGCTAAAGTTTTGATTTTCTTGAGCATATAAGCGCATATCAACTAAGTCTGCCTGCCACAGGTCATCCTTGCCTTTAATCGTTACACGACGACGCTTAAAGTTTTTGCGGGCTGGCCTATGTAGTTCATTAATAATTTGTCTTCTGCTCATTCTTAAAAATTATATAAGTACCTTTTTACAAAATGTGGGGGTTTATATACAAAAGACCTGTTGTTAAGAGCTTTTGTTTTTTTGCAGTGAAAATGATCGCGTTCAAACACCCGTTTACAATGATGGTTGCTGGACCTTCAGGTTGTGGGAAAACAACATTTATAAAAAGTCTTCTCGATAATATGTTTTTAACATGGCCACAAATAACAAGAGTTATATGGTGTAATACAGAACATGTGGCTCTGCCTTCAGATACGACATTCAATAACATCGAATTTATTGATAGCATCCCTGAAGAGTTTGTAAATTATACACAGGAACCTACATTGATTGTACTGGATGATATGATGTTAAATGCTTTTAGTAGACAAGTATGTGAACTCTTTACAAAAGGCTCTCACCATCGCAATCTTTCAGCAATCCTTGTAACACAAAATGTATTTCACCAGGGTAAGTTTTGCCGAGATATATCACTTAACTGTAAATACCTAGTTGTATTTAAAAACCCTCGAGATAAAAGTCAGTTTATCCATTTAGCGAGGCAGATTTATCCAGAAAATAGTTCAGAGCTGCTAAAAATATATAAAGAGATTACACAGATGCCACACGGATATTTACTGATAGATTCAACTCAAGATATCAACGAGGTATTAAGATTCCGTACTGACATTTTTAATAAAGACTTTACAACTTGCTTCTGCCCGCATAACTCTTTGATCGGAAAAAATGGTGTCACGAATGAATCGATTAAGGGACAACAAGCATATGCTATATGTTCTTAGAACAGCCAGACCAAAATTAAGACACGCCATTATTAAAAATGCCGACCCCGAAGTTATAAAAACACTTTGTGAAATAACTCTTAATACGTTAAAGGGAAATCATATTCCTCGCGGAAAGATATACAATTCGCTCTGTAGGTATAAAAAGGGTTTACGAAAACTAGTTGTTGCAAAAAGATCTGTACCCAGACAACGTAAAAGACTAATACAGCGTGGAGGTTTTTTACCAGTGTTGCTAGGAAGTGTATTATCAGGTGTAATTGGTTCATTAATCGAAAAATATGTTTAAAAACAATAATCTGAATAAAATGCTGCTTCTTTCACCAGAAGTTTACGAGAAGTTGAAAAACGAGATTGAGGATTCCGTGAATCAATCTAGGTTCGATAACACTATGGATGAAATATTAAAAAACAAGAATTTATCTGATAGGGAAAAATGGTATAACTACCGAAATGAGTTAATAAAGTTTTCAAACTTAAGACGGAAAGCTGTGCGTGTGTCAGATGAAAAACCAAATATTCACTTACCGCAAAAAAAGCAAAAAAGTTTGCGGGATAGTGCTACTCAAACTAATTTTATACGCATACCGCACGATAAGCAGAAAAACTTGCATGACAGTACTACTCAAACTAAATTTATTTTTAAAGATGAAATATCAACACAGACATCACCCTTAAAAGAAAACACACCTGAAAGAATGGAAGAGGATTTCTTCGAACTTGCTGAAATATCACCACCAAGACAACCGTTATCACCCGCTTCCAAACGTCGCTTATCAGCTAGTGGTATAGGTAAAAGTCTGAAACCACCTTCAAAAATACCTAAGACGATTTCTGAATCCAAGTCCCGTGATAAAGATTATAAGGTAATCACGGCTGAGGATGGTATAACCCAGTATACCGTACCTGCAGAAATGAGTATAGATGAAGCTGCGAGCATATTAGAAGAACTCGACACGGAAAGTCCTACAGCTACGAGAGGTAGAAAACCATCCAAAAATCAATCTATATTAAGTTGTCCGCCAAAGTGATCGCATAAAAAACGCAGCAAAAACTAGAAGTTCCAGCATTTCAGCGATTCCTTGGGAAAACCTATAATAATAATAAGCAGTAAACCTTAAGTGTACCGAACGTTGGTTGTGAAAGAATTTAAAAATGCCTGTAGATATAAAAGATAATGACTTTTATGTTTGCCTTTTAAGTAACAATTCCATGCAAATTTATCCCGAAAATACGCTATCAGCTTTTACAAATGCACTATCTAGAGTATGCAAGTTTACTGATGACTGGTGTGTTGGAATAACTGAAATTTCGTTGCCATATCATGCCATAAAAAGAGGAGTCAAGCGAAATACAACCGAAGAAGTAAATCAGAGTAATTTTAAAAGGGTAAGGCGTGAGGCATCTGATCCATTGAAAGAAATAGCAGAGCAGCATAGAAAAGAAATCAAATCACTTAGCATCAAAATAAATGAAACCGTTAAACTCGAGTGGACTAAAGAGAGTCTTGAGCAAGTTAGTTACAGAGCAGGACAGGTAAACTTTTCTGCATTCCTACTAACATTTTATGGCGCTATTTCACCATCATGGTATACCATGTACTTGGATGATCTTAAGAAAAAGATGTGGGATCGGTTAGAAGCTGACTTTTTTGATAGTGTTATACCTGAAATAAGTTACAAACAGGATCCAGACGAGTTTACATTACACATATATCAGGGTAAGAGGGCTTCAGAAAATGTTATTTTAAAATATAAAAACTATGAGTCAGTTGAAGCCTTTGTTGATGACGTATTTGGACAAATTCCTAGACAGAAGAGAAAGTATGCTATCATACAAGACTCGATAGACAATTACACACATCCAGCGCTTAGCATCAAAAGAGCCCGTGAGACAGACAAAAATACTGGCGGCAAAAGAGTACACGATGTGTTTGAACTGCGGTTGGAAGATTTGGGAGTCACAATCAGAATAAAAAAACCACTACCATCTCATCTTAATGTTAGAGATCTTATTACGCTTTTTATATCAAATGTACACTTTGATGATCAAACCCTTAGTGAGCAAGAAAAACAAAAAATAATTATTCAGATTAAGGATACTATTTTTAACATCTTGAATAGATTGAACAAAGACTCGATTAGTGCTAAACCATCTGAACAGCGAAAAATTGTTAAAGGTAGCAATATTTTGGATGTTCTATACGAAAAGCAAAACTCCGGTGAATATTTAACTACCCCAGTACCTATTGATACTAATATAGACAACCTGTCCAACTTCTTCACGGATATATTTCTCCAAACGCCTGAAAATAAGCGTGAACCTGACGCCATACTGGCAGAAATAAAAGAATCTTTTAATACGGCAGGATTACGTCAGGAGCATATAACAATAATAGACACACTTAATAGACTGGAAAGATCAGTTACGAACCTGACACTAAGGTTGCCGCAAGAGTCTCGGCCAGCAGCAGAGGACTGTTATGAAAGATATATAATTTACGTCTACGCTGATATTATCCAGCCCAGATTTATAGGTGATCAGTTAGTACGATACTTACGTGTAATACCTTTAAAGGAATTTGAAAACATAATAAGATTTCAACACGTAGATTACTGTCCTATTGAAAAAACTTTTATCGAAAGTATTTCTATAAAAATAACTAACCAGCAAGGGGAGCTAATTGATTTCAAGTCAGACTATACTCCTACATATATAATGCTCCATTTTAAAAGAAAATAGGCTATAAATACTCATACAACAGTCAATTTAACATAGTGCAAAGTTAAGAGCATTTTGTATAACTTCGAAAATGAATTCATATTATACTAAATATTATTCGATTCAGAGTGGTGGGGCCTTAGCGGATATTGGAGAATTATATCGATCTCCTCTTATTTACCAGCGTGGAAGAGGAATTGGTAGTTTTTTCAGCGGACTATTACGATATTTACAGCCCTTGGTTACATCGGGGGCAAAGGCTTTGAAACAACAAGCATTTAAAACAGGAAAAGCTATTTTAGAAGAAGCAGGTAGTAAACCTTCAACAGATATTTTAAAAGAACAGGGAAAAGCAGCTGCCGAAGAACTATCACAGAAAGGTATAAATAAGCTGTTTGAAAGCATGGGTGGTGCAGGAAGAAGCAATCGCATGCTTATAAAAAGACGCAACCCTTTTACAGCTTTACATTTAGCGCCAGCTTCTAAACGTAAAAAGCGTTCAGGATCAAAAAAGTCCACAAAAAGAGGTTCAAAAACAAAGACGACAGCTAAAAGAGCATCTGTTAAAGGCAAACGTAAGACACAGACAAAAAGGACAGCTAAAAGAGCGTCTATTAAAGGCAAACGCAAGATACGTAAACGTGTGTTAGATATTTTTGATAAATAAACAACATGCCGTCATACAAAGAATGCATGAAATCTGAGTTAGATCTTTTCTCTACATCACCTGTACAAAGCAGCATCTTAAAAACTGAAGAGGTATCTTATAAACCTATAGCTTCTCTAGATAACTCATCGGTGCTCGAATTTGTATCACTAGGACATGGTGACACATATCGAGACTTATCAAGCATATACCTTCGTTTGAAACTACAGTTGGTTAAAATCAAGGATGGAAAAGAAGAACTTTACACAGGCGAAGATATCGAAATAACTAAACCAGATAAGACTAAAGACACTGTTCGTGATGAAGGCCCCGGCCTTGTAAATAACATACTCCACTCACTTTTCCGCCAGTGTACAATTTATCTAAATGGAAAACCGGTTGCCCAAACAGATAACAATTACAACTATAGAGCCTATATTGAGAATTTATTAAATTACGGAAAAGATGCCGCTTCAACACATTTGGAATCGGTTGGCTGGTATCTCGATCAAAATAATATGGAGGTAGTTCAAAGTCCTGAGCTAAATGAAGGTTATTTGGCTAGACAAAAGCTGTTTGATAAAAGTAATGTTGTAGAGCTGATGGGAAAGATTCACGGCGATATGTTTAATCAAGATAAATTATTAATGAACGGTGTTGATTTACGGGTAGTCTTATCACTCGAAAAACCGGAATTTTACCTTTGGTCAAAAGATGATGACAATTCTCCACGAGTTAAGATAGTAGAAGCAACTATGTACATGAATCATGTAACTATCAATCCTAACATCTTGCTGGCTCATGAAGCTGTTCTCCAACGCTCCAACGCTATATATCCGTATAACCGAGTTGAAGTTAAGACTTATACAATACCCGCAAATACGTTTACACTATCACTGGACAATGTGGTTATAGGACAATTACCAAATCTACTAGTCTTTGGCATGATTGACAACGACGCATATACCGAAAAAACGAACAAAAAATGCTTACAACTTCAAGCACAACAACATCACCAGTTTTAACTTATCGGTGAACGGGGTACAGGTGCCAAATCAACCTCTAGAATTTGATTATTCAAAAGAAAATCCTGTTAGCACTCGAGGATATATTACACTGTTTAAAGGCACCGGTATACATTATTTTGATAAAGGACACCAAATTTCAAAAAAATTCTTTGACAACGGGTGTTTTCTACTTGCTTTTGATTTAACGACAGACCTCTCGTATAATTCAGCATGTGGAAATCTATTGAATCAGGGAACGGTGAGAATTGAAGGAAGGTTTAAGGAAGCACTAAAAAACACAGTGACATGTATTGTATATGCAGAATATGATAGCAGCCTTGATATAGGTAAAGATAAAAATGTATACACCAGCTTCTAAAAAAAAATCTATATAAGGCTGGCTAACCGATCTTCGAACTTAATTTCACTCAAGACTCTTAATACGCAATCTATAATGAACTACTGTTTAGTAAATGTGGAGTTCTTTTCCGGAGGACCCTTCACCTTTTTAAAAAGAGTTTCTTTTGCGGGATTCGCTGCGCAAAATAAGTCTTTTGCGAAAGAAATAATTTTCAAGTATCCTACATCTAGTACAGGATGTACTGAACAAATAAGTAAATTTGGTAATCTCGAACTTAAGCGTATGGACGAGGATCTTATAAAAACTCTATCAAAATTTACCACAATATTTGTTCGTGGAGCTGCAACCAGAGAATTTATAAATAACTACGCTACTTCTCACACCAAGATCATTGACGTGGAAACCATCATTTGTTCTGAACAAGAATGAACACGCTTGAGCTTACAAATGTATTATCAAACAACCGTATGACAAACAAGTATTTTAGAGGCATCTTTCCATGCAACCAATTACCACAGAAGATAAGAAAGCCTGCATGTGCAATAGCTAATACGGATCCTGCAAATAAAGGTGGAACTCATTGGGTAGCCTTTTATTTCCCAAAACAAGGCCCCGCAGAGTACTTTGATTCATTTGGAAAGTATCCCGCAAATAGGTTTTTTCGAAAATTTTTGTTATCTAATTCAAGCTCTTTTAGTAATAATAAAAAACGATTGCAAGGCCAATTTTCATCAACCTGCGGACATTATTGTTGTGTATTTCTATATTCTCGCTGCAGAGGACGAAGCTTTCAGAACTTTTTAAAACAATTTGATTCGAACAATCTAAGTTTAAATGATAGCAAAATTGTTAATTTATACCACAGTATATATCTAAAGAAAAAAAATCGCGCACAATCTGGAGGGGTTTTTTGTAGCCAAACATGTAAAGCTGAGATCAAAGCTATAAAAACCTGAATCCTAGGTGGAAAAAATGGAAAATGCACTTCCAGCAAGCCCATAATTTTAGATTAAATGATATTAAAGTTGTGAATTTATATCGCAAAATATACTTGAAAAAATGTTTAAAATCTGGAGGGGGTAACCAGCTATCTACATCGGCAGACAAGAGTATAAATACGAGACGACGGTGATGCACATTTAATGTTGAACTATAAGTCTACGCAGCAAAATGGAGCAGACACCTAAAGTTAAAAATTCTAAAAAGGTACGAGCAAAAAGAGTGTGTGCAGAAGAGTTTAAAGTGATGGACACAAAACCCAAAAAGCAAAAAGCTAGACCGATACGAAGAGAAGGTAGAAAGGATTCAGAGGCCCCGGGCGAAGATCTTTTGTTAAACTACACTTATCATCTGGATCATCATCATAATCAGAAGGTTGTCCTCGGATTTGATCCGGCCTCGTTTGAAGTAAAAATAGTCTTTCACCGTCATGGTTTTGAACCTGTGTCAACATTTTACTCTGGATGGCTGGAAGTTTATAAACATCTAACCAAACTAAAGGACGAGGTTATTCCAGACATGTTCCCGCCAAACCAAGAAGAGCTTCAGACGAAATACACAATTCCCGTTGGTACACGCAATATTCAGCTCACCCTTAATGAGCTCTATAAATTAATTGATATGCTGAGTTTCTTCAAGGTTGTGATGTTCCATAATAACAATGCAGCCGAAAGTGTAAAAGAATATTATAAAAAATATTGCGAAAAGTGTAAAAGTAAAAATTTAATTTTGTTACCTGACGAAGACTTTTTTATACCGTCTAGAACTTCTTATGTGCATCTGAATTATTCTAGACTTTTCTTTGAGATACCTTTGTATTGTAGTACCAATATTTTGTTTGATATAATAAACATTTAATAAATTTTTTAAATAAAAACAATTTAAGTTTTTTATTTTTTTATTTTACTTTATAATTTTGTTGATTAACATATACAGGTACATATTTACACAGTTTTGAAGAGCACAACGTAAAAAAGATACATTATTGTGGGTCTTACAAGGAAGTTGATAATTTGTAAGTTCACTTAGCCTAGGTATTTCTCCAAGTTCGATGATTTCTGAAGTCGGCGAGTATTTGCTGACAAATGAAGCCTTGATTTCGCCTTTTACATACACTGTTGCATTTTTAAATCTTGAAAACACTTCGGGCAAATTGTTGTAGCTAATGTCTCCATCATTCCAATGCAGTCCATTTATATTTTGTACGTCATACTGGATCTGTCGCCTTGCCTTTGATGACTATTCCTGGTATTTGTAGGGAGGCATAAAATGATAAGCATCTGGTATGATCGTTCCAACAGCAAGTACGGAAAGTTCTTTAACAAAATACTGACCGTTGTTCCCGCACACAAATTGGATGTCCAAAATAAATTTATCCATATTATCATCTGAGGATAAAATACGATATGTGGCTATATATATATCTACAGTCAGATTTTAAGCATGACGCATCCACATTATTTAGCTGTGACTATTTTACAGATTCCGGTAACAAAATAATATCCGTATATCTGATTCCAAAAAGTATGATACTGATAGCTTTGGTAATGCTGTCAATTATGGGCTATTATGGTCAGCTGATACTTTATCTGCGCACCTGTCTAGACTACAATAATCCTTATAACAACATTTTTCTTAAATATACCCTGAATTTACATTAACTTATTTAATACAATAAATTCTTGACAGTTTTAAAAAATGCTAAGCCTTTAATTAAAAGTACAGTAAGCTTTTAAACAATCTTTACACTTATTTATCTAATTTCCGCTTTTTGAACCCGTAGGGGTAAGAAAAGTAATTTTCAGTAACAACACGCTTGTCAAAGGTAAATGACAAATGTTTTTGCTCTAGTGAAGATATAATAATTCCCGGCCGTTTTCGTTTGATTTTTTTCTCATTTTTCACGCAGACTCGATCTTGAAAACTCTCTTCAGTAACCAGCGATTTTAAACACTCGAAATTGACAATTTTGGAAGTTTCGAAATTAATTGTAATACCCTTACACTTGGTAATGTACTCAGGACCTTTTTCAGTTTCAATTTTCAGACTGTATGTTTTCGGCCCGGTGCTTACAAATTCTGAAATAAAGGCATTAGCTCTAAAACATTCAATCTCATTCGTTAGGCCACCCAGAAAGCTGGAAATGTCAAATGTTAAAGGATCTTCTTTACTATCCACAAAAATCAAGCTATCGGTATCACAATATAAAATATTATCCCCTACTTTTTCTAACACCTCGTAAAGTTTAAGTCTAGCAAAAGCAGTTGTGTACGCTGCAATAGGGATATTTACGTGCGGCAGACTGTTAAGGTTTTCTTGAATATACTTCCACGTCACCCACATTGTGTTTGTATTAATTGGATGTAAGGAACAAATTTCAATTCCTGGAGACTGTATAAAGTTACAAAACTCTTTAAAGTTATTGAAAACTTTAGTATAACTCCTGTCTTCTCTTTGAGCAAATTTACCCCAAAAAGAGTTTAGACAAATTTTTGCTGTATTACGTCTACCAGAATTTTTACGAATTTGATCCTTGTCCAAAATAATGTTTTCTCTTATCTTATATAATTTAAGAAAATTATCTTTCTCATCTTCAGTTACACATCTACTCCCCCATCCGCTTGCCTCTTGTTTAATTTTTAAGAAGGTGTTGACATAATCTGTAAATAGACCACCGGTCCTTGTAACCGGATCATATACAGTATAGTCATATTTCCAGACTTCAAAAATCCTTTTTATTTGATACCCTTTTTTACAGCTAAAGCTACTTCGGGTATAACCCACACGCCTGTAATTTCCCTTCCTTTTTCATTGTGACAACATGCAGAAATTTTATTTTCATCTGAGCATTTTCTACAAAGAGCAAAATATAATTTTAGATTAGTTTTAAAAGGTAGCACAGGTAAAAATAAGTTAGAAGGTGGGATAACAGAGCACATAATAAAGCCGTGCATTAACAGTATTTCTGATACTGCAGGCATATCACAATTTCGAAATATAGTAGGGTGCCCGATAGGATAAGGTGAGTATTTATTAATATATGGGTACAAGCTTGTGAAATCTAAATATCTTATTACCTCATTTTCTTTTACTTTATGGTATAGTTTAAAAACTTCTGTACGACCACCAAAAACAGCATTACCTGGATTAAGCGGTAGAGGGGTGTTCGCAAAGCGGTCATTTAATTTTTGGTCTACATCAGGATTGGCTTTTAAGAATTTTCTGAATTCACATTCCCATATATAATTCAGGTTGTAATCCAATCGTTTAATTGTATCAATTCTTTTAAGAGTGCTCTCAAATCTTTGACTCATAGTCTCGATTTTCTGAGTGGTGTTATTAGCCACTTCTTGGATTTTAAAGCAGTCTGTACATCCGTGGTAGAAACAACCAAAGAATTCATAAACCGTATTTGTTTCTGAATTAAACCCATCTACTTGTAATCCACCTCTTGCCAGCTTCACTTCTCCTTTATTATATACAGATGCAATCTCCAGATTGGTTTTCAGACTTTCCCAAATTAGCCATTTTATAGCAATAAGGGAATGATTTTGAGACTTGCAATATCCATTTTTAGGCATTATACCCAAAATATTATTTTTAAGGTAATTTTTCCGGAAAGCGAGCATGCAGATTGATGCAATAGTTATAGCTTCTGTAAAAGGATTTAACTGTGTTATATCCAAAAATTCTTGCATAAATCGAGTGCATCCCAAACGTAAAATATTAACATCGTTTTCGCAATATTTTAACATCTCTTTTCTATTGTTAAAAGTGCCCTTAGATACGGCGTCATACCAGTTTGAAAACTTTTCTTTTTCCTTTAACTTCATGGTGGTGTATCCATATAAGTCAGGGGAAGGGTAGCTCCCTATGTAGTCAATATTTTCAGCAGTGTTAAAGTAATAAGGATAATAACCCTTTTCATAACCTTTAATGTCAAAAACGTCGGGAAATTTAGAGAGGGGGAGTGCCAGAAAGTTTAAAGAGTCAATAAATATTAAATTCTCGCACGTCATTTTCATAATTTTAGAGCCATTCATTATAGGCTCTATTTTTAAATTTCTATCTAACAGCTCAGAAATAATAAAGTGCCCGTCATATCCCTGTAGGTTATGCGCAATACAGTGCACCTTAGATACAAAAGATCGGGCGTTCAGACAGTAATCTAGAAAAATTTTTACAACGCTTGTCTCACTATCGTATTTAAACACATGTTGCCTATCACCACAAACATCACATTTTTCCCTAATATCTGGTTTTGTGTAACAGTTATGACATATTTGCTGTGCAATTATTAAGTTCACAATGTGCAAATAAGATGTGGTGCTATTTTCACATAAGGTGTTCTGAGTGCTCTCGCAATCAAAAAATATTATTAAAAAATTTTTATCGACACTTCCTCTATACCTCCTAATATAGCAAAGATGCTCTTGGGGAACAATTTTAGAACAAATCTTGCAAAAATATTCATTGCAAGAATGTTCTTTGAACTCTCTCTTGTTAAGAACAAGAAACTTACCACACAATTTGCATATTTTAAAAGTCTCGCATATGCTTTTATTCTGAATTTTATTTAGGGTATGGTTCGTAAAACAAGTGTCGCCTCTAAACATGCGATTGCAGTTTTCGCATGGTTTGACTTTTTCAACAAATACACACGGCGGATAAGAGTCACAATATCGACACTTCTGGTCACATTTATGCATCTTCATGTTTGTTAACCTATCGCAAAAAGAACAGGCATATTTTTTATTAAAAAGGCCTGTTAGCGACTTAATTACATAGAAATGCTTTAACGTCTCTGAATAATAAAGAAATATTTTTTTTACTAAATCGCTTTCAACAGGTAGCCTAAAAATAATCGAATCCGAATCTCTCAAATTATCGAAAACAATGATTTGGTAATTTTTCAAAAATTTTTGAAATTTGTAAATGTCTTTTATACTACACCCTTTATCAGTGATAACCACCTTTGAATTTTTACACAGTGATAGTGCTAGTTTATCCAATGAGTCAATAACAGAAAAACTGCTACGATTATTAAAATTTTCTGACGTCATTTCAATACCGTAGCAAATGCTTCGAGGGAGACAGGTTAGATCATTATCTTTACCAACATCTATCACACTTGTTTTCCGGGATAAAACCTAGGATCTATTCCCCCCCCCCCCCCCCGCGAAAGGAAAATTGACGATATTTGCATTAAGTTGCAAGACATCATCAGAAAGAAAAATAGCATTGGATTGGTTAACATTAGCAATCAATCCGATAATATATACCCCGGTTAATTGTTCGATAGGTCTGAGACTACTCCAAATGGGTTTAACATGAGGTGAATTTGGAAGCATTAGCGAAAAACTAATCTTACTGCCTTTTGCAGAATTTACCACCAGTTCTTTAAACACATGGCCAAATGCTTTTCCTAAAACTTCCAAGGGATTTTCACTTACAGCAGAAAAATCCTGTAGTTGAAAGGAAATTTTTACGCCTGCCGTTTTAAACTGTTTAAAAAATGTCTGCCTTGACAGTAATTTATAGCCATAACCGTATTGAGATACCTGACCTTGCTCACAACTTGATTTTGGTAAAGTACTAGCCTCATTTCCGCAGACGACAGAGTTATTTTGTTTACTCCCAGACGCCCCGTTGTTAACGTCACAGCCCGCGGAATTATTAGCTTCACTTACATCTAGATAATTAAAGGCGCTCTTTAAGACCCCATTTGAAAGAGGTACATTATACAGAATTGAAAACTCTGTCAGCAGCCTTAATAAACAAAATTTTTCACGATACGAAAATAGCACATTTTCTTTTTCTACCACCTTTTTAGGCGGATAAGAAAATTTCCGAGTTTAATTTTAGCGCACTTTTTAAATGTGAAATTAACTCGTGCGACTTCATTTTTTAATTGTCTAATTTACAGCTACTTAAATCTAGCGAAAATATATCTTTTATACAATTACCACTCTATTAAATCCACACAGACTTGGTACCTCTGCCGCTAGTTGAAGGATGTTTTCAGCGGGGGTGAGCTGCTTGCCATCGGGGTAGTATCATTAATGTATCTTTAAAAAAAAAGAAAAAAACAAAAGATAACTTTAAGCCTATAGTGGTAACGGATGGGGCTAGTTTTATACTTACTTTTAAATTAGTTTAAAGCCCTTGAAGCCACACTCGAACTTTTCAGAAACAAACAAAGACTGATTCCTTGCGACTTCGCTGTAGGCTTTTATGCCATTTTTGCTCGGCCCAAAAAGAAAAAAAGGTAAGATGTAAATATTTCCACTAAGAACTCATAACCTTTATTCGCTATTCTTGTCAGGCAGAATCCAAACTTCTCTTTTAAATTGCAGCAAAGCTGCACCTCCTACGCAAATGGAAGACAGGTCTCAACCTACGCGAAAATATTACTAGAATAATAATCCTACAATTCCCTTAACATAACTTTCAAATCTAGACGTTTCGTTTAAATTGCAACAAAGTTGTACCTCCTTCATAAATTAAGAACAGATCTCAGCCTATGTGACAATATTACTAGAACAATAACACCACAATGCACTTAGCATAACTTTTTTTTTTTTTTTTAAACACGCTCTGCGGGTGAATTGCATCTAAATTATCTTGTAAAGTTGCAGCAATACAGGATCTGCCTTATGATTAAAGAACAGCACTTATTCTAGGTTGAAATAATAATATTACACATAGATAACCTTTCAAATCGGTCATAATAATAAATTTACTTTTAACTACATCGGCCATAATAATAAATTTACTTTTAACCATCCCTACTTGAAAAAGACGGCGAACCCAAACAGTATATAGGGCCGTGTTTTCTCTAGTCGTCCTCAAAACAGTTTTCAACATCAACTACAGTTCAACTCACGGGCCAGGAAAACTTTTTGGTATACAATGGTAGGTACCGAACATTTTTCTGATTATTGTAAAGCAGACATTACTATAACTCTATTTTTTTACAGAACACTTTTGAACTGTTGCAAAGTGTGTCGGAAAATAGCTACGACAATCTTGTGCCAATCACAGAGTTGGAGCTGGGGAAGGAGTACCAGGTGAAGTCTTTCAAGCTGTTAAAGACGCAGTACGGACATCGCGTGACAGTGCACTTTGTGGACAACACATATGTGTTCTTACCCCCCCGTTTTGCCGAAAAAATTAAAACCCAGCGACAGATTGAGGATCTTAACCAACAGCACGTGGGATGTTATCTAATCTTTGACGGAAAAGATGATACCAAAGGAGGATTTTTGAAAATAAGTTTTAAAAAGCGCGAATAAAAAATTAAATATGTACGTCTTTTGTAAAAGAAATTGTCTATCCGCCATACAGTCTATCTTTACTGACCTTCAATAAAGGCATCTCAGCCGAATTGGTTTTTTTTATTTTACTCAAGCAACCCGTTTCTTTTTAGCTCACCTTCACCCACATTCGTGTCGTTCACAACATCAAGTTCACTGGCTGCCGCCGATCTATTCTTCTTTTCCAGCTCATTATCATACGCGCCGGCAGTATTGAACATCACAAGAATCAAGAACCCTTGCATAAGCAACATCAGAACTTGTTCTTTGCGATCTTTCCTTAATCTTTTTTCCTTTACATCAAAAAAAAAATCCGGAAATAAAGTCACCCACATGTCTCACAGTCTCAACTCAGGTAGACTTAAAATTCTATACATAAAGAAACAACAACTCGTCACCGCATCGCGGTCAAGTTCATGTTTTAAAACTCGTATGGAAAAATGACGTTGAAGAAGTGTACTAACTGTTCAAAGCTTGTCTGGTGTGGAAGAAAAAAATGAATGGAATATAAAAAAAAAGAGGCGCGATAACCGCTGAAGATATAAAGACAGCGATACAGGTTTAAACCATCCATGCTTGCTACATAGGGGTGCAAGATTTTGTGCTTTAGTTATCTGCTTGCCTGGTAGTGCAATTTTATAAAACTTTACTATGCTTGTACGTAAGCCGCCTATAGTACACCTGCTTGCACCCACTAGGCTCAGCCATCCAGCTTTTTTATTTTTACCCCCATTGCTTGCGACAGGGACCCATCTACCGTCCTTACCACAGACAGCACCAGCTCTCTCCTTTCAACCAACATCCTGCAACAACACAACTCGGTATCAAGTCAACTTTTTTATTTTTACCCCCAATGCTTGCGACAGGGACCCATCTACCGTCTTTACCACAGACAGCACCAGCTCTCTCCTTTCAACCAACATCCTGCAACAACACAACTCGGTATCACGTCAACTTTTTTTATTTTTACCTCCCAATGCTTGCGACAGGGATCCATCTACCGTCTTACCACAGACAGCACCAGCTCTCTCCTTCCAACCAACATCCTGCAACAACACTACTCGGTGGGAGCTCAGCTTTTTTATTTTTACCTCCCAATGCATGCGACAGGGACGTGTCTATCCTACTCACTCCTCAAGAACTTCTTATCGGCGGTGGGAACCCTCTTGCAAAAAACCAACAAGTGGCATTATCGCGGCAGTTGGCTCTATCAGACGTAATGTAAAAAGTATAGGGAGGTGGGACCCTTACTACTAAGGAGAAATTACAAATGGAAGGGTATGCTAAAAGACATCCATAAGCATATTAGGAAGTGCGTTCCATGCAGCAAAAACAAACATGGAAAGAACATCAAAATGCCTATGGTAATTAGTAGTGTTGCCGAAAAGCCATTTGATAAAGTATATTTAGATATAGTCGGACCTCTGCCAGAAACAAGCAATGGTAATAAATATATCCTTACACTCTTGGATGACACAACCAGGGTGTTTGATTGCAAACCTTTAAAAAATGGCGAGGCTATCACAGTAGCTGACGGTTTTTACAAACTAATGATGAAATATAAGATACCTAAAGCAGTAGTCACAGACCAAGGCGCAAACGTCACTAGCGACCTTTTCAAACAATTATGCAAACTATTTAAAGTCAAGAAATTACAAACAACAGCTTAACACCCACAGGCAAATGGTGCTCTGGAAAGAACACATGGACCTTTAATTGACTACCTGAAGAACATTGTGGATGATAACATAACGGAATGGGACCAATGGCTCGAGGAAGCAGTACATGTGCGTAATCACTCACCACACGTAGGAGGAAAACATACCCCTATGGAAGCATTGTGGGGATTTTATGATCCACCTCCTAATAACTTAAGAAAAGAACCTGAACCTATCTATAATTTTGATGATTATGTCAGCATAAGAAGAAGAAAAATGCAATTACTTCATAAAATGGTAAGAGAAGAATTGCTAAAAAGCAAACTAAAATCCAAAGAAAACTATGATAGGAATGCACGAAGTGTAAAATTTCATGTAGGTGACCGAGTTCTTTTAAGAAACCCTACTAAAAAACATAAACTGGCACCCATTTGGAATGGACCGTATGAGATTAAAAAGGTTAATAATGATGTCAATTGCACTTTACAAATTGGACATAAGTTGCGAATAGTTCATAATAATAGATTAAAATCATTTTAGATTTACGATTACCTCAAAGCCTAATTTATCGCGACTATCACTAAATTCGATTTATTATCTACAGATTATGCTACTGTGGTTTTTTGCAATAATACCCTGAGTGGCGCCCCAGGCAGATGTAATTACTCTAATTCCCACTGGCGTAATGCTCGAACAGATATCAGCAGCATACATGTATGTGCACACATGGGTCATATATACGCAAATCCAGATGATGCAAGAAACCGAAGCATTAGGATTTATTGAAAAATGCGAGAAAACAATAGGACATCTGTGCACACTACACTTAAAGAATGAAGGAACCGAATCATGCAAAACATGGGAAACCGAGTTACGAAGGCAGGTAAACAAGGTTAAGGATAGGTTAAGAGATATAAATTTCTATTTGCAAGTTAGAAGTAAGCGAGGAATAGTTGATGGAATAGGTAGGGTGAGCAAATTTTTATTCGGTACTATGGATGACAGAGATGCCGAGCAAATATATACCAAACTGAATAACTTAGAAACTCAAGACTCTGAAAATGTGCATTTGATAGAAAAACAAATTAGCCTAGTCAAGTCAAAATTCAATGAAATAAATCAGGCATTTAAGAACGTTACAGAATACCAACAAAACTTAGAGTATCGCTTTAATGGGTTGGTAGAAAATATAATTAATTCCACCCGAATTCTCACATCGGAAATAAGAACCGTAAATATTAAAGCAGATATTAATGAAATATTGATATATATTTTACATCAGCTCCAACAAATATATCAACGGTTGACAAATGAATTATTGGTGATAAATGCCTTACATCAGCATACCTTACACCCTCTGATTTTGACAGCCAACGATATGTCACAAATATATAATGAAATCAGTAAAAGAGGCATGACAAACCTCTTGCTAGACTTCAAAACTGTCAGTCAAATAATTCAAACTGATTCTATACAGTTAGATAACAAACATTTCATCCGTATCACGCTTCCATTGCCTGAAAATACAGTGTTTACACTTAATAAAGTATACTTATTGCCAACACCTATCTCACCCAAAAGCTCCGCTATTTTCAAAATTGAGGCAAATTATTTCCTGAGCAGCACTCGAAACCAACAGTATTTAGAAATGACAACACTAGACTTTAAAGAACACTGTAAAAGGTCTACTACTACGAGTGATATAATATATATTTGCTATCAAGCCCAATCTAGTACACTTATAGTTAACAATGCCAATTGCATGGCGAACTTATTCAATAACCCACTAAGAGGACCTGCCCCTTGCGAGCACAGAATAATAAATAATACTGTTAATACCCTAACATAAATGGTCAGGCAAAATTCTTGGCTGTTCGTATTTTTCTCAGAGGCAACTCTTTGAACAAACTGTAGTAATCATTTTGGTCATTTAACCATCAACGGCACTGGAGTCCTCGTTTTAAATCAACCCTGTATGTATACGTTAGAAAACTATAGAATTCCTTTCGAAAACAGCTTCAGTTATTATCCCCCAATACACCAACCCGAACTCTACAATGTTCCTAAAGTATCGTTCAAACAAGATCTTTATGACGAGCTACAAGGTAAATTTAATATTAACGCAAGTCTAAAGGTAAATACTCATAGGAGTCATAACTTCGGCCTCGTTAGTGAGAGTAAAGACTTAGATGATTTGGAAAGAGAAATAAATTCAGTTAAGTCAAGTAGGGAAAGAAAAAGGCATGAAATTCAAAGCCATGCCAATACAGGAATAACCATAGCGTTAGTCGCTGGATTAATTTTGTGCCTAGCCCTAAAATATTTATTACGGAAAAGAAACCAAACTATTCAAGCGAAGTTAAAGCCCGTAATCTCATACCCTACTCCTCGAAGATCTCAAGAGATCGTAAGTATACCCCTGACCCCGATAGCAGTTTCCGAAATACCCGCAAAGCATCTGCCGGAAAAGGAAGAGCCGAACGCAATTCCTATTCCAGATAGCATCACTTCTAAAACGATTGTGTCACGGAAACTTGATCAAAAACCACCAAAATTACCCTTGAACACACCCCACATGAAGCCATATATATATGAAGTTTAAAATCAAATCATGAAGGGCTTGAGAACAATGGTACGGTCAGAATTAAACATATATGTATGATTACAAGAAAATATTTTTATGGTTTAGTTATTTTTATATTACTATTTTTTTTATATATTAGTATCTTTTTGTGACTTAGCTAAAATAGAGTAAATGATTTTTAATGATAAAGAATTGTAAAGTTTTGAAATAATGAAAATCAAACAATTTTCCACTGCAGGTACTGTGTAGTTGATTATAATTTAGATTATGTATATTTAATTTCAACAGATTGTTAACAAAAAAAAAAATTTATTCTGGGTAATCAACTTGTTATTCTTTTGTTTTCTTGTGTAAAATGTATTGATTGTATAGCTATAGCCATAATTAAGAAAGACAAAATAAATAATAATTTTAAATTTCTCTTCGACCAAACTGAATATATATACATATATTGAATATATCTATATATTACGTAAAACTGTGCAACTGTGTTGATTGTATAGCTCAATATTTTTAAGAAAGAAAAAATTATGTTTATTCGTATTCTTTTTCTATATATATTATTTATAAAATTGATTGATTTAAAATATCTATATCATATATTTTCGTATATGTGAAAAAAAAAAACTATAGAATATCTATCAATTAATTAAACTATGTACTCATATTATATATATTTTCTATTTGATACCTGTAAAAAAAGAAAAGAAAAAAAAACGGGGTATACAGCATGTATCTATAAGTCTAAAATTTGAACTAACTAATAATTAATTATACTGTATAAATTAACATTACATTTGTCTAGAAGCCAACAGCAATTATACTTATATTATACATATATACGAGCCAGAGCGAACGTAACCCAAAGCCAAACGAACAGAATAAATAAATAAAAAAAAATATATATATATATATATACTATATATATATATATATATATATATATCGTATTATCACATTAAAAATAAAAGGGACTTTCTCCTCATCCATGGTTACCACGTCATCTCGATCCCCTCGATGTCGTTTTCATCACGGGGGAGGAATGTTGTGAATATAAATCTTGATGCTGATCAATTGATGTTATCATAGAACGAAACAACTAATTGATCAGCATTTCCTCATTGAGTCATTGCTTTGCGAGATACTAAGTAAGACCTCGCACAATAAATATAATGCATACAGGTCTTACTTAAGTGTGCCCACGGTAGTCCCATTAAAAGTTGCAGTGTATCGCATTTCATAACAAACTGAAAATTATTTGGTTTGTTGTGACAACGCGTATACTAAACAGCAAGTGGCTACTTAAAAATATTCTAATGTGACGCAACATAGCAATGGCCCAGAAATGAAACTAATAAGTGAGGTGACATGGTAACTGGCCGGAGAAAGCTCTGTGAGTTGTCTTAAAATATTTAAAAGAGTCAGGTTACGAAGACTCGTTCGTGCGGATTAAAGTAAAATAAACGCGATTGAAGGGAAGAAGTTTTTTTTAAATAAATGATTTTAATTTGAAGAATAGTTTTTATTGCGTTATGAACTTCCCTAATTCGAATGAAATACAACACTGTTATTGTAAGACATATTTTTTATATTTCAATTTTAACTCTTAAAAAAATACTTATATTATTTTACAGCGATATAAAACTCTTTGCCAGATTTTTACATATTTTGTCTGTTATAAAAATTAAAAATGAGTTTTATTTTTTTCCTCAAAAAATAAAACTCATAATTCGAGTCTTATATTTTCCTCGTCTTATAACAGTTAAAAATGAGTTTTATTTTTCTCCTCAGGAAATAGGACTCATAATTCGAGTTTTATATTTTCCTCATCTTATAACAGTTAAAAATGAGTTTTATTTTTTTCCTCAAGAAATAAAACTCATAATCAGAGTTTTTTATTTTTCTCAGGACATAAAACTTATCAATGGACGTTCTCTATTTTTGTTGTCATATATTTGTTAGAAGATAGAATTTGTCAATTTTTTTAAACAATTTTGTATAGCAACCGTACGAAACACTTGCCCGATTGGTCCTATTTATGAACTTAAATTTACATTTTTTTTTAAAACGGCCGTTTACAGAGAGTACGTTTAGACCGTAGCTATTTAGGACTAGTTTTACGTAAGTCGAATTACGTAGTACTAATCCTGCTGCTGTTTAGTCCGCTCGTATTAAAGCTTTGACAGTTGTCAAAATTGTCAGAACTGCCTGCTATTTCAGGAGAAAAATGAAAAATAATATATTGAGTTTGTTTGTACACCGCATGCACAAGAAAATGGAGCATAGAAGAGAATTTAAAATCAGAATGAGGTGATACTGCTATTTATATTACTAAATACCCAAGATAAGACATGCAAATTTTCAGGCTAATGGCAAAACATTATAAGATAATCTGCAACAATTATTTATTAATTATGTATAAGGGCGTCACCATTTACAAACAGCCTCGCATTACCTTATGTGACGTTATGTCTCCATTTAATACTAATTTTTGTAGGTCAATACCGCATGAGAAACCGAATTAAAGTAGGACTAGTTTTTCGTAATACGGCATGTTTAGACCACTTAATATTAGTACTACGTAAGTCGAACTACGTAAAACTAGTCCTAAATGGCACGGTCTAAACGGGCTTAGTGAAAAACCAAAGCTATATATAGCAACACCAAGAAGGGGTTGCCGATTCCAATTTTTCTTTCCCTAAGAACCTTACTCGGACAGGTTTATTTCTTGAGGAAAAAATAAAACTCATTTTTAACTGTTAAAAGCTGAGTAAAATGAAAAACTCGAATTATGAGTTTTATTTTTTGAGAGAAAAATAAAACTCATTTTTAAATGTTAAACCGGGAGAGAAATATAAAACTTAAGATAAGACTGTTATTTACTCAGAAGAAAATAAAATTTTCTTTTTAACAATTTCATTAGAAGATAAAATATAAAACTCTTTCGGTCCCTGCATAAAAGGGTTATATTTCAAAGATTTCACGTTATGGATAACGAAATCGGAACAAATTTATCTATAAAAGGCACGTCATTCCTTCTTTCGAGTTGTCATAAAGTTCACATATGCCAAGGTGGTTATAGTTTACTTTACATGTAAATTATCATAAAGTCTTAAAGTTTTAATTGTCCTTCGGTTTGGACTTCGAATTTTTTTCTCCTCAAAGTTGTTCATCGCCTCCACTTGGAAATTTTATTTATTTCATACATTATTTGCTTAAATATAGAACTTAGACTAGCCTACATCTAATACAAACAATGTTTGGTAGGCCCCTGGCTTCAAGGCTATCTGGGCAGCGATCAGATGTTATGACAGTCTGCATTGAGTCGCAGCTTGTTACCATAGTTAATTTGTTTTTTTTATTTATATAACATATTGTGATATTTTTATTTTCTACATTATTCTTTTTTTTTTGTTCGTTTAATGTATAAATTGCAGTTTTTTTTTTTTTATTATTCTTTTTTCTTTTCTTTTTGCTATCTCATCTAATCTTATGTTGCTAATGACGCCACTGCTGCGCCTACAAATACTGGTCTTACGAAATCTACGAACAGATACAATGTGAGTTTGAAGTAATGCTAAGGGAGTTCAAAGACAATATTATTATTCTAAAAAACTAATGGTGGAAATATATAAAGAGGAAGGCTAAGGATTCTATATCATTGAATAAAGGAAAAGAGAGCAAGTTTACAGCTAGATTAAAAGTACTGAGAAAGAAAAAAACAAATGATTTTTGTAACTAGAATAAGGTTGCCTATAGTAATATACATGAAAAGTAAGGAAAATTGTATTTTAAGATTTTGTAATAATTCATTAATTTTGATTATGTTAATTGATTAGAACTAATGTAGCTTATGTCTAGAGTCGACTACTACAAGATAAATATAGAACTATCCAGTTAGGAGTGGCAAATGTGTGTTTTCATTTGGTTTTTTTTTCTGTATATAGCTTTATTCTTTATTTTATGGCTGAGAGTTCAAGTATTTATATTTATTTTTTTATAATTCATTGTTGTTCTTTGTTTTTGTTTTACAGATATATAGAAGTAAAGCCCGTATGTTTGTCGTTAGAGTCTTGTGTCCAAGTTTCCGTCTTGTAGATATGTCCTCAGTGCATAGAGTAGTATGTCTGTGTCCTCCCCGCTATATGTGAGGAGTTCTGTCGGTGTCTTTGTTCTTCCAAGTTCGTTGAGTAGCCTTTGTAGTTCTATGCACTGTTGTAGTACGTGGGCTGCGGTCAAGGAGGCGTTACGGCAGTATGGGCAGGTGGGACATGATTGTTTGGAGAAGATATGTCTCTTAACCGGTAGGAAGTGGCCAAGTCCCAATCTCGCAATTGAGATCATATTCCTCCTTGATGAATCAGGCATACTAGGTTTGTCCGACGTTTTGTGGTGGGTGGCAAGAAATGAATTGGATTTTGTTTTTGGTGTTCTTTATGGCCTTGAGCGAGGATAGGCTATCTGAGAAGATGGCACATGCGCCCTCGTGTTTGAAGGCCCACCTGACAGCCTCCCAGACAGCCGTTAGCTCGGGCGTAAAAACATCACATCACGTTGGCAGTAACTATGTGAGAGCAAGTTCACCTTCAATGTCCTTACACATAAAAAAAAATCTTTCGTATTATTAACGAAACGCAATTTTTAATTCAATTTCTTTGTTACAAAGAAAATGTTCTTTTATATAATGAAAGAATTTGTTTTTCGTAAATGTCATTCAATGAATATTACGTTATCTTAACGAATGCAAGTTCCTTAATTATTCTTTACTTCAATGTTATGAAATTATACATTGATAGCAGGAAAAGTTTACACTAAAGCATAATACAAAGAAGTTTTCGTAGATTTGAAGTAACTTTTCTTTAAATTTTGTGTAAAGTAAATTTTCGTTGAAATAACAAAAATGTTTACCTTATATTTAGGAAACTTTTCCTATCACTTTTATGTAAATGATATTATTTCTTCGAATATAATAAGTACGAAGTAAAGAAAAACGCTCTTTGACCCGCTTTTTTAAAAACCTAAATGTTTTTTTAAAAAGTTGATAAGCTTTAAAATTTTATTAATTAATATACCAATGGAAGTTATTTTAATACATTGCAATGAGTATATTCATTTTTAACCAACATTAAATAGTTTTTAGATAAGAATATACATGGCCTGTACACTTAATTATGACTAACAAGATATTGAAATAACATCAGGAATCTAAAAACGGCTCTTAATTTAGTGGAGCCATGGCAGTATGTTTGTTATAACAACAACAAACATGAAATAAGTGAACACGCTTCGCTTCCTCTCTTTCCTCACCCGCAAATAGAAATGCTTACCATCACGTTATAAGAGTGCTACAAAACATAACTAACGTAAATTTTTCGTTGTGTCAACGTATTTTTTCGTAGAACTACGAAAACTTTCATTATATTAAAGTAAGGCTCTCTTTGCTTCACGAAAATGTTCCTTACGTTAACGAAAATTTCATTGAATTAATGTAAAACTTCAAGTTTACTGATGTTGGGATCATTTAGTTTCTTCATTGTCAAGCGTGGCTTCTTGAAGAGTGAACGTGCGTGGAAAACAGTAGTTATTTTATATGTGAAAAAAAGTTTTGTGTAATATTGTTGGCATATTTAATTGTGGCAGGTTTTTTTAAAATATATTTCTTATTGGTTGCGGCTTTGTTGAAAATCAGATGAGTGTTGCTTATGCGAATATGACGATTCGTTATTTAGAAGTAATATTTGTACGGCGAGACAATGTATATTTTAAATGTTTTCCTGTATTTCTCAAAATTACACTTAGTTTACAAAAGTTATAAACATTTTTTTTGTTGATTAATCTCTTTTTATTAAGTTATGGATTATTTTATTTTATACATGATATATTACTTTTCGTTTTAACATAGAAATCGCTAGAGCTTCTGTCAGAATGAAATGTATGAAATGTGGAGCATCTTTTTTATTGTTAAAAGCATTATTTAAACATTACAACATTGTACATGAAATGTAAAATGGGAGTACAAACTTTTACAAGTGTGAAGTTCCTTCATGTGGGTAAAAGTTTTCAAATTTTTGGAGATTCAAAAGACATTCTCTCCGTTTTCATCCAGCAGCGTTTACAATGGAATATAATGATTTAAATAACACTGAAGAGCTTCTTAATGACGAAAAATCCGACGATAATTCATATAATATTAACAAATTTGATGGGCCCAAAGTAGATAATAGCATATATGAAAATTTAAAAGAACGTAGCTATGAAGGCTTAACTCAATATGACTATGATAAATCTATAAGAAAAATTCAGGAATACGCTTTAAAATTTTCTTTAAGTTTACATAATAAAAAAAATTTTACCAGAAGAGATATAATTGATGTACAAGAAAAAGAAGAAGGATTAATTTTAAATCCAATTTTGGACATCATAAAAACCCTCTGTAATAGCAAAGAATTTTCTTGCAGCACAAAATTTCTCAACGAAATGTACAGTCTAATTAGTAACTTAAAAAAACCATTTAAATCTTTCTCTTCTGATTATTTACTGTACGAATGTCTTAAGCATATAGGTATGATTGAACCACTTAACGAATTTGAAATAGATAATCAAGTTGGCATTATCGCTAATAACCGTTATGGAGAGACTATTTAAAAAGGAGTTATATTACCAATAAAATTTCAAATTAAAAAATTTTTTGAAAAAGATGGAGTTTTAAAAGAAATGTTAAATTATATGGAGTCTTTGGAATGCCAGTCAGATAAGCTTGTAAACTTTATCCAAGGAAGAATATGGCAAGAGAAAAAGAAATTGTATCCTGGAAAAATTCTCATTCCTTTTTCTTATATGAGGATGAATTAGAAATAAATAATCCTTTAGGATCACAATCGTCAAGACACACTATATCTAACATATATTACTCTTTTCTGTGCATAAGAACAAACTCAAAACTGGATGAAATATACTTGGCAGCTGTCATTAAAACTCAAGATATTAAAAAATATGGTAACGAAAAATGTTTATATAATTTAGTTCAACAACTAAAAGACATAGAGCTAAACGGTATTCTAATAAATGATAATGGTGTGGAGACAAAAGTGCATTTCATATTTGGATTAGTAATAGGAGATAATTTGAGTTTAAATACAATTCTGGGATTTAATACTTTTTCTTCTAAGTCATTTTGCAGAATGTGTTACACAAAAAAAACAGAAACGCAAACATTGTATGTTGAAAATACAAATAACTTACGAACAATTGAAAGTTACGAATTAGACTTAAAAAAAGAAAATCCAGAGGAAGTAGGTATATCCAGCAGAGCAGTATTTAATGATATACCTTCCTTTCACGCGGCGAATAACTTTAGTGTCGATGTTATGCACGATATATATGTATGAAGGCGTATGCCATTATAATTTATCTCATATAATTACATATTTAAACAAACAATGAAATATTTTACTTTAGAACGATTAAATAACAGGAAAAGTTTGTTTAATTACGGATCTTGCGAGACTGGATATATGTAGATCTCCAGATATAAAAATTTCAAATTTGAGAAAGAAACATTTGAAAATGTCCGCAAAAGAAATGATGACATTTATACATGTTTTTCCTTTAATGGTGGGCGATTTTGTTCCAGAAGATGACGAAGTCTGGAATTTTACAATAAATTTTGTTGAAATAATAGATATTTTACTTTGTTTTGAAGTAAAATTAAGCGTATTAGATTTCTTAAGAAAAAAATAGAAATGCATAATAAAGAATACATTAGATTATTTAATGACAGTTTAAAACCAAAACACCACAATTTATTGCATTACACAACGGTCATTGAACGTGCGGGTCCATTAAGAAAACTTTGGTGTTTTCGATTTGAAGGAAAACACAAACAGTTTAAAATTTATTCACATTGCATTACTTCAAGGAAAAATATTCCACTGTCTTTGTCAAAAAAATATCAGCTTAAAATTGCCAATTATATTTTAAATGATCAAAAATTATATACTGATTATGAAGCTGACGAAAGAAATGAAATAAGTGGAAGTTTTCATAGTATAATTGAAAGCACACTCAAAACAACCGAAAAAGAAACGATTAAATTTTATGAAAAAATAAATTTTAAATCAACAGTTTATAGAAAGGGATACTATGTAGCAATATATGCAGCAGATGTTGAAATATATAACATTTTAGAAATAATCTTACTGCCTTTCGGAGAGCCTCTCCTTTTTTGTCAACGTATCAAAGATATTCAGTATCGTCCACATTATGCAAGCTTTGAAATAAATACCAATTCTTTTGGAGAATTTACTATATTGAAAATTAAGGACCTTTTAGGACCACCGTTAAATATTAATGAAACAGCTAGAGGGTGCAAAATGATTCGTATAAAACAGTATTTCGAATCATGTTTTGAGTAATATATCATATTTTTTCATAAATTTTCAAGATCAACTACAACAAAATGAATGACACCATTTTAAATGGGTTATTATCGGATACCGGAACTGGAGCATCAGATCAAATATTGTTCATATCTTCGCCTATTCCTGAAACTCCAACAACAAATGAGTTTCAAAACATAAACAATGATAATTTCTCGCAAAACACTGAATCAGACATAATTATTTTAGAAGACAATAAACTACTGCAGTTACTGAACTCATGGAATTTAAAAGGATTATATTCATATTTTCTAAGTATGTATTAATTTCTAAAACTGGTTATATATCTTTAATGCTTTTAGTTATAGCACAAAATATTAACATCGATATTCTCCAAATCATGAATCGTTATCATATAAGAGATCTATTAAAAAGTTTCACATGGGGAGAAATTATTAAATTTGAATACTGCTTGGAGAATTGGAGGAATGCTATTGGAAAGCCTTTAGAAAATTCTTGTAGGCCAACTGCCATTCCTCTTGAACAACTTTCAAGAAGTGAAACGCCTTCATCGATTAGGTCGTCTTCTCCTCAGAATACACATCCATCTTCAGTTACTTTGGCGCAAATATTAAATAGTTCAAGGAAAGGAATCATGCTAGCTGATTACTATGAAAAAAATAATAACTTCAAACCTGAATATCGTTCTATGTTAATAACTACAATAGCTCGATATTTTGATGAGCAAAATATTCATTTGGATTTAAAAAGTACTTACAATTTAGAAAGAGAGATAATTGAAAGATTCCCGACAGAAAAGATGGTAAATATAACATGAGTAATAAAGTTACAAATTAAATATAACTATTTATATTTTTTGATTTTCCAGGAATTTTACCGTTGTGGTATAAGAGGAAAAATTTACTACAAATATTGTAATTTAAAATCGACTTTTAAACTGAAAGAGAAAAAAACACCTATTGTCAAGATAGTGGAAGAACAAAAATGTGGTAGGTACATAATATATTTTTTAAATATGTTTAATTACTCACGATTGGTACAAGAACGTATTTGGAAAATCTTACTAAATATCGAAATAAAATGAGCATGCAATAAGTTATGTTTTATTATTTTTTAATTGTCTATCTGGTATAATTCACAGAACGTGTTAACAATAAAGCAAAATGAATAACATATGTAATATATTATATTTATAAAAAATTCATAATTTAACCATTCATTCTTCTTTTTGATATTATACGTGGCCAATTTTAAATTGCATGTCTATTACCAGAAACGTTTACCAGTTCTATACATTAGATAATAAATATCTTCCGAAATAAAAACTTTTAGCCTTTTGGAACCAGTAATAAACCATATAATTATATCTTTTTCAGTAATGAATGCTGACATCAAAGCGCAAATTCAGTCATTAAAGTATGATAATTTAAGTGTGGCTGAATTGGAAAGAATATGGATGTCTTGCATTGACTACCGTTTGCAGGAAATCCGGATGAAACCAACATCGGAGATTTTTAAGAATTGGTCGCAATACAAAAAACCAATTGGCTATCGTCTGGTACTTAATATGCATTATTTTATATATATTTGAGATTACTTGAAGTACTTATAATTTTAATAGATAGATATTGACTTCAATTATGAATTCAAAAACAACACTTCCTCATTAGACGAATGGCCTGAAAAACTCACCCTGATCCAAGATTTTTTCTCGAAAGAAGATCTTATCAAAGATAAAAATGTCAAAGCAACTTTGTATGAATTGAAGCAACGAGCAGATTTAACAGAAGGTGATTATTATAGTATATATTTGCAAAATTCATTCATTGAATTGTGGAAAAAGAATTGCATGTTAAATATTTTGTAGACCATTCTAATAATTACTTTGACTTTAATCACAAACAAATATACCCAGATGTGTAAATGTAGTGGTAAGAAGTGATCTATGAAATTTTCATTTGGGAAAGCTTGTCTACTCCATTCTAGATCTCCACATTAAAATTGTTTGTGTTCAAATTAGAAAAAGCATTAGCTACAGAGATATGTTCCTATTTCTAAACACTGGTCTTCCCATCTGGATATATTTGATTTATTTCCATTAGAAATTTTCAATATTTTGTTAGATAATGATTTTTTATTACTTAATATTTAAGATCAAAGGGCTGCTACAATATTGTGGTGCATTCATGGCGCAATTCCACCAACAAGCAAGTCGGAAGCAGTACTAAGTACAGGAAAAAAACAAAGACATACTATATTAGATTCACAAGAGTCCTTCATATGCATCAAAAATAATGTCAACCAGCTTGAAGAACATCTTCAATCATTGCAAGATAAAGCGGAAAACATTCAACCTCATCTACTAGCAATTGGCGAAGACATATTGACAATCAGGCAATTTTTATTGTACTTTGATGGCGTAAAATACAAATTTACAAATTTCATCCGTGCTATGGACATATGCTTTAAAATTTTCTTTTTGTTCAATCTAGAATATCCATTTGCTGGTTACAATTTTTGGAGTTTTGTACAGCGTTATTTTTACAAAATTTTATCGGGTAATAAAAATTCTAGTGTAGAAGTACTACTTTCCGATTTAATTTCAAAATGAGCATTCCTTTATTTTTATATTTTATATAATATTCTTCAATAAATTTTTAGTACATTACATAATACATTTTTTGAACGTTTTTCTTTATAATTATAATATCCTGTGTTTTCTGAATAGAATAGCCTGAAGAATCGGTAACCGAAATTTCATAATTTTACAACCACTACCACTTCTAGCATTATACAGTCATCAATTTGGAATTTTGGAATTTTCACTTCTTTTCCTAAATGAACGGTAAGTTTTTATTTTCAAGAATAAACTATCACTAACTGTATAAAATGTGTGGTTTGCGTGTTTTTTGAATTTTTCGCGATTTAGATCAAACTAAAATAATAGAAATATCCCCAGAAAACTTATTTTAATCGCTGGATATAATTTTATTATGGGAAATATAAATACTTAGATATAATTCATAAATATTCAGTTATATTAAACATGAACTTACCCGTATTTTTAGAAAACAAATAAATGGTTAATTTGGGAATTGCTAACGAAAAGTCTGAAATTTAAAATTTAAGAGGTTACAACCTTACAGTTATAGACAGGGGAGGACTGCAAACATGGTCGTTTAATTTGTTAAAAGCGATGAGAGTTTCCTCATTAACGACGTGTCAGAGATAATGGTAGATCATTGCCAAAATCTCTATAACTTTTATTCTGCAGTGCCTATATCGTTTGATCCAATTGTAAGAATGCTTAAAAATAAAATTTATTACATTCTTACGACGTATGAATGGCGTTATACAAAGAATGAAGTTTTTAAATTAAAGAAACTATAAACGTTACTAGTAAGTAATATTACTTAATTTTCAGAAAAGATTTCGTCACTTGGAAGATAACTATACTTTGTGTGAATTCTATTTTTCCTTAAGTAACGAAGATATTCCTTCATTCAATGGAAAAAAAATTAAGGAAAATGTTTTATTTTTAAGAATTATTTCTTAATATCAACGAAATGTATACTTTGTTATTTCACGAAACAGTTTCTTTAATTCAATGAAAATTTTCTTCAATTTAACGAAATTTCACCAACATAAATTTCATTACAGTAACGAAAATTTTCGTTGGTTCAATGACTCGTTGCTTAAAAACAATATTAAAGAGATCAGTTACTTTGATCCAACGAATAAGGTTTTTGGAGGTTTTTTTACGAAAGTTTTCATTACTGCAACGAAATTTTTCGTTTTATTTACGACCATTTTTGGTTGAGTGTAGACCAGATGGCGATGCCCACTTCTTCGCCGTCTTTTGAGGCATCTGTATAGATGTAGATATCTGCGTTTATTCGTCTGTACGTGTCTATGTGAAGTCTAGTCTTGCTGTTGTTCTCCAGATGTTCATAGTTTTTTTCGTTTGTTATTATACTCCAAGTTGGTACTCTCCAAGGTGGAACGGAGACCACAGGATTTTGTTCGTCTGGAATAAAGGGAATGGTTCGGACGGACTTGGGGATGTTTGCAATGGCGCGTTTTAGGCTAGGACATGTGCGTCTGGTGGGAGCGGGTTTGTGGATAAGGTATCCAGGGTTAGGAGATGGAGTGGAGAATTGGAATTGTGCAGGGACTTGTAGAAGAGATTGGAGGCCAGCTCTTCTCATCTTAGAAATTTTGGGAGTAAAAATCTGGCACCAAATTTCGTAGCCATTATTTGGAATTTATTTACGGATCAGCAGCAAAGCTTCAACAATTCAAAATTTCATAAAGAATTTTTATTTTTGCCAATATTTATCAAGAAGGTAATTATTTCATTCATTTTTACAAACAATTTGAGGTGTTATGGTCGTAGCATACTGCATGCAGCAGTATGCTACACTGAGACTAGATGCATCATGTATACCCGGCATACTATCGATGAACGGAGAGCAGTACGCACGGAGACCGCGACTGAAGAATAGAAGAGCATCGGGCGGGCTGGCAAGGCGATTTTTTAAGAAAAGTACGAGGGACGATGACGAGCGGCCATTAAGTCTGCGATGATTAAAGTATAAAGTAGTGTTCGGGAACGAGAACTTTTTTCTAAAATACATTAGCTAATTCCACAACCAAAAGCTTGTACAAGGAGAGAGGAAAAGTTAGGTTGAGTTTAATTAGCTCCAATGTGTTCGGAAGCCCTATCAAAGTGAGTCCAGACACTCAAAAGAAAAATGAAATTTTGTGCGATCTGGAAGCCAGAGGAGCGCCAGCCCCCATAGTCTCTAGTCGATTACCCTATAAAAGACGATCAACAGCTGGATTAATTAACAAACATAAATTAAAGAGTCCACCGAAAATCCAAGACCATTCCACACGTGTAGCTCAGGATATAACCTCTAATAGGAACGGCAGCGCGCTAGTGAAAACCGCTTGACCAGCGTCCTTATTATTAAAAATGGGTGATAGTAATTTGTAACGACCCGACTGCAGCATCTTACAGCAATAGAAAGAGTACACGGTTTACTTGGCGAAGCGGCCAACCTTCTTCCACGTAGTGTATGCTCAAGGAGACGTGTCAGAAGATTCCCCTTCAAACATAGTGGCATTTGATAACATCAAGGCGACAGATATTTAAAGTAGTTAGAATTAAAACTAAGCCGTATATTTTTGCAAATTGTTAATTGGTAGCACTTAAGGTGACAGATGAGAGCAGTGTAGATTCGATTTAGCTAAGTTTAAAACAAGAGAAATTTATCGCATGAGTAAATAGGCTTCACCTATCCTTTCGAATTCAAAGAATCTCGTGATTAGTACGTCGGTGTACGCTGCGTCAGGAGTAAATTGAACTGTTTTATTTCGTATAACCTGATTTAAAATATCCAACAACAGTAATGACGTTCAACCGCCAAGAGGGTTATATCAAAGCCGTAGTGGTCGCAGAAAAGGGAGAGACACTCCGTATCTGAAACTCATAATAAAATAACATCAATGATTTTGAATTTGCAGCTTTGCCAAGAACCAAGAAGTAACCTCATTGCAGAGTAACCACCTCTAGGAAGCTCCTTCGAGGGATATGGTGTAAGTCAGATTTTTGATATTGCTATTGATATTACGGTTTGTTTTTTTTAAATATTTATAAAGAAGTATAAAAGTCTCTATAGCACCACCCGTTGGTAAGGTAGTTAAATTTTGTTTGTTTGTGATAGTTCAATTAATTTCCATACTACTTTTGTTCGAATAAACATATTTATTGCTACGGTTTGGCCATTTTGGCGCCTTCGCCTTTTCGAAATTTGCTCGACTAGACCGTATATATCTCTCAGTGGTTCAGATAACCAACACTTAAATTTACTTTCATTATATGAATTGCTCTTGAATAAACTTAAGGAACCTTTTTGCTCATCGCGATTGTAAGAATCGGATTTTAATATTAAGTTAAAGAAATTTTGCTACGAACTAAGTACAGTGCCAAAGGCAACAAGCAGCGATTACATGTTAGTCTTAAAATGCAAACCTAAATAAAAATATTTCCCGTTTCAACCAGAGTGTCAGGAACAGCCTGTAGGGTAGTAGTAGGATTATGCCCAGCTGTGGAAAACCACTATGTAAGAGTCATTGTATAAGAAAGGTTAAGGGTGCAATCCTTAGTTTAGCATTTGATTTGCTTTGAAATGTTTGTGGATTATTGACGGTCTTCCCCGAGAAGATTCATATGTAACAGTAGTCTTAGTATATGGAATCTGTGTTGCTGTGTAATTGAAGCTAGATTGAAAGTAGTAAATTACGGAGGAATAGCTACAGTCCAGTTTCGATTTATTTTTTATAGACCTTGTGTACATAATGTGGGTACATGGCCACATAACTAGATAAGCGAATTTTGTGAAAAATGTTAGACTTAGGAGTTACGTGCAATATCATGCTGCGTACTAGGAAAGGATAGACTAATTCGAGTTTTTAGTTCAATCATCTTGAGCAATGAATTGTTAATAAAGTGCCTTAAAAACGTAATGGAGTGCTAAGATTGTTTTTGATTTTCTCCTCTCGCTCTCCTGGAGCCCTCTCGTTGATATGGTCGACTAGGTCCGCCACTGCTCTCTTTTCAGGTCATCTACAGGGACACTGGAATAATTTGCTGCCCTCAGTGTCAAATGGGTGGATGGGGCAAAGCAGCTGAAGGTACGTTACCGGGCTGCCTTCACGTAAGTATTGGTAAGTAGTGTAAGAGTCCCTTCTGGACCGGATGTGTGCGACGGCCTTAGTTAGGCACGAATTCTTTTGTATATGGCAGGTACCGGCGGCAGGTTTTCGTGGAACATCCGCACACTCTCCGCCAATAGCCGAGGCGAGCTAGCGTGCCGCCCTGCAGTCAACTCTGTCCACCGAGTGATCTGTCAGCTCGTGCTGACAGTCTGGACTTCACGTCCGATGTCAATCACTCTACATAGTTCCATAACAGAGGTTATAGGACAAATGTAATCGCATACTACAAGGGTATAATTACTGGTCACAAAATAACCTAAACAACTTGAAATTTAAATAATTCTAATTTGTTAGAATAGTGAATTCGATGATTAAAGGTGAATGGCAACCGAATAATCTCTTTCAATTGCAACACTATCCACTACCATTTGGAATTTCAGAACACCGCAAATGTCAGTTTGTAAACGCAGTTCAACGAATGTCAATTATTGGAATTGATTAGAATTGTGATTTGTAAACGCAGGCCACCATATACAGGAATTGACATGTAGTGTATTTAGAATGTTCGTTCAATTTAAACAGCAAATTTATTCGGGTAAAGAGGGCAAATGCCAGAAAAACAACAAGGTAAAAGAGTTGTCATTGACTTGGGACAGGATATTCAGCATGGTTGAGGAATTACCACGGATAATTTTTTTTACTAGTGTGCCGCTTGCTAAGGAACTATATGAAGGCGGTATAACACTTTGTGGAACAGTGAGGAAAACAAGGCCGATATTCCTACCGCCCTTTTGCCCAATCGCAGCAGAGTAGAGAATAGCTCTTTATTTGCATTCAACATATATTATATGACTTGCATGTGAACAAAAAAAATAATGCTGTCATTTTATTGAGCACCGAACATCATGACAAGGCCGTAGGTGGAATAGAGAATGATTTCAAGCCAGACATTATACTCCATTACAATAATACAAAAGGTGCGGTATGGATAATTTGGTCAATAAAATGATGCACCAAAAGATATCCATTTGTACGTTTCCAAAACATTATTGATACAGCTGGCGTTAATTCATATTTACTATGGACAAAAAAGTTTCCAGATTGGAAAAATATTAAAGGGATAAAAGCAGATTGTTTTTACTTGACTTGGAACTTGCACTTATAAAACCGGACATAGCCAGAAGAATGACAAATCGAAACGGTATCCCAAAAAGAGTATAGTGGATGCTATGAGTCAAGTGCTACCTCAAGAAAACGTAACTATCACGCCCAACCCAGATCGGTCATTTGGACGCTGCCATTTTTGCCCAAGAAAGGAAAGGATTGTGAAAAGCGCAAGATTTTTTTTGTAAAAACATCATGAAAGAAAAATAAAATCAATTATTGCAATGAAAATGGAAATTTAAATTGAGTTTATGTATTCTGCTTTATAAAAATAACATTATTTTGAATAAAATCTCCACAAATATTTTGTATTTTAATGTCTAGCAGGATTTTCTCCTCCAAACTTAAAAAAAAAAGAACAACATATGTACCCCTTGGTACTCCGCGTTCGTTCAAAAGCTTAGTGCCACAAAGGTTAATAGAAAAAAAAATATGAAAAGAATGTTTTTCCCCTTTGTGATGCTGCGCTGGAAGGAGTTTCCTGTAATAGGAAAGTTTTTTTTGAGTTAAAGTCTCAGATTGTAATTTTCAATCTGAGACTTTACCATTTGTTTACTTTTGATTATTGCTTTTTATTTGTTTATTTTTAGATTATGTTGCCGGTAGCATCGAGGAAATTATCTTTCTTATCTTCATGGGAAGTTTTTGGATTATCCGTCATTGGAATGATTTAATATTTTGTAAGTTTTTAGTTTTTTACTTTTGTAGACTGTTCCGCAACGGAACACTCTCACAGAATTTCAGTGGAAAAAAGTGACGGATTTTCCCACGTTTTTATACGCTTACAGATGGGTTCCAGTTATACGAAAAATTTTATTGCGCATTGTTAATGTCTTGCGTTTGGCTTATTTTATTTTACAAAAAATCAGTATTTTTTCTTTGTGATTTATTGGCGGAAAGCTTTAGCATTTTGTAAACCAACAAAACGTCGTCGCTGGAAAGTTTTATTATAGTGGTTGGTGGACCAAATATTATTGCCGGAAAGTATTTTTAGTGTTGTGTTGAGTAAATATAACGTTTTATCATTGTCAGATATAGTGTTATTATTATTTTTCGGCTTAAAAAATATCTTATCATATGAATCAAATCAAAAAACTTACGTTGGGCAACCACGACAATTAAATAGTATAATAATAGTGACAAATTAGCATAATAAACAATAAAATCTTAATAGAAGTATAGGCGATATAGTGATTTTTAATAGTCTCCGTTTGCTCTTTAAAATGAACAAAATAGATGGAATAAACAAGAACATCTGTTCTTGTTATCAGTGCAAATTCTGATCATCAGAATTTGTTATGTATATAAATAAGTACAAGCTCCATTGTGGGTGCTATGTATATACATAATTATGTGCGGCTATGTCTATCGTTCTCGATTTAATCATTGTGCAGAGATCAGTCAATAAAAGCGTCTCGAGTTGAAAACATCTGTTTGTTCTTACTTGAACCTTTTTACTAATCCCCTACAGAAGAATAATATATATCTATATGACAGAAATTGGTCAATTAAATAGAAGAGGTAAACTTAGACTAATAGGTACCAAACTTCTTACCGCTAGTAGAAAATATTAAATCTAGAATGATGGTTATTACAGTTAACCGTTATTATTTATTATTATTCTAAAAAAAGTACAGCCTGTATGAAGTCCTTCCTATATGTATTTTCACTTATGAATTAAAATTATGTGAAGTGATAATTTTAATATATCAACTGAACAATTGATATATCGGAGAAGTTCATAGGTACATTTTAGTCAAGGTTTTATACTATTATTAGCAGCATATAAGCATTTTATTGAAGTTTTTCCAATACTCATATATAATACTCAAATAATTCATAATCAGTCATAATAATGGCATATCCCTCAGCACTTTACTTTTATCACTAAGGCTTGTATTATAGCCATTTTAATTTTTAATTTCTTACTTGGTTTTATCCCAATACTTGGCAATCTAGATATATATATTCTTTTTCTACATTAAGATAATTAAAGAAACAGGCATGTCACAAATTAATGAAAACAGAAAAATGAAAATGAGGTGCAAATTTTCGTATCTTTTAACGTAGATGAAAGTCCAAAAAATTTTAATTTTGACGACTTAATAAGGCAAATCCCGCTACAAAATTTGATTGCTCAGCTTCAGAGGACAGTTCTGTAGAAAGCAACTGTTAGTTTAGTTCAGATGAATCTGCAACCGAAAATGAGGGATGCTCGAAAAGCTACAAAAGGATTTGGATGAATGGTGTGCCAAGTTTAATCCAACTGTTTACGAAAAACACTCTTTTGTGTTTTACGAATTTTAATTACAGATTTAATCAGTTCATTAATTATTTACAAAGAATATTTAGGTTTAAAGTTTACAATGAAAAATGAGTTTAATTTATTGCGCTGGTGGTACTTGTGCTGCCGTGACGTGTCGAAACAAGAAGACCGAAACTTCCCTTTCATCTCTCTTAATTCCAGTTGGTACTGCCTCTGTGCCGATGTTGTAGTAGCTAGATGGAGCGCTGCGCATTAGGAAATTAGACGAAATTGGTTTATACCATCTAGTTTTTTAGTGTTAATGTTTCACTATTTATTATTGTAATTATTTATTTAGAATTTATATTTATTATTGAACATACCGGCCGCCTTGAAAGGGTGTAGCAGCTTTCAACAATTGTCTATTGGTAAAGGACATATCTTTGTTATACTTCGTTTTAAGAGTCCGTTTGAAGTTTTAATTGTTACAACGCGAACCTTTCCATCATCGCCCGGATGGACTTCAACGACGCGCCCGAGATGCCACTTCATTGGAGGTACATTGCTCCTTTATGATTACTAGTCTATCGATTAATATGTTGAAATTACTAGCCGTCCATTTTTTATAAATAACTGGTTGACCATCTTTGCCAGAATTGCTGTCGTATCAACTGGATACGTTGCCACCGACCTAAATTACTTAGGTGATTTTTAGACCTGGCTCTATTACAGCGTTCAAGGGTGCACCGATGAGAAAGTGTCGCGGTGTTAGAGCGGTGAGATCATTGGGATCTGTAGACATTGCTTGAATAGGCCTAGAATTTAATATTGCTTCTATCTGAATTATAGTTGTATTCAATTCCTCAAATGTTAGTGTTTGACCCGAGGGGACTCTGCGGAGATGATATTTTGCTAGTTTCACAGCAGCTTCCCACAGGCCGCCAAAGTGTGGGGATCGCGGAGGAATGTAGTGGAAATTTATACCTTCTTCAGATAAAAAGATTTCGCGAAGTTGTCTTAATTCTTTGATTGCTCCTATGAAATTTGTTGCATTGTCACAAAATAAATTCGCGCATAGACCCCTGCGGCCAATGAATCTTTTAAGGGCAGCAATAAAGGCTGCTGATGTAAGATCGCTGACTAATTCAAAATGTACAGCCTTTGTCGCAAAACATACGAATATGGCGACGTAAGCCTTGGTGGGTTGTTTGCCTCTTATCTTATAGTGTATGTAGACTGGTCCGCAAAAATCTACGCCAGAATTCACAAAGGGTCTGGCTGGTTGCACTCGCTCAGATGGTAAGTTTCCCATTAGTTGTTGTATATCCCTGGGTTTTGCTCGAAAACATATTATGCATGAGTGTACGATTTTCCTTGCAATATTTGCACCGCTTATAGGCCAGAACCGTTGTCTTGTGATCGCAAGGAGTGTCCTTTGCCCTGCGTGCAGATTTTTCGTGTGTATGTATGCCATGAGCGTTTTAGTGAAAGGATGAGATGATGGCAAAAGCATAGGATGCTTTGCATCGTAGGTTAAGCTGGCATTTTGCAAACGTCCACCAACTCTAATGATCTTTGATTTATCCAAAAATGGGTGCTGATTTCGCAAATGACTAGCTTTGGAAATTTCTACTTTGTTTTCTAAACTGTGATACTCTTGCTTAAACGCTGATTGTTGTACAGTTTTAACTATCATTATCAATGCTGCTTCTCTATCCTCTACACTAACACTGACTTTAATTTTCGCCTTTCTGGTGCAACCGTATTTCTTGGCTTTGGTGTGGTTTCATCCGTGACGGGTCACGCTCTCTGAGGAAGTTAGGACCTTTGAGCCAAAGGGCCGAGTTAATAAGTTCTTCTGGCAGTAATCCACGAGAGACCAAGTCTGCTGGATTGTTTTTAGTGTCAACATGACGCCAGAACTGTGTATCCGTTAGTTCCTCAATATTTGCCACTCTATTGGCGACAAAGGTGCACCAATTAGACGAAGGTTCGGAAAGCCAGCTTAGCACAATCTGGGAATCGGTCCAGTAGAAAATATTACTTAGATGTATGTTCATCGTGAATGAGCGTATGACTCTATCTGTCAATTGGGCCAAAAGTTGTGCTGCACAAAGCTCTAATCTTGGAATAGTTGTTTGATGTAAAGGTGCAACACGAGATTTAGCACATAATAAGCAGGTAGATATATTCTTTTGCTCATCTTCACATGGTAAGTACAGACAGCAGCCATATGCTTTCTCACTGGCATCAGAAAATGCATGTAGTTGAATCTCGATTGGCTTATTGAGATTACATAAGCGCCTTGGAATTCTGAAGTTCTGAATTAATCCTAGCTGATTTCGAAATCTTGTCCATTTTGTGTGATACTCGACAGGAAGAGACTCGTCCCAGGGGAGTTGAAGTTTCCACAACTGCTGCAGAAATATTTTGCCCAAAACAATAACCGGATTTATGAAGCCCAGGGGGTCAAACAGCCTTGCGATGTCCGCCAGTACAGTTCGTTTTGTTATTTTATATCCTTCATTATCGATTGAATGAATTTTTCTCTGTGTTCTAGAATAATTTGACTAAGGAAGTCTGTGTTATTGGAGCACCACTTTCTGAGTTCAAAGCCTCCTTTTTTTAACGCAGACGATACTTGACTTCGGAGTTTCTGGGCATTTTCCAAAGTCTCAGAGCCAGTAATCATGTCATCGACATAAAAGTCCCTTTGGATAACATTAAATGCAATGGGGGACTTCAGTTCTTCATCCAACGCTAACTGAAGTAATGATCTTGTGGAAAGAAATGGAGCAGCTGCGGTTCCGTAGGTTACGGTTTGTAACTGAAAGAACTGAAGCTCGCCAGTTGGACTATCTCGCCATACAATATTTTGAAAGACACAATCATCTGGATCTACAAGGATTTGTCGATACATTTTGGAAATGTCAGCAATAATGGCAATCTGATGAACTCGGAAGCGGAGTATTATGGAAGATAGATCCTGCTGGATCGTTGGTCCAATCATCATTATATCATTCAGAGATTTGTTACTCGTAGACTTAGCCGAAGCATCGAATACTACCCGCAGTTTTGTACTAGAGCTGTCTGGTTTAACTATGCAGTGATGTGGCATCATGTATCTTACCGATAAGAGCTCTGCTTCTTCTAGCTTGCGCATGTGTTTGAGGTCGCAGTATTCATGTATAAATGCTTTATATTGATCCAATAAATTTTGATTTTTATGAATTCGACGTTCTAAATTAAGAAATCTTCTCGTGGCTATTTCTATTGTATCACCCAAACAAATGGGATCTTCTCGAAATGGAATCTTTACTATGAATCGGCCAGCTGAATCTCTCTTGTAATGTTGCTGATAGTGATTATCACAAAGTGTTTCTTCTCGAGACTTTATAACAGTTTTACTTGTGTGACTCTCTAGCTCCCAAAATTTTCTCATAAGGTTTGGCGGGTTTGTCAGTGATTCAGTTTCATCAATTGCCTCGTTGGCCAAGTTGCAGCTGTAAGCTGAGGTATTGTTTATTTCTGTCTTTCCTGAAACTATCCATCCTAACATAGTCTTCTGCAGCACTGGAGAATTTCCTGGCAAAGTTATTTGTCCAACTTGAAGAAGCTGATAATGTAGCTCAGCTCCAATAAGTAAATCTATGCGATTAGGCTTATTGAACTCTGGATCAGATAGTTGTATATTATTAGGAATGTTCCAGGATCTTATATCAACAAATGTTGATGGTTGGAAGCTTGTGATGTTTGGAAGTATTACAGCGTTAAGTTCAGTTGAAAAGTTGTTGAACCGAGACTTGATCATAAAATTAGTTTGATGCTTGACTGAGATAGTTCCATTATTGCCAACTCCATTGATGGCAGTAACCATTTTTGTTCTCTTAAGTCCCAACTACTGCACCAGTCTTTGAGAAACAAAATTGAGCTGTGAGGCCGAATCCAAAATCGCTCAACAAGGGAAGTGATTATCCTGAGAATCAATTACGTTTACGACAACAGTTGCCAAGAATACGTATGAATGTTTTTTAGTTCGAGGTTGAATTGAATTCAAAGACGTGTGAAAGCTTGCAGCTGAAGTAGATGGAGTGCATTCCATTCTAAGGTTCTCACTGTGGAGAAGAGTGTGATGTTTACCTTTGCAAACCGCGCAGGTATATACTGATTTCCAATCTCTTTCATAATGCCTTCGTAAACAATTGCTACAAAGCCTTAAAGCCTGAACTTTATGTAATCGTTGCTTTAATGGCAGATTAACAAATAGGTGACATTTGTGGATGTAATGTCCGTTTCGTTTACACGATAAACAGTGTGGTTGATTAGAACTGACTATTGCTGTGTTTGTTGACTTACGTGGCCTCATTACATTACTAAGTTGATTGCCTGCTTGAGCCTTCCGCGTCGCTTCAATGCTCTCACATTTCTTATTAAGGAAAGATAAAACTTCTTGAAGAGTTGGAAGTCGACAATCTGGCGCTTTATCTTCCTATGACGAACGAAGGGGAGCATCAAGCTTATGTAGTATTATATGGACTAAGATATCGTCCCACTGTTTAGCTGGACGTTCTAACGCTTCAAGAGAGCGTAATTGCACGTTGGTTTAATCCACAAACCTTTTGATAAGTTCCGGCTTGTTACTGGATATTGGGTTGATGTTTAAAAGAGCATCAAGATGTGCTTGGCAAATTAACCTTTTATTTGCATATTTATTTTTAAGAATGTTCAATGCGATATTATAGTTATCAGAATTAAGTTCCAGAGATGCAATTTGAGCCGCCGCTGGGCCCACTAATGTAGACTTAAGATACTGATATTTTTGAAGGTTATTAAGTGAGGTTTCCTCATGAATGAGCACTTTAAAACTTTCGAAATAATTAGTCCATTCAGTAACTTCCCCATCAAAGGACGGTAATAATATTTTCGGTAAGCGCACATTACTACAATTTTTCGCAATATCCTCGTTTGTCTCGTTTTGTCTATTGTTGTTGGCATGTTTAAGCTTTTGAATAAGCATAGTGAACGCTGGTTGTAACGTGAAGTACGTCTCTTCATAGGACGCGCGCTGACTTGACTGAAGCTCTTCACTTTCGATACCTTCAAGCTCCGACTGAACTTGCAGAAATTCTTCCATTTGACTCTCGATGTAGGTTAGGCGCACTTCTAATGAAGCTAAGGTTGCGTTTTGTCCCTGTTTCTCTAGACATTTTTTAGCCCTTTCTTGCTGATCAACCAAAACCGCTCGCTGACTTTTAAGTTTTGCTATTAACTTGTCGTTCTTAGATATTTTCGAAATATATGGTACCAGCCAAGAAGTGGTTACGCGATCGGGATTTAAGTTGCGGTTAGACTACACAAATATGTTTGATTTAATGTCACTGATGTTTGTATGTATCTAAATGTCACTTTCAAAATTATATAATAATTGCAATAGAATTTCATGTAGGTTAGCAGTGTTTATCATTTATCTTTTTCGTAAGTGTTTTGATTTATTTATAAAAGAAATGTGTTTTATATGTTATTAGTACTAAATGGTCTAAGCAACTTACCATCGGCACAGTGAACAGCTGATGATATTTAACTTGATGATTGATATCAGGTTTCTTGTAGGTGTATGACCTTGGATGCACAATCAATGGACCGGTTGTAAATGTTTGCATCGGCACAATAAACAGCTGGTGAAACTGAGCTTGAAATCGATGTTAAAGTTTACAATTCGTTGTTGTCAGAATTCAGCGATAGTTTTCAATACCAGATTTGCTAAAAACAAAAGAGAATTTCTGGCAGATATGTTTATAATGTGTATTGTGGAGCGATACTTAAATTTTTCAGTAACTCCCAGCTGCGATAGTGATGAAATATGCAATGATGTGCAAATATTTGCGTTTTCAGTTTATCCCTTCTAATTAATTTGCTGACGTAAATGTACTCAGAGCTTATTTCCGCCGACGATTGTGGAGATAAGAAATTCTCTGATCACAATTACGTACACTGGACACTATAAGCCGGTAGATGATGATACGGATGGAAGAGATTCTGTTCGATCTCGCTGATGTGCATTGGATGCCTACTGATCCTATTGCTGCACTGTGGACATTGTCAATTGATGATCGCGTGGATTATATCAATGATATTTTAAGCAATGGCTTCTTGCTTGCTTTTTGTATGCACTTTTACACACTGATCGCCTGATGTAAAATGTTGCTTTGAATCGATTTAGCACATGTACCATTCGGATTGAAGGACCAACATGTTTACGAAAAACACTCTTTTGTGTTTTACGAATTTTAATTACAGATTTAATCAGTTAATTAATTATTTACAAATAATACTTAGGTTTAAAGTTTACAATAAAAATGAGTTTAATTTATTGCGCTGGTGGTACTTGTGCTGCCGTGACGTGTCGAAACAAGAAGACCGAAACTTCCCTTTCATCTCTCTTAATTCCAGTTGGTACTGCCACTGTGCCGATGTCGTAGTAGCTAGATGGAGCGCTGCGCGTTAGGAAATTAGAACAAATTGGTTTATACCATCTAGTTTTTTAGTGTTAATGTTTCACTATTTATTATTGTAATTATTTATTTAGAATTTATGTTTATTATTAAACACCAACAAATGAGGCAATGAATGTGTTTGGTCACCAAGCCAATTATTTTTTGTCACCGCCGACAATTAAGACAATTTTTCGTCACCACCGCCACTGGATGATAACTAGATATTGACTATTTGTCAAAAGATGGCGTTCGTGGCTCTATTAGGATATTCGGATAATCGGATACCCACCACTGTGCTTTCGTGAGCTTTAGAGCTTTCGTGCTATAAAAGCGCGAGAAACGACTTGAAAGTCAGTTTCATCGGTATTATCATTATCAGTTAATGATTGACACTGATGGAGTGAAGGTCGTTTATAATGAAAACTCCAAAACCAGTGAAAGTGGATAGGAAAAGTTTACAAAAACTTAAAGCTAAATACTACAGCTAGAGGAAGCTGTACAGGAAATTTAAAAGAAAAGTTCTTAGTGATACAGACAATCCCAGAAATTCAATAAATAGTGTGAATTTAGTAAGAGACCTGGATTTTTCTTGCACAGGCGAGGACATTCCAGGACTACCAGTTCGGAAGCAGCTCTCTGGAACCCTGCTAGATATTCACAGCAATAAAAGACAAAGACAAAGAGAAATCAAGTGGAGGGCAGGTTGGTGCCGTTATTAAGTTCAAAATGCCTTCTGAAGCAGACAGCGACAGAGACGACACCATCATCACGGAATCGACTCGCTTTAAAAAGCACTTATTGCCATATATTCAACAAAACCAGGAATTAAAAACTATCATCGCTGAGCTACGCACCAGCCGACAAGCATAAAAGGCACCTGAGCAAAATGCAGCACAGGGAACTTCCATATCCGGCATTCTACGGCAAAATATCACACCACCGGACAACAACGTCAGACCACAGGGTAGCAACCAGCAGATCAACCAGGAACATCAAAACAATGCATCAGAAATACAAACAATGTAAGTACCGGAAAGTCATTCTCTAAACATTCAAATAAATTTAGTTTGCTAAGCCAGGATACGGCTGACACTCAGTTAACTGTAAAAGAAAAACTTCCACATATAGTCACCTACAAGATTGAGACTAAACAGACAATGGACATATTAAAGGCATTCACAGACGATTTCAGTCTAAAATGAATAAACAAAAACATCACTCACATCCAAGTTAAGAAGACCAGCGATTTCATTAAAACAAAGGAACTTCTAGAAGCAGCCAAAAAACATTACAACACGTACACCCCAAAACACCTTAAAACTGATAGCGTCTTACTCAAAAACCTCGACGGATCATTTGATGAAAAAGACATCGCTAGTGATCTCGTTGCCAAAGGCATTAAAAGAATCATTAAAGTCTCCCGCTTCAGTACTAGAAACTCCATAAAAAAAATAACAGAAGCCTAAACATGTGGCTTATAAAGCAAAATCCGTCTGGTAACTTTAAAGACCTCCTCAACTTCAATTACCTATTATACCAAACGGTAACTATAGAGCCTTTAAGTAGATCACAAATCTTGCCATGTAAAAATTGTCAACGATACGGACATACGCCGTAAATTGCAGCATGCTTTATAGTTGCGTAAACTGTGCAACAAACCATGCTCCTGGCGAATGCCAAAACCAGCGAGTACTATCCCCAAATGCATTAATTGTGGCGAAGAAGGACACCCCGCCAGTTATAGAACTGCCCGCAGTATCTCACCATACTCAAGTGGGTCCAGAAGAAAAAGATCACCTCCGTTAAGAAAACGAATACAAAAGAGCATCCGTAAAAAATTTCGTTCAGCCAAATATTCCTTCTGGTAAACTTTTCAAGACACCTAATCAAACCTCACTGCCAAGCCAACAATAACCCCAGACACGAAACTCTACTGTCGCATTCTTGAATAACAAATGCCAAAACTTATTTGGTAATAGCTTCCCCAGGATTCTTAGGCAGATAAACGAATTTCTGTCTCAATACAAATACATCTGTCCTCACCCGAAGAGAAAAAACTTGCCCTCGTATCATTCCTTTTCCAGATCTCGCAATGAGCTCTCAACCAGTAACAACGAAGTCAACAAATATCCACAACCTAAAAATAACAGCACTTAATGTAAAGTCCTTAGTTAGCAAAATTAAAAGGCACAATTTAGAGATATTCCTCTATAAGAACAAACCGCATATAGTTCTACTAATAGAAACAAAACTGAGCAATAAACACCAAGTTCAGTTTAGAAACTTCACGTTTATTCGCACTGATAGACTTTCCGGAAACGGAGGCGGAACTGGCATTTTAATTCGTAACAATTTCAATTCCGCACAAATTTAATTCCCCAACGAATTCACATCCATAGAACACACAACACTAAAACTCACTTGCGACAAATCAGAGTTCATCATTTCCTCGGTCTACCACACCAGCTCTCTCGCGCCCACCATAGATCCCATGAGCTCAACCACCTTCTACATCTCACAAACTCCACCCCGCCGATTAAAAACGGATTCTTTATAATCGCTGGCGATCTTAACTCCAAACATCCATTCTGGCTAAACATCCATCCTAACACTTCAGGAATGGAACGCAACAACTGGTATACGGATAATGTTATCAACCTAAATATTAATCTACTGTCGATGAAAACACCCATTCATACCTAGACCTGTTCTAGTATAATCCTTAAAATCATAATCAAAGAAAAAACATCCGCGCCTATCCCTATAGAAATCCACAACTGCAGCAGAACTAAGTTTCACAGACTCAGACACGCAGTAAACCTCCAAAGCCTAAACATACCGACAAACCGAATTTGAAATTTCCGCACCCAAATGCATAATTAAAAGAAAATGCGAGATACCCCTTCCAGAATTAATATTAAAGCTAATAGAGACAAAGAACAAATTTAGAAAGATCCTCCACAGAAACAGGTACAATCTCGCCTTCCAATTCCTCAAACCAAGAATTAACCTACTAAACACTATAATAGAAAACCAAATTAACACACACTCTAAGTCCCATTGGAAGAAAAATTTGCTAACATAAAAATTGAAAACAACACATTTAAAATAATAATAAAAAACCTAACAAACAAACCCAACACCCAATCGTTCCCCAATATTACAATAAATATAAATAACACACCTGCAATACTCCCGATGGACGATGAAAAAGCTAACTGCCTAGGCGACCACTTTATTAGTACCTCCACCGCTAACCCAAGCAGTACGACACATACAATAAATAGCGTCAACTCACTACTTCGTAACAACACCATCCCTATTATCAACAGCTTCACCGCACTAGACCCCATACACCAAAACTACAAAAAACCCAGAAGTACTGAACCAACCGAAAGAATCCGCAATTTCATCAACGATAAACGTACTACTCAGTATATCCGCAGCTGTAAAAACAAAAAATCATGCGGTCCTGTTCAAATCCCTAACTTCATCATCAGGAAACTCCCCTGTCCTTTAGCCAAAAAGTCACAACAATTTTCAACCACTGCTTCAACATCGGCTACTTTCCCAAGGCATAGAAAAGAGCAACAATAGTCCCCATATTAAAACTCTAAAAACCACCCAACCGACATACTAGCTATAGACCTATCTCGCTACTTCCATCAGTAGGTAAAGTATTCCAATGCTTCATAAAGGACAAAATTCTCGATCATTATGAAAATCACAATATAATAACCATAAATCAATTCGGTTTTAAACAGTTCTGTTCAACACGCCCTACTTAAACTAAAAACTGACCATCAGCTAAATCTCAAAACTCCCTCAATAGCAGGTCTATTAGACACAGAAAAAGCTTTTGATACGGTCTGGCCGGAAGGCCTTATCCACAAATACAACTTCCAACCACAGCTCTGCAAAACTATCCTGAGTTTCCTCACAGATCGTTCCATAAAGGTAAAGATAGTCTCCAAACTATCTAATAACTAACATCCAAACATAGGCCATCCCTAAAGATCAGCAATCTCACCCACCTTGTGCAAGTTATACACTGCTGACTTCCCGACCCCCTGAGGTTTCACCACCCAGTGTCAAATCACTGTACTTCGCAGATGATGTCATCATACACATCAGCTCTAAAAACACAAAACTCGCCATAACCAAAATAACTAAGTATCTCAATTTCAATCATGATTACTGCGTGAAAAAGTGCAAATGGCCGCCAGTGAAAAAGTATCTTTGTATTGCTCGCCTATAAATTTAATTTTGTCGCCTAAAACATATATCATCGGTGCGCGTGTGACGGTGAATCTTCTGAATTTTCAAATTGTTATTATTTTTTATTTTCTTCTATTTGCTTTTAATAAGTATCTGCTCGGTTCTTTCGCAAAAACCTAAATAGCATGTCCACGAGGAGTTAAGCATCACTAAAACCTGATAATACCGACTTTTGTGCACAAATCAAAGCATTACAGACTGTGATCACTAATGAAATAAATGACATCAAAAGATCATTGAAAATTAACTCCCGAAATGCTGATTTTAGTGAAAATTATAATTCCCTAAAAAGCGTACTGTTTAGTAATGCCATCACTAAAAAAATCACCGAACTCAAAACTTCACTTTTCGCACGGGCCGAAAAATCTGATGCAGCAGTGAATCAAATTAAGTCCCGATTAAATTCCTTCGAACCCCGTGACCGATGATCAAGTGTTATTGTTACTGGCATACCTAGAGATCGTTATAAAAATATCGATGGAATTTTTACCCGAATCTGTGATAAACTAAATCACACTCCTTCAAAATATGTCGACACCTACAGACTCCGCACTAGGAATAATACTATTGTTATCAAATTTCCTACAAAAATGAAAAAAAATCTGCTTTTACATTAAGTACAGAAAACTGGGTATCAAAAGAAGAGTCGAATTTTTATTAATCACTTCCTAACGCCTTGGGATCGCATAATTTTTCTACAGGTTAGACGAATGAAAGCTGAGGGGAAGTTGACTGAGGTTTTTATTTTGAATGGATTTGTTTTTGTAAAGAGTGCATCTTCTGTGGAGCCGTCCAAAGTTACTGACCTGCATCAACTCGAACTGTCTACTTCAGAGGCGTCATAAGTTATAGACCTACATCAACTTGAGGTTACTGAGCAATGCTGTATTGACTATTTACAATCAAAAGTTAATTTTTTTTCCTTTTCTTTCTCATACGCATAGTAATAAGTTTTCTTATATTATTGTTATCTAGATTAGTTATGCTTTATTCTACTTTCATTGTAATGTGTGGTGTGCTTTCGGTGGTCCCTTTATGCCCTCTTCTCACTGAACTTGCGGGTGGTGGCATATTCTCGGACTCAAAAGTTGATTTAATTTGAGTGTCAGAATCTTGGTTAAAACCGGATATCCCTGATTCTCTAGTTCACATTCCTCGCTTAAAGTTATAAAGGTTGGACCGACCACCGAGGTGCGGGGGTGGGTTCACAATATATATTAGTTAGAACATCCCCTGCAAAATAATTGAAACGTCATATTTTTTGAGCCAGTTGGTGGAGAAAACAAATGTCTTGTAGGTTCTGTGTATAAACCACCCAATGTTTCTAACTTATCTCCGTTATAGGAAACACTTTCCGAAGTTTGTTCAGATTATCCTCATATAATAATCGGAGGGGATTTTAGTCTCAATCTTTGTGACGAATGTAATGCAAATTCGAGGTTCCTCTCAAACTTACATCAAGTTGGGCTTAAAATTGTAAACAAAGAACCAACCCATTTCTCGCCTACTACTGCAACCTTGCTCGACCTTTTCCTTGTGAGTGACATAAACATGGTAGCTTCGCATTACCAATTATCCACTTCGGGAATCTCCGATCATGATTTGCTTTTGCTGAACTACAACTTAGACCGTCCGCATATCGGGACAATAATTGTTTTCAATATAGAGACTATGGTAAAATTAATTTACTTATGCTGCTTGAGGAGGCATTTTCTCTGCGCTGGTGCCGTGTTTATCATATACCTGAGGTAGATTATCAGGTCTCTTATTTTAATGAGCTAGTAATATACTTGTTTGATAAATACGTTCCACTTCGTAGGGTTAATGTCAGGAAACCGAAGTGTCCCTGGTTTTCTCCACACGTAGATAAACCAATTAAAGATCTCGACAAGGGTTATTTATATTGGAAAAGATTTAAGTCTTCTCCCAATTGGGCAATTTTTCGGGTACTTAGGAACAGAGTAACGTCAGTTGTACGGCATGCAAAGCAGTGTTATTATGCTAACAAATTAAGCTCAGAACTCTTTTCCAAAACATAATGGAAAAACTTGCAAGCAACTGGAGTGAATAAGAAAATTGTTTCTGATCCCGATATTGATCCTAATATTCTTAACCAGAGTTTCTTAGATTTCGACACTTCTTCTATTTCAGTTTCTGATATCGAGCCCAGGTTAGGAGTGCGGAATCGCTTCTCATTTCGTAATGTCATTCAATTTGAAGTCCTTGCTGCCATAAAATATATTAAATCCGATGTGGTTGGACCTGACAATATTCCTATAAAATTTATTAAACTGCAGCTTCGATGTATTCTTTGGTTCATAACACATATTTTTAATATTTGTTTAATGACCTCTAAATTTCCTTCTTTGTGGAAGAATCCCTTGTGGTACCAAGTGCTAAGAGGAAAAATCCCGTCTATTGTTCTGACTATCGACCCATAAGCATTTTATGTTGTCTCAGTAAAGCTCTGGAAAAAGTTATCTCCACAAGTATCATTGAATTCATCGAGCTCAAAGAGCTCTTGTTCCCTTGACAAAATGGATTCAGGTCTAATCTTAGTTGCACCACGGTTCTACTCAAATAAACTGATGATGTGCGTCTTGATATTGATAATGGTAGGCCTACTATACTTACTCTGCTGAATTTCTCTCAGGCTTTTGATACTGTTAATCACAAGCGTCTACTTTGCAAGTTGAAGAATTTTTATAATTTTGATTCGACTGCTTTGAATCTTATTGAAAGCTTTGTGGAAAGCCGTAAACAGGGGTAATATTTAAATCCAAGAGGTCTGACTTCCTTGACCTACGTTCGGGAATTCCTCAAGGCTCTATATTGGGACCGCTCTTGTTTACACTTTATATAAACGATCTTTCTGATATACTCAAATTTGTCAAAATTTTAATATATGCAGATAATGTTCAAATATATCTGAGTTGCCCTTGTTGGTTAACTGAGGACTGCATCCGACAGATGAATCAGGACTTGAGTGCTATTTTTAATTGGGCACTGAAAAATAATTTAAAGTTAAATCCTGACAAGTCTCAGGCTATAATACTATTTAGAAAGTCTATTAATGCTAATACGTTTTCTCGATTACATATTGGTTCGACGCCTATACCATTTCTAGATAAAATGAAAACGTTGGGTATTATTGTAAATAAAAACTTAACATGAATTGATCATATCAACAGTATAGTCTCAAAGCTATATGGAAGTCTTCACAAACTTTGGTGCAGTGCATCGTATACACCACTTAGCGCTCGATTCACTCACTACTACTACCAATCATCACGCAGGGAGATATAATATGTGGCAACCTTGACTCTGACTCGCGCAATAAACTTAACGTCAAACTTCATCGGTTTGATCATGTATCGCAGTTCGTCAGTTCCTTGGGTGTTCATTTTCATCGTATATGAAAATTCGCTTGAATATATTTTTATTCAATTTGATTTTGAATGGCAAGCCTTTCTTCTTGAAAGGAAAAACTAGTTTTTCTACGTTCTGCGCCCACAAATAATCTTCTAGTGCCTACATATTCTTGTTTACAATCGAAGCGTTTATTTTTTGTTCATGCCATCATCCTTTGGAATTCACTTCCTACTGCTATAGGGCGTGCGGGATCGTTGAGAGTGTTCAAGGTATTGCTGAAAGCACATTACACAGGCAACTGACCAATACTATATTAGATTAGTTTAATTTTTTTCTGATAGTCTATCTAAATTTAACTAAGTTTACTCATTATGAATATGAATAGATTATTATTTTCGTCTTCATATACAATTCACTGTTCAGCGTTCATTTTATCTTTTTCTTTATTATCTATAATTACTAAGCTTTTCATTACATTTTTGCTCCCATATACAATCAAAATTACTGTTTTCGCAACTTCATAGATATGTACATACATAAACAAATTTCTAATTTATTCAAATTATAACCAAATAAATTGAATTTGAATTTGAAATGGAAATTAAAAATTAACAATGACAAGTGTGAGGCAATTGCGCTCACAGAAATAAAATCCTGTAAGGCCCGACAGAGGAAACTCCTAAAGGATATGAATAACTGCAGAGTCTCCAAAAAGAATTCAGTTAAATACCTAGGCCTAACCCTAACTGAAAATCTCAAACCGTACAGCCATATTGACACAATAATTAAAAAAGCTTATATTGCCTTTCTAAGGTTTAGCACAATCCTCAAGTCAGCAATCAGCCTAAAAATAAAAATAATCTGCTACAAGCAACTAATCAGGCCAATGCTTATGCACGCCTGCCCTATATGGACCGATATTTCTTCGAACCAAATGAAACGCATTCGTAAACCTGAAAGATCCATTCTAAGACGCTGCACGGGTCTAGACAGAAAACCTGATTCCTACCAGTTCTTCAACAACAAAACCCTATAGAAAAAACAGAAATTTCCAGAGTAAACTGAGAAATTATTAAACAAGCATTCAACTTTTTCGACAAACTAGGTAGCACCGATAATCCCCTATTGCACAGGTGCACAAATTTTTTCATGGATAACCTGGAATCCGCACATAACCGTTATCAATTACCTTTCATAATCCCGCACCTCAATGACCTGGCCCCTATTCTGCAGTCTCACTCACTTATGACTGTATGAGAGAAGTCACTCACTTGGATCTCACTCACCCACCATTTAGTTATTCTAGAAAACAAATGGGATGAGATGTACACTGACAAATAAAATAATCCACCACATTCGTGGTGAATATTTTTGATGTGACTTTATATTTGCTATAGAGCCTAAACTACTAACCATACAGGAAAATAGTCTTCTAGTAATTTACAGCTTGGTGCCTTACCTTCACAAAGCTACACTAGTTATATACCTTACTTAACAAAATAATAAAATAGTTTTGATTACAAGGTAACCTTACCATTTTACGTTCACTACCTCTCAGCTGAGTAATAATTGCATGTGTGTATATACAGCCAGAGTCTCAATCTGTAGGCAGCTACATTAGATATCATCTGAGCCCACGGCATACCATGACGGCACAGCGTCATATACAATGATTACTTAGCTGAGAGTTTTTGTTTGAGGAATCGTAGGCATTTGGTTCAGATACATTTTTTTATATAATTTTGTTAGGAAAGGTATAACAAATTTATTTCGATTCGAAAGATAAGAAAACAAGCTTAAGATTATCAGAATACCATTTTTCTGTATAAATAATAGTTTAGGGCATAGGAGCTATTCAAATCAAACACAAATGGCCGTTTCGAGTACCGTATACCCAGTAGTAATATCTCACTCACTTTCCCACAAAAATCTCACTCACTTGCGTTCCAGAATAAAGAAACACGTGAAATCGGGTAAGTGAGTGAGTGAGTTGAGTGAGTGAGAATGCAGAATAGGGGCCCTGAACTCTCTTCATAACGACGCAAATGAATTAATCTACTACCATAGACCAAACCATCCTAATTGGCCATACCTCTTTTATAATATCACCCAATAAAACCGCGCAAGCCCTTTTGCTACTAACACAGTTCAAAGACGCCGCCTAATCCTTAGTAAAATAAATACAAGTGGATTCAAACTCAATTACAATAAAAAGAATATTTTGATATATGTATTTTCCTATTTTATATCAATTAAATAAGGGTTTTTTAACTATCATAAACGGCCATATAAGCAGGTAGCTAAGGTAGAATTAAATTACTTAAGATAAAATTTTGTTATGGTCGTAGCATACTGCATATAGCAGTATGCTACACTGAGGCTAAATGCTCCATGTATGCCGGTCTAATGTCAGACGGACGGAGTGTCTGTACAGCTCGAACGCACCCGAATCGACCAGAAGAGCGTTTCCACTTACTTTTAGTTTTTACAAAGGTAGTGGAAGAGCTTTCTTCCTGTCATTCTGTTCGGTGGAAGTTTTTGCGAGAGATTTGTCAAGAGTGAAACACAAGAAAGAAGCCAATACAGATTGTCTAATAAAAGTTTTATTTTATCAACCGTAGTAAGTACTAATTTGTTCTTTTCTCATCTTTTTGTCATAGTGACACTACTGACGAGATTTTGTTAAATTTCTAGCAGCGCTGCTGTGAATGTTCAAGCAAGAGTGCCTAGGGTGCAAGCATAAGGCACGTGAGCCCATCAGTTTCCATCGTTGGCATTATTTGGCCATCGAACTTTATTTCACCAAATTGGTGGTGATCAGCGTAAAGTAATATACGGAGAAAAAGGTATTTCAAATCAAATCAGATCAAATTTATTCGAAAGAAAATTTGTACATAATAAGGCATAGCCTTTTAAAAATTACTTAGCATGAAAATTTAGAAATTATAAAAATAACCACAAGAAAAATATGAATAAAAATAAAAATAAAAATAAAAGGAATACATATATAAAGACTAAAATAAACTTATGTAAAAAATAAGAACAAAAATGATTAAATTGCTAAGTCATAAATACAAAAAGAAAGAAATACAGAAATAACAATTATAAAGAAAGTAAAATAAAAACATTGCGTGCACAAACCAACAGCATGCCTAAAAGAATTTTTTAATTTATTCAAGTTCGCCGCTCTGCAAATACCTGTGCCGGGGTATAAGAAGCTGTCTATTACGAGATGACTGAAGGAAAAAAATTTTTGAGAAAAGATACATAGGCGTCCTGGAATAAATTAGTTTGAATAGATAGGTCATCAAATTAATTTTAAGAAAAACTGAGAAAGAACAACCCAAAACCTGTCTAGAATGCTCAGAGACATGATCATATTTACGCAGATTAAATACATACCTAACAGCAGAATTAAATGCTACTGCTAATCTCCTATCAGAGACAGAATCAAGCTTGCAGTGAAGAACGCTTGCATATGTTATGATGGGAATAATTACGCATTTTACCAGTCGCAAACGAGTAGTCTGTGGTGTGAAATTGGCGGACTGCCTCAAGCTTCTCAGGCATCCGTAAATACGTCCAACCACATAATTTATGTGATCATTCCAGGTTAGGATCGTATTAAAGGTGACACCGAGATTACTAGTCGTAGTTACAAATGGAATAGAAGTGAAATTTAGAGAGATTTGAGGTAAACGACTAACATCAACAGTGGATTTATAAATATGAATAGCTTTGGACTTAGACGGATTAATTTTTAAATCATTTGCAACCGAACATCGAGATATAGCTGCAAGGTCCACATTAATCAAAGCAATATGCTCGTTCAACCTATTGGGATCAACAGCAGCGTAAACCTGCACATCGTCAGCATAGAGGTGGATCTTGACGAAAGACACCACTTGAGCAATGTCATTAATGAATTGACTGAAGATGAGAGGTGCAAGCACAGAACCTTGGGGGACGCCAGAGCGCAAAAGTAACAAGTCCGACTCATGATTGTTAATTGAGACACGTTGCTTCTCTCCGACCAAATTAAAGATGAGTTTCGCTGCTCTATGGCTAAAATTATACTCAGTTCGGAGCTTTCCACAGAGTAAGAAATGGTTTACCGTATCGAAGGCCTTTGCAAAGTCTAATAATGTGAGAACTGTGTGCATATCAGAGTCGATATTCTCTCTTTTGTCATCGGTAATCCTCAAAAGAGCCGTCATACAACTATGCTTTGCACGAAAACCCGACTGCCATTCACAGGTAAGAGAATTGCCCTCCAGAAATCCCAACATTTGTTCCCGCATAAGATATTCCATCACTTTAGATAAAAAGGGAAGAATACTAATAGATCGGTAATCTTCAGGAGAGGGTCCACTGGTCTTTTTTGGAATAGGGATAACGCGAGCGACTTTCCAGGCAACTGGAAAATAAGAAGTAGTTAAGCAAGAGTTAATGATATGAGTAATAATTGGTACTAGAGTATCAGCAATTAATTTTATGAAGCGTGTCGGTATCATGTCTGGACCAGTGGCAAGCGACCTGATAGAAGTAATGGCTTTATATACTTCAGGTTCGTCAACGCAGCGAAAATCAAAGCCAGCCTTATGATCAAGACCTAGGGATAAGAAGGAGAAGGACAATCTTGCTCGGGTATTAATATTACTGGCGGAAATAAAAAACTGATTTAAAATGTTCGGATCCAGATCACAGTTTGAGTGTTTAATTTTACCGACTCCAATCTGGTTTAGATTACTCCAGAGTGCCTTGGGGGGTAGATTAGAATTTAGCTTTTTCGCGTAAAACTTTCTTTTGGCATTTTTGATATGACTTCTAGTAGCATTCCGTAAAATACGAAAGCGTTCGTAGTAGATAGCTGATCCCGTTGATTTCCAGCGCACAAAAGCTTTGTTTCTTTTAGAAATAAGTCTATAAATATCCCTGGAGAACCACGGTGCAGAGATGCGTAAAACATTCCGCTGATGAATGGGAACATGGTTATCGAAAGTGCTTTGAATATATTCACCGAATAATTGTATCTTGTGATCGATTGAGGACTCACAGTAAATAAAACTCCAGTCAGTGTTTGATATATTTTGCCGTAGAAAAGGTAGGTTGATAGAGTGGTAGTCTCTATAGAACACAATCTCATTGGAATTTATTCTAGGAGTATTTAAGTCATATATCAAGAAGAGTTGATCATGATTGGAGAAACCTGCAAGTGATAATTGTTTGGAAAGAAGAGCCAGACTCGGATTATTAACAATGACTAAATCAAGTAAAGATGGACTATATCCTGAAAAGCATATTGGGAGACTATTTAATATATGGAGGTCAAGAGCAATTAACGATGACATGAGTCCATTAGACTGATTCGAACTAAGGAATAAGTTTATGTTGAAATCACCAGTAATAATTACGTTCGGATAGGTGGCACTTACTGTTTGCAAGAAGTCAATGAGATCTAAGTAATACGGGTTTGAAGGGGGCTTATAGACGCAGCCTATCAAACATCTGTCGTCACCATTAAGAATGTCAAGGAATATATACTCAACACCCAATCCAGAAGATATGGCAGCAACTCAGCAGCAATACCCTCACGCACAAAAATTGCCCCCCCCTTTATTTTATTCAAGCGATCATTTCGGAACAAGTGATAACCCAAAATGCCAACCTGTTGTGATGTTATTTCGGGCTTCAACCAGGTCTCAGATATACAAATAATATCTATCAAGGATCTGTTGAACATCATATTAATCTCATCAAATTTATTAACCATGCTTCTAGAATTCAGGTAGCAAAGCCGTAAACAATACAATACAATACAATACAATACAATAACTTTATTGCTGGATATATGTACACAAGATCAAGGATCTTATAACTAGTACAATATTAGAATTGACGGCACATAGAATTGGCAATAACTAATTGACTATATAACTATAACTAAAAACAAAATGAGGCTGGGAGGATATAATATTAAAGATAAGAAGTAGCTAAATTTTGATACAAAAGGGAGATTCGAAAATTATGAGTTAAATTAAGTTAATTAAAGAAAATTTAAGATACGAAAAAAAAGAGAAAGATACAAGAGGAAGACAATTTAGATAAATAAAATAAAAAAAAATAAATAAATAAAAATCAAGCTAAGCAACTACTTTGTGCAATCGATGAAAAGACGCTATTCTACTAATTAGTATTGATAATTCTCTTAAAAGCACCAACGGAGGTAGCAAGTTGAGCGGTGCCTGGTAAGGTGTTCCATAAGCGGGGGATCTGAACAAAGAATGAACTCTGAAAAACAACACGAGAGAAATGAGGAATCAGTATCTGACGATGCCGCTGGGATTGTAAAAATTGAAGGAAATCAATAAGATAATCAGGTTCGCGTGACTGCAGAAGTCTAAAAAGAAAAATAAGTGCCCTCTTTTAAGATATGAGTCCAGCGATTGTTCAAGGAGAGTGTTTCTAAGAGATGAAACATGGTCAAACCGACGAAGACCATAGATAAAACGAACACAATCATTGAACGCTATATTCAGCCTTCTTGAGCAATCACTATCCAGCTTCGGAAAAATTATGTTACTATAAGTAAAAAAGGACAATAATAAGCCCTTTACCAATCTCAAGCGAGTGCCAGTAGGTATGATACACGCAACCAACCATAGTCTGCGAAGTCCGGAATAAATTATTTTCAAAGAGTCAGAGATATGAGAACAGCACTTCATGCGGGAATGGATTGAGATTCCAAGGCTTTTCACACTATTCATGTAGGGTAATATGGCGCCGTTAAGCTTTACTGGCGGTAAGTCCAATAACCCAGGATCTGTGTTATAGAAGGCTATACAGTGCGATTTAGTCGGATTGAGTACAAGACCGTTCCGCAAAGACCACAGAGATATTCTGGCAAGGTCCAGATTGATACGTTCGATGCAATCCTCTTGGTAAGATATTGGCCGACTAAGATACAGCTGAACATCATCCGCATATAAGTGAATATTAGCATCCTTAACAACGTAACAGAGATCATTAATATATAACATGAAGAGAAGAGGACCCAGTATGGAGCCCTGGGGAACTCCACATTTGACTGAGGAGAGGCTGGAGAGCTGATTGCTAATATTCACCTGTTGAAGTCGGTCGTAAAGAAATGATCTCAATAGTCTAGTGGAACAGTTCGAGAATGCGAAATAGGTGGTTAGCTTATTCAGGAGCATGTCATACGTTACACTGTCGAAAGCCTTAGAAAAGTCCATTAGCGACAATATACACAGTTCGTTATTATCCAGAGCAATTCTTATGTCTGTGGTCACTTTTAGCATTGCAGTTTCACAGCTGTGGAAAGGCCGGAAACCCGACTGCCACTTGGATAACAACTTATGCGCATTGATGAAGCTGATTATTTGGCTATGCATAATTTTTTCCAGGGCCTTAGACAGAAAGGGGAGTATGCTGATTGGCCTAAAATCGGAAATATCCCTGGGTGAAGCATTTTTTGCGATAGGAAGTATTGTCGCTGTCTTCCAAGCTCGAGGGAAAACGGAGTATGTAATACTCGAGTTAAAGATATGCTGAATGTACTGACCGATAAATAGAAGCAGTTGTTTGATAAAACGGGGAAAGATATTGTCAGCACCAACAGCTTCCGATTTGACGGAGCAAACCGCCAACCAAACTTCATCCAGGGATACTCCCCGAAAGCTAAAAGCCACATCCAAGTTATCACGAGTTGGTGGGTTATATTCAAGATCAATGTCGCTAGGGGTAATTTGATGTAAATTATTTGGGCAAGTGGCAAAAAACGCGTTTAGAGCTTCTGGACTATAATCACAGTTGGACTTATCTTTAACCTACCCGTTGAGCACACAAAACATTTAGCTTGAGACGCGTCATATGTTCCTCGTCAACACCGCCCGAGTGACTCATTTAAGCAGCAATCCAGACATGGATAGCATCCAGGGAAAACAAACGTACACACATTAACACTAGTCGAAGAAAACCACATGCTGTAAGTCGCCGTAATATATCTAAAACTAGAAAAAATAGAAAATTGTAAGCTAAATTTGAAAACTAAAAAATAATAAGGTAACAAAAACAAATCAAAAAATGAAGAAATATATAAAACAAGACAGTTTATAGAAAAAAACCAAAGTAGAAAAAAATTTTACAGAAAAGAAAGGAAAACAATAACCAAATATATGCATCAAAATGAATCATCTTAGAAACTTGTCATACTGCCTCCAATTGTATGGGATCCATCGCATAGTTAGCTGAGCTCGGTACATGGGTGATTCCATCCAACTGTTCAAGTTTCGTAATTGAAACAGAGATAGAGTCAGCTGTTTTCGGAACATGTGTAATTCCATGCAGAATATAAACAGAAGCCTCTTAAGGGGGCTCGTGTAAATTCAGTTAGCTATCCAGGCATTAAGGACAACACCCATTACATTGGAACTAAGCCTCGAGAAAAAGAAAAAGGTGAAAACGACGTGGTGTCAGTGTTTACCTACGGTTTAGTCGCAGTGGAATTGCCACAGCCACAGTCACGACACAGCACGGAGTAACAAAAAGGAATCATTGTCACGTCACGAAAGTCAGTATTTAATCATTATTAAATTGTCATTTTTCTTAAAATTAGTGGAGAAACCATAGATTAGATGGAAATATCTAGAATATGATCGCACGGCTCACATTTTTGGTTCTTTTCTCAATGGAGAGTGGCAGAGAATCTATGTCACATGTTAAACTCGCCACATTTACTAGATTTAGACAGATTATCTTACTATACTAAAGTGATTTGAGCTATTAGAGAAACTACTTTACTATATAAAGAAAAATTATTTATTAGATTTAGCCAAACTATATTATTATGCTAAAACCATATTATTATATTGAAACTATATTATTATATTGAAATCATATTACTATATTGAAAAATTATTTTACTATAGTGAAAAATTTATTTATTAGATTCCGAGAGACTATATTATGATATTGAACCAATTATTTGCTAGATTTAGGGAAGCTATATTGATATAGTGAACGAAAAGGATTGAATAAATTTATAGATTAAAGTATCCATTCAGGATTTGCATGAAATAGTTTCATGTATACAGATCGAAATAAAGTCATAGTAGACAAAGGCTATAGCCCGAAAGCATTGTCGCACTGGAGAGCTGATGGCGCGCTCAGTGGTATTGAGTACTGATAATTAGAAGTTGTTGGTATTGAATTTAATGGTTCTAATAAAACTAATTGGAATTGACAAGTTTTATTCGAATGTTGAATTAAGAGATTCTCGGAATAGAACCAGGATCAGTCAATGAATAACGCCCGGGATTGGGAACAGGAAAAGTAATCCACAATTAATTGTGCTGCATTTGGAACGAATTTGATAACTAAAATTTTTTATTGAAAGCTGTAATTTGAAATTAACGTATGAAATAGAAACGATAGGTAACTGATAGTCCACGCATAATCATACACATGTTAGATAAATAGTGTAGTGTTAGGTAAACAGTGTAGTTGTCTTTTTAACTTAGCCTGGCTCACCTAGGGTTCATTCATTCATACTTCCGGTTAAGTCCCGCACGTTGAGGTGCTTTAATGATCTCACGCGGTAGTACAGTTCGGAATCACATTCGACAATGCTATCGTCATATTTGCTAGAAGTACAATCGTAGCTTCGCCAGGTGAAGCGCCTGTAAATAAAGTCAAAGAGGCAATTGAATGTAATTCGCTAAAATTATATGAGAAGGAATGTATTAAACCAGTTTTGATTTTCTTTGAATGTCTTCAATATGTACAGTGGAACTCTGGACTAGTTAGTAGAGATGTATTATCTCCATGGTTGATATTAGGACTTGTAAATTACAAAAAAAAAACAAAAAAAATGTCATCATACGTTAAGTAAATTGAAGAACTTTATAACGTAATGATGCTGTAAGGTCTTTCATTTCTCCTCTCACTCTCCTGGAACCCTCTTAATGTGAAGATCGCCCGGTTCCGGTGCTCTCTCTCGTTTCAGGTCAGCACAGGGATACTGTTCAATATCGCCCGTAGTATCACAGGATGGTTGGGGCAACGGCGATGGAAGGCAGAACAGCTGCGCCTTCCCAGTGGATGTAGGTAAGTGATGTAAGGGTCCCTTCAGGACCGAATGTGTACCGGCATTTTTGGTTTGTAGGCACGATGATATTCTGTGTATATGGCTGGTGGCAGCGGCAGGTTTTTCTGGGAACCTCCCCACACTCTCCGCCAATAGCCGAGGCGAGCTAGCGTGCCGCGCTGTAGTGAACGCTGTCCACCGAGTGATCTGTCAGCTCATGCTGGCAGTCGGGACTTTACGTCCAAGTCAATCACTCAACATACAACCAGAACAATTTGTTACCTAGGATAAATCACTTTAAGCCCTTTTCCCCTTAGTTTTAAGACAGGACTTATCGAGTTTTTTTTTATGTCTTTTATCTCATAACTAAATTTAGTATAGATTTAAAAAATTTCCTCACAGGCAACTAAGCTGATAATCGCAAGTAAAAATTAGGGTAAAGACCATTAAGTGGGAAACAGAATGTGGCGCTGGCGCTCGTAGCTGGCGCTGTAGCGCAAACTGTCAAAATATAAAAGTACGATTTTCGTATGATGGCGACAAAATGCGTAGCTGGCGCTGTAGCGCACTTTTGCCAATTTTAACTTTTGGTGCGCGCCAAGATTGACATTTGTGATTTCAAAGCGGTTTGTTCGAGTGAAACAAATTGGAAAATTTTGATACAGAAAAACTCATCGAAATAATGAAAAGGAAAGATATATTGTGGGATCCCTTATATAAAAATTTAAAAAGAAAAGCGGAAATATGGAATGAAATATAAAATATCAAACTAGTTTTCACAGAACTATGCTGCAGCATTGTGTTCATACTCAGCTACAAGGTAAGCGGCAGACTATGCGCCAGCGCCAGCTCCAAGCGCCAGCACCAGAGCCAGTACCACATTCTGTTCCAGCCTTTAAGGTCCCTGTCTAATTATAAGCCACTTTAAAATAACTTTAATAGCAAATTAACATTGTCATATAATGTAGGTCAATAAAAATTTGTTTCTGAACGTCAGTCTGTTTTTCTCTGACCATCATCCAACATCAAGCCTAGAAAATTGACCTAGACGTTACTCATTTGAACTGAGCGCTCTGAGCCAGTTTCAAGTTTTCTTTCTTCCAACTGCCCACCAAGATATTGACTTGCTCACATCGCCATCACCAAGGCCTGAATATTGATCAGGTGTCCTATACTCCCGTGGGATTCTCACAAATATCGATTTGGGAATCACCCTCTTGCATAAATATTTAGATATTGCTACGCGATAAATGAGAAGAATGCTCTCGCTATTCGTAGAACTAACAATAAGTCCACTCACAATTATTATTTCTGCTCCGCCCAGACAGGTCAAGGGAGAGCCAATTACAAAAGGAGATGGACTCCATTCTTGATTTACTTTTATTTTTTGTTAAACACAATTTTTATTAAATTGATTGTAATTAGTCATAAGTTGAATTGGAAGATAATTGTATTTTTGAATAAAACATAATATTGAACTTTGCTTGGTGCTATCATTCCGGAAACCTATTTCTTTTTTATGTATTTAACAGAATGATTTGTAAAAAGTTTTAAGAAATCATAATTTAAATCTACCAAAAGATTGTAGAACTCTAAAGGAACTTCACAAAAAACTAATTTATTATCCTTGTGTAATGGTTCATATTGCTTGTCAATTGCAAAACTTTTTTAAAGTGCACAAATATTTAGGTTCAAATATTGAACTAGATATTGGAATAGATGGTCTTCCCTTATCCAAAAGTTCAAATAGTCAATTTGTTACGCCCTCGAAAGTATTTGTGTGGTGCTGTTTTCCCTTGTAATGTCGAAACATTCGGCCAAAGTGTTGATTCTGCTGTGATTTTTAATTTCAGAACAAAATTCTTATGAAGCGGAAGTAAACAACTATGCTGTAATGGCCAGACCGAACCTGAGGAAAAAAAAACAAAGTAGAGCCATACGGGACTTATTCAAGGGGATCACACCTACCTCTACAGAGGCTCTTTCGTCATCGAGCTCGCATGAACAAGTGTCCACATTTTGTCCGAGTTTTGGGATTTCTTGGTACATTAGAAAATTGTCTTCTTGATTTAAAATAGTACTAAAATAGTTTCAGTATTTATCGTAAGGTTTTAATTAAGACAAAGCTCGAATTATTTAAAATTTATTATTATTTCTGATTAAGCAAATAAGTTGCAAAGAAATGAATTTTAAAGTCATATTGTAATCGCAGAGTCACCTAGCCATCGTAAGTCAAAAATTAAGTCTAAAACTCAAACCGTGAACTATGAGAACCTCCTTTCCTTGCAGCGAAATAGAGAAAACAAAACGACTAAGAAATGATTAGGTACGTGCTCCCGGCTCCTAAAAACCTTGACCACGGGACACACAATATAAATCAGTAACAATATTTTCTCGAACTGTTGATTATATTAACTACACATAAAATAAAATTCAAACGTAGAACTTAATCGTTAGCCAAGTACACGATCGACATCATATATCTTTCAATAGATATTAGCGCCGAAAGTAACAAAGTGGTTTCGACCACGAAACAAGCTGCTGGATTGCTGACTGGCGGAATAGTGAAATGCCGATTTTGGCAATCATCTTCTTGTCGGTGTTCTCCCTGAAAGCAGAGGCTCTACTAGTAAAGTGTGGTTAAAGAAGGAAAATTGAAAAAAAGAAACTTACAAAGTTAAGATCTGAAGAGTGTAGTTAACGAAGGAAAAATAGAAAAGGAATTTAGCTAAAATTGCATAGGAGGATAGGCAGTGGAACAAATAAGGAAAAGCAGTCTAGACACGATTGAATCAGGAATTATTAATTAATAGATCACAAGGAGCTGAGGTCTCGATACAGAGCTAAGTATTGTGCTATTTTATTTTGCGTAATTTTTCAAAAATTTTCGGCGAAAATTTTTTTAAAAAAAAAAAAAAATTGGCTTGTTGGTGACGGCGAATAACTTCGTTTGGTGTTTTACATGAGCATCAGGCGGTAGAGTATTTTTTTTTTTGTGTTATTTGGTCACAGCATCAGATAAGATAGTCACATGGTGAACTTTTATGTGCTCATATACAGTTGTTGGCAGTGCTATATTGTAACTTTTTTTTTTAATTAAATACAGTAATTCTTGATCAGAAGTTTCGTGATCTCACCTTCCTAGCGAAAAAGGTCACGTGGCGCCCTAATTACACCTACAATCTGCAGTCCCCACGCCCATCTACTGAGCCAGCAGCTGCGATCCTCCGGGAGCATAATATAATTTTGGCGCCCAACGTGGGACCCCATTGGAAAGAAGCCCTTCAAGAAATTAATCTCAAGAAAAGTGCATTGTGCATAGGTGTAATGATTTTCCTCCAGCGAATGCAGATTTTGTAATTACTACATAAATAAAATCCACGAATATCGGCCCAAAGGTCAAGTAGGTCAACGACGGTATAAGGTTGTTACGCATTGCTTTGTGGTAATACGAAGACAGTTAATCGAAGCTTCTTTAGTAGTGCTAGTAGAACAGTTTTCAGAGTTCAAGTTGGAAAAGTTTTGTTGTGACCAAGGGATTCATATAATTTTAATTACATTTCGGGAACCGTGTATTTCGATCGCCGGTCATACTAGTGGTATTCATTACCATCAAAGTCGTCAGTCACCAACCAGTGTTGTGGTTTAAGTGCCGTGCTCGGATCGGAGAGCACTTAACCTGATATTAATAGATAAAAACTTTTGTTGATAATTTTAGGTCATTTATATGAAATAATCTGGTATTAATAGTTAAACACTTTTTCTGATAATTTTATGTCATTTATATGAAATATGATATAATCTAGTATTAATAGCTAAACACTTTTTCTGATAATTTTATGTCATTTATATGAAATATGAAATAATCTAGTATTAATGGTTAAACACTTTTTCTATGATTTTATAACACTTGTATGAAGTAATTGGGTATTAATAGTTAAACACTTTCTCTTTAATTTTGTAACATTTGAATGAAATAATGTGGTATCGATAGTTAAACACTTTCTCTATAATTTTGTAACATTTGTAGGAAATAATTTGGTATTAATCGTTAAACACTTTTTGGATAATTTTCTAAGTGCCCGCTCCGCTCGACGTTTTGAAAAACAACTCTCCGAGGTTTCGGCAAATTGCGCCCAGGTACCCACGATATCTTTAAAAGCTTTTTTAATTATCTTTTTGCTTTCTCACGACGTTGAAAAATCGTACGTGAGAAAATGCACAAAAGTTTTGATGCAAGCTATATGCATCTATGCAAAACTGAAATCCGATATGCACTTGTGCGCCCGTCTTGAAATATCATTTTAAGAGGGCGCGAATAATTTTTGATAATTGTATGTATGTATGTACATACAATTAGATTGGATTAAGTAGGTAATGTACGTATGTACATAGTACATACGGAAAAAAAAGTAAGAAGACACTGTATGTAGGTAAGTGTGCATACCGTGTGAGTGGAATGTGTGTCTGATAACAAAATGCAATTTATGCTAAATTGCATTTTGTTATAATGTGGGAATGCATTTCTGAATGCATTTTGAATTTTTTATTGAAATTTAAAAATGAAATAATTTTTCAGGGTCAATTAGTGGTACATCAATATATCGTATTGGACGATATATTGATGTATCGGTATTATGGTTGTGATTCGGGGCATTGGGCACCTGAGTCACAACATCCCTCCCCCCTGGGGAAAAGAAAGTTTTTATTCTCTCGAGAAGAAAAACTTTCTTTTTTCAATGTATATATCGTTTAAATGAAATTTTATGTCGTTAGTCGAATCGGTTAGCATATTACATATCCTCGAAATATGTAAACATTCTTATTTATTCTAATCTCCTAAAGTTACGTGGGAATACACATTTTTTTTTTTACATTAAAAAAAAAGTTTGATTATTATTTATATTAAACTACTGTTATTTTACATATCTGGTTACAATACTAACGGGTATATTATGGTAAAGGAAAGTAAGATTTTACTATCTAAAACTTTAGAGGTTGCCCATTCAGGACAAATATGGATTCTTAGTTATTATACTAGAATACAAGGGAATAGCAATACCAACAATACAAATACAAAAAAAAGGGGAATTTCTTTTTCTATAACTACCATATTTATGTTATTTATGCGTCTATAGAATTTTAAAATTATCTTTACTATTATTACAATTTAGTTTTATTATACTACATTATTATTTACACAAACTTTTATTTATTATTATTTCCAGCGGAAACAAAAAACGTTAATTTTTGTCTCTATAAAGAAAAGTCTTCTCCACACACAAAAAAAAATTTTGCTATTTTTCTTTACGTATATAAGGTGGGTTACACCATGTTTATTGAATTATGCTATTCCTTAATTATATATTAATTTCAATTAAGAAAGTAACACATTGCTTTCACTATAAATCTATTTTTCTCTTGTTTTTCAAATCGCACCTATAAATTTTTATCTTGTTACTGTCTATTGTAATCACATTTATTTAGAGTATGCGGCTCAGAAAATATAAATAAACAAAAAATAATTTTAAGGCGAGGATGGAGATGCCGTTGATCAGTTTCATGTTTGTTAGTATTCGTTAAATTGGGAACGGAAAGGAGAGAAAAAAAATGAAGAAAGTCATTAAGCATCAATTGATTGTATGTTGATACGATATGAATGCGAGATTGGAGAGAAGAGAAAAAGAAAGGTGTTGTTTAATTGTTCTGATAAGAGTGACTTGTTTAATTTCGAAATCGCGTGGGTAGATACAGGGGTTTTAATGTTTTGATATGATAAAAATTGCTTGGGGTGCAACTTTGTAGTGCAGAGATAGATTTTGCGTGCCGTAAGTTTAGTTAGTTCCAACATGATTTTTCCCGTGGCCATCTCGAGAGCGCCTTATAGGGCTCCTAAAGACTACGTGGTGGTGATCGATGGAATTTATGTTGAGTCGGTTTGGGCCCGATGGAAGGGTCCAATCCGGCTCAACTTCGCCTGTCCGGGCCGGGATACGCTGACCGTTTTGGGAGCCGAGCCCCGTGCCCTACAGTACCACACTTGGAGTTTCTCTTTGTGGCCTCATTACGATATGTCATTGTCGGCGCTGGGTAAGTTTTTGTGACCATTTAGTTCTGATTTGTTTACTAATTTTCTATTTTGTTTGTTTTTAGGGGCCAACCTGGTGATTATTGGCAGGTCGTATTATTACCCCACCCCGAGTGCTATGGACGGCCACTCTCCATTGGTGGCCCCCGCTCCTGCGGCAGAGTGATTCCGGCAGACATCATAATTAGTGTTTAAAAAATTTTCTTTTTCTTTTGAATTTTTCATTGCCTTCATGTTTTTAATACGGATTGTTTAATAAAAAAAAGGTTTATCATAAAAAGATCTTGTTACTAAATTACTTTTCCTGTTCGTCTCCCTGGCCCACATTTTGCATTGTAAAGTTGATTGTTTTTTTTTTTTTTTGTGTTTGTAATACCCCTATAGGATTTTCGCCGTTGTCAACTTGATTTGTGCAAATTTGCAGTTTTGTGCTATATTTGTGTATATGTTGTTGTAGTTGTGTTGATTTCGTTTAGATAGTTTTTTTTTTATTTGTTTTTTTTCTGATATATATATATATATTTATATATGATTACTATTATTTATTTATTTCTTATCCAACAGGTGATATTTATTTTCTCTTTTTTTTTATAATTTATTTATTAATTCCTGTCAAGAAAATAATGGGTACTATAATAAGTATTATTCACAAATAATTCTTTTTATACTTTTTTTTTTCTCTCTGATTCTTATAATGAATCCTTGTTTTTTCTTTATTTATTTATTCAATTACGTTATTTTAAATATTAACTACATTTGCTTCGTTTTTGTTTCTTAAACTCCCGGTTAATACATATACCCATTTTTGTTCTTTTCTCAATGAGGATGGGGATTTTTATGATGGTAAGAATTAGGAAGAGGTTATTACTGTGTCCGTTAGTTAGCGTTCGTAGGTTAAACGTTTTCAGTCGATTTCCTTTCAGATGCTGGGGTTATCTTGAACGTAAGTTTTCGTAGTGCAGCTCTAGGCATATCTTCTAATTTAGATTCCGGCGGAATATTTTTAGCTTTGCGGGCCCTTGATTTATAACTCATGTATAGATATATGCAGAGAATAGATACGATCAAAGACACTGTTAAATATGACAGTGCGTAATGATGAATATGATGACTATTTATGAGATTGAGAGGAATTAATTCTTGATGTTTTTGGAAACGAATGGATTCTAGAAGTTCATCTAGATCCATATTGTTTGTAATATTAAAGTGTGTATTTTTATATGCGATCCTATTGACGAGGACGTCATAGTCCATATTTTACTGGAAATGTTTATTGTTGGGATAAAATAAGAATTAAATTTTGAAACTTTTACGCTATGTCCGTGCAAGATGAATTCTTTGCTTCGTACATAACAATCTGGATAGATATACATTGCTCCTGTTCCTTGCAGAGCTTGTGAGCTAATGGAATTTTCGCAAATAATATATATGTGGGGGTCATTCCACAGAAAATCGACAAATGTTCTGAATGGACCATCTCCGATTTTGATAAAATTTTACAGGTGGTTTGGTCTTCTTGTTGATAGTACTTTGCTGAAATATTTTTCGTTTTTGTCCAGTTTTGACGGCGATATGGTATTTTAAAATTTGGAAAAAGTGGCAAATTTTGCTTGGAAGCTGTAAATTCAAAACTTTATATCTTAGGATGTATGCATCGTAAGCCCATGAAACAAACTCCATTTGTTTAAGGAAGCCTTAAAGCTCCTGAAAAAAATTAGCTGAGGTCCTTTTTCTGAAAATTTGTTTTCAAGGATAATGGATATGTTCGTTATCCTTGAATATCTCAAAATGCGCACTCTCGATTTGTTTTATTTTTTTTAATTTAATCCTTAATGGCTTTTGAGGAAACTGTAGAAAGGAGAAAATGGAACTCCTTGAAGTTTGGATGGAGTTATTTTTGAAATATATGTAGTTCAAAAAACTTTGAACGAAAATTGATGTTGTATGGTGCGTTATCAAATACTTGTATGCAGCTGGTTTTAAAAATTACAGTGATACAGGAAAATAAAAAGAAATACACATACTACAACTTTTAGATTGATGTCATATATATACATATGAATATAGTTATATCAGAAACCGCAACTAAAGAACTCATTGTTTACTCATGGAATGGATAATGGTGTTTATATTCTAACAGCCAGTAAAATGAAATGTATAGCAGAGTTAATTAAATTAAGGAAATCTTAAATATAGAATGTACATAGGCCTCATATTAATTTTAATTTTTCTTATAAATATTTCTAAGATTTTATTTATTTTTTTTTAAACAGGGGGAACAGGAGATACCCAACCCAAGCACGGAGGCCACAGCGGCCCATTGTGCTCTCCTGAATCCCATTCAACAAAAGCTTCCTGTCCTCTTAAAGGTTTTTCAGCTCATCCACAGTTAGAGGGGGAGACCCTAGAGTATCCAGTCTGCTCCGGGCGAAGGCCGGACCCTCACACATAAAGTGTTCGGTTGTCTCAGGCTCTCCCTCCATGCAGGACAGACACTCAGGGCTGTCAACAACTAACATCCTTGTTAGATGAGCGTGAAGTGAGCTGTAGCCGGTGATGATGCCAACCACGGTTCTACATTGTTTCCTTCCGAGTCCAATGAGAAAATCGGAGATATTCCCATTGGGCCCATCAAGAAACAGTTTTGTACACCTACAAGCACTCAGGTTCTCCCATCTCTGCTGATATTTCCTATGAACATCCGCTCTGATGAGAGGCCCGATATTCGAGGTGGCAACGCCTACGGCGGGCTCCGGTCCGATAAACGGAGAATCGGAGCCAGCCCTAGCCAAAAGCTCAGCCCTTTCATTCCCCATGATCCCCATGTGACCAGGAACCCACAGGAGCGACACATTGTTGTGATAACACAACTTATCCACTGACGACCTGCAGTCCCCCAGTAACTTAGACGTTATCCGAGGGCCATTCAGAGCCATCAAGGCTGCCTGACTATCCGAAAGGATAGCGATATCTCTCCCCTTGATTTGCATATCAAGGGCTAACTTCGCTGCCATTGAGATGGCGAAGACTTCAGCCTGGAAGACAGTGGTGTGTTTTCCAAGTGAGTACTCCATTCCAAAATCAGCCTCAGGAAAGTAGACACCTGCCCCAGCTCCCTCATTAGTGAGAGAGCCGTCGGTGAAGATTTTTAGAGCAGACCGGGGAAGGCACGATAAGGCACCTCTCTCAGTCCACGAGTCCCTTGCAGGAAAGCTTACAGAGAAGCGACGCCCGAAACGAAGCTCTGGTAACATCGCATCCCGTGGCATACCGGCCAGAGGGTTTTCCAAGTCCAGCCGATATGCCATAGAGCAATGAGAAGAGCCAGTCCAGCCGCCCTCCCAACATCCTCATAAGCGCAATCTGCACACAGCCCTTTTGGCCTCTGCCTGAATGACAAGCTCCAGGCGTACCAGATTGAGTAAGACCTCAAGAGCCGCAGTAGCCGTAGATCGCATGGAGCCCGTAATTCCCAAGCAGGCAAGCCTCTGCAGGCCCGCCAGCTTCCAGATCGCAGTCCCCACAAGCGTCCTCGGACACCATACACAGGAGGCATATGTGAGCATGGGTCTGACGATCGATGTGTACATCCAATGCACAACCCTCGGTCTCATGCCCCATGTGCAGCCAAAGGTTCTCCTGAATTGAGCGAAGACCCTCATAGCCGCATTAACTTTTTCCTCTACGTGTATTCCCCATGTCAGCTTCGAGTCAAGGAAGACTCCAAGGTGCTTGAGATGAGGAGAGAGTTGCAGAGTGTGTCCAAAAAGCTTTGGAAGAACAAAGTACCCCAAGGTAAACAGTCCACGATCCAGTCCCCGTTCAATGACAGTTACCATTGAGTGGAGAGCCGTCTCCGTAGATCTGCCCCTCCAGTAAGCGTGCTGTGAGGTGTTTCAGAGAGAAGCCTTTAAGGGTACTTCCTTAATATATCCATCTACCAGCCTCTCCAGGCATTTCAAAAGAAATGAGGAGAGGTTTATGGTTCGAAAACTCTTCGGGTACCTGTAGGAAGCCTTACCAGGCTTCGGAACGAAGGCAACCCTCACCTTCCTCCACATCTCAGGGACATATCCAAAAGCGATACATGCCCTGAAAATGGAGTCGATGTATGGGGCCAGCACCACGCTCTCAGCCTTAAGAAGAACAGGCAAAATACCATCTGGACCCGGGGCTTTAAAGGCCGAGAAGGTTGAAATTGATCATTTCACCTTCTCGACATCAACTACCTTGGCGGCAGTGGATCAATCTCCACCAGTGCATAGAGGTAGCGGATAATCGGAACCTGCCTGCAGGTCTTCTTCAAGCCTGCAGTCAGCAAAATGCGTCGAGAGAAGAAGTCTACAGGATTCTTCTTTCGATGCCGTAAAGGAGCCATCTGGCCCTCTCAGAACACTCAGCTTAGCCGACGGGTCGCCCTGAGCCCTGAGCAGCCTAACCGGTTCACGATAGCCGTCAATCTCCTCGCAGAAATCTACAAAGGCCTGTCTTTTTGATTTCCTGACAAGCCTCTTGTAATTACTCTGAGTCTCGCGGTAGGCCCGCTAGTCTCCCCCCCGAGCCAGACCTCCTGGCCTTGTTGAAGAGCCTTCTGGAAGCCTTACGGAGTACACTAAGACTGCCGTTCCACCACAGCATAGTTTTCCTTCCAATTTCCGTGCTAATGGGACAGGAAGCCTCGAAAGCCGCAGTTACAGCGGACTGCAGCCTTCCAACCGCCTTTTTCAAGGCTGCAACACTTCTGATTCTCTCAGCCGGAGAGTCGAGCATGGAAACTAGCTCCCTGTGGTATCTCCCCCAATCAGTCCGCTTCGGATTGCTGTATGGTTCCACCTCAATGGGGTCAGCACCCATACAGAACTCAATGTAGCGGTGATCAGAGAGAGACTCCTCACGCGAAACCCTCCAGCCGGAAAACTGGGGAAGATACTTATATACTTATATATATATAAAAGTTAATTAAACATATTATATTATTACCAATACGTTTCTTTTAATATTTTTACGGTAGTTGACTATTTCAGGATATAATCCTAGCTATATTATATAGATATATTATATTAAATCTGAGTACTCAGCACACTTCATCAATTTTCGTTCGAAGTTTTCTGAACTACATATATTCAAAATATAAATCCATCCAAACTTCAAGGAGTTCCATTTTCTCCTTTCTACAGTATCCTCAAAAGCCATTAAGGATTAAATTAAAAAAAAATAAAAGAAATCGAGAGTGCGCATTTTGAGATATTCAAGGATAACGAACATATCCATTATCCCCTCAGCTAATTTTTTTCAGGAGCTTTAAAGCTTCCTTAAACAAATGGAGTTTGTTTCATGGGCTTACGATGCATACATCCTAAGATATAAAGTTTTGAATTTAGAGCTTCCAAACAAAATTTGCCACTTTTTCCAAATTTTAAAATACCATATCGCCGTCAAAAATGTACAAAAACGAAAAATATTTCAGCAAAGTACTACTAAAAATAAGACAAACCTACTTATCAAATTTTATCAAAATCGGAGTTGGTCAATGCACAAATTTATACAATATTTGTCGATTTTCTGTGGAATGACCCGTGGATGGAATCTTTTAGGGAGAAAAGCCAAGCGTTCTGCTGCGACAACTGCATCCAATAGTAATTTTGTTCTAATGTAAGGATTTTACATTTTGAAAGGATCGGTTCCTTTTTTATCAGATTTACCTCACATTGGTTTATTTTTGAATTTGAGTTCAGAATGGGGGATGAAATTTCGCAATAAAAATGCATTTGGTCCAACGTTGCGCAATTATGAATATCATGTTGTGTTAATTCGACATAATGTTCACGATTGTAGTCTATAAGGATATATTCCTTTAATGGGTTAATGTACACGAAAGATCCGTTGAGGGGTGTAGGTAATGGCATTGCTTTAAAAATTTGATATGGTTCCTTGAAAGGAAGGGGAATTCTGAGCTCTATAATTATTTTATTGTTGAAGGTATTTGCGGCTATTGTACTTAATTTGTATATCTGTGTAATAATATTTTCTCTGGAGTTGATGGGAAACATTATTGAATTTGGTAATTCCTGCCTGATGTTCAATAAAAGTGCTTCAATTTGTCTAGGTGATATAAGTGTAGGATGAAATTTTCCGTGTCTTGAATCTGTTAGGATGTCTATTAACTCTGTCTGAGTGTTTTGGTATCTGAATGCCATTAACGAAACTAGGGAAATAAGTGATTCGAGTTCGATCGATAGCTTGTTATCAAGTGTTCTATTTTCCAATGATGAAGCGGCTATCTGTATCGATATCAATTTTTTATGCATGACTAGGAATTCCTTTTCAATTGCGGTTTTAGTTTTGTTGAAAATACTTGCGGTTGCTTCGACTATCGCAGTTTGGCTTTTCATAAGTGATAGAAGGGAGTTTTGGTTAAGGGTGATGTTACGGATTTGTTCATCTTACAGCTTGGCATCATCTTCGTCTAATGTGCCGAAAAGGGCTTTGGAGATTGAGCCTATTGCATTAAATAGTGTTCTTTGTTTCCTATTTTGGGTCACAAGTAACATATTCTTATATTCTATGTTTGCTAATATAAGATTTATTTGTAACAACGTACCGTTACAAGTGTGGCTCAAGGCTGAGTGTTTGTCCAGTTTCTGGCAGGTCGCTGTAATTTGTTCGGCGATGAACTGGATGTTGTTGAATTCTGATTTAAAATTCGCCAGGTCGTAATAGGTGACGATTTTCCATTCGTTGGTGTAGAGGTTGGCTCTGCCAATCTCTTCGAAGTAAATGCCTGCAGTAGCATTTAGCTGCTTTATCTCTATTCCTGAGCCGTAGATTATGGGGATGAAAATTAGAATGAACGCTATATGCATCATTTTGGGAACCTGGAAGATGACACTATGTTAATATCTCTGAATGATATTTGAAGATGATGAAGTTTTTACTCTGAGAAAAGTTTTAGGTCATTGTTATGGACTCTTTTGTTTTTATTATTGATTTTAATAGTGGAATTTTCAGGGGAATTAATCTCCATGATCTCATACGGACCTGACCATAGTGGTGAGAACTTGTTATCTCGTACTCTGCTTTTTAGTAAGACTTTGTCGCCTACCATAAAAGATTTCTGGATAGAATTTTTGTCATATTGTAGTTTTGATTTTTCTTTATTGGCCATGGCTATGTCTTTAGCAATTTTGAAGCTGTGCTGTAGACGCGCTTTTAACTCGTTTGCATAATTGTTTGGAATTTCTGCTGGGAATCCGTAAAGGAGTTCGCGTGGAGTATAATTAGTACTCGAATGAGGAGCGGTATTGTAGACAAACATGGCATAAGGAATCCATGTATCCCAGTCTTGTGGATCTTTTGCTACATAAGATCGGAGATATTCTGTTAAGGTCCTGTGGCTTCTCTCTAATGCACCATTTGTCTGAGGGTGATATGGAGTAGTTTTGAGCCTTTTATTTCTCAGCAACTTAGATACCTCGGCGAACATGCCACTTATGAGGTTAGAACCTTGATCTGTGAGGATACTTTCTGGAATACCATGTCGACAAACTATTGTTGTCGTGAAGGCTTCCGCTAATGTGTTAGACTCGGTGTCGACTATGGGAATAGCCTCAGAAAATTTTGAAAGGTCGTCTTGAAGTGTAAGGATGTATTTGTTTCCAGAATGAGAAATTGGGAGAGGTCCTACAACATCTAGGTACACTCTTTCGAAAGGTTTGGAGCTAATACTTGAGATTTTCATTGGAATTTTTGGGTTCCTGGATACTTTGTTCACCTGACAAAGTTTACATTTCCTTACATGCTTTACGATGTCGTCTGACATGCCTGGCTAGTAAAATTGCTTTTTGATTCTTTTAATTGTACGGGAAACGCCTTGATGGCCTCCCGTCGGTAGTGAATGAAAATCTTTTAAAACTTGTTCGATGTCATTAATGTCGGATAAATATTTAATCGAATCTTGATGGAGCTTTATGTTTATTTGTTTTGTAGTGAAGACCTTGGTAAAAATGTTTTTAATAATTATTAGATTCTGTGGATCTAATATGGGGAAGGAGATATTTATTTGTTTTAACTGATTTGCTTCTGTGTATGAGCAGATCTCAGTTAAAATCTTTTCGAGGTCTGATCTATCTCTTTGGGATCGACAAGGTAAATTAGTTTTGGAAATAGTTATTATGGAGTCTTTTCTTTTGAAGAAGTTCAGTTCCTTTCCTAAAGATGAAGATTTATCAGAAAATTTGAGTTTCGAATCCAACACTCTTTCAAGTTCTGTATCTTGCATTGGCAAGATGAAAAATTTAGGATTCGCATACTTAGTTAGTAGAAGAGGAAAATTTGTCTCAGTTATTATGACTGAGGAATTGTTTACAGGTGATGGAGTTGGGTTTGGAGTAGTTACACTTGCGTTGGGAGTACTTATATTCGCCTGAGCTCTGGCTTGATTTCTAGTTACCACATTTACGAAGGTGGTCGGTTCTGCAGAATGTTCGGAATTTTCCGGAATTGCTCTACTGAGAGCATCTGCATTTGTGTTGAGCTTACCTGATTTGTGGACTATCTTGTAGTCATATTCCTCAAGCTGTATTCTCCATCTCATCAGTCTTGAGGAGTGATCTTTCAGATTCATGAGCCATACTAACGGTGTATGGTCAGTTATAATTGTAAATTGTCTACCATAAACGTATGGTCTGAATTGCTCAACTGCGAAAACGATAACTAAGAGTCTCTGCACCATTGAGAACTTGACTCACGTAGGCGATTGGATGATCTCCTTGATCATCAACTTGAGAAAGAACTGCTCCGATAGCGTAGTCACTGGCATCGGAGGTGACAAAAAATTCTTTGCCGAAATCAGGATAAGATAGAATTGGTGCTGAAATTAATTTATTTCGTAATTCGCAAAATGCCTCGTCGCAGATTGCGTCGAACTTGAAAGGCATATCTTTTTTCAAAAGATTTGTGAGTGGTTTGGCTATTCTCGAAAAATTTGGGATGAAGCGGCGATAGTAGCCGACGAAACCAAGGAAGGCTTTGATATCTTTTTCCTTCTTGGGTCTGGGATATGACTGAACTGATTTTATTTTTGCAGGGTCTGGTTTGACTCCATTTTCTGTAATTATGTGCCCTAAATACATAATTTCTTTCCTTAAGAAATGGCACTTGTCGGGGTGAAGTTTCAAATTGAAGTTGCGGAGACGGCTAAATACTGCTGTGAGTCTGGAATTGTGATCTTTGAGATTGTATCCATGGACTACAATATCGTCCATGTACACGAAGCAATAGATGCCTTGAAGTCCAGATAGAACATTGTTCGTGGCTCGTTGGAAAGTAGCAGGGGCTCCTTTTAAACCAAATGGCATACGATTGTATTCGTAGTGGCCATAGGGTGTGCTAAAGGCAGTTTTCTCCCTGTCCTTCGAGTCCATTTTTATCTGGTGGAATCCACTGGCTAAGTCGAGTGTGGTAAAATATTTCGACTTCCCCAACTGGTCTAATATATCTGTGATATTGGGCAGTGGGTACGCATCGCCAATAGTAATGTCGTTAATACGACGAAAGTCTACCACTACTCGCCACCTTTTGTTTCCATTTTCATCTGGTTTTTTTGGAACCAGGAGAAGTGGAGAATTCCAGGGACTATGTGAAGGTCTGATGATGTCTGACTCAAGCATTTCTTGTATTTGCCGATTTATTTCCGTTCGGCTTGCCTCAGGAAGTCTATAAGGCTTGGTATAAATTGTCGGTTTGTCCTGGAGGGTCTTGATTTTTTGGGTAATCGCATCTGTATATGAAAGGAAATCCCCTTCTATGAAGAAGAGATCGTTGAATTCCCTACAGATATTGCGGATACTCTCAGATTCCTCTGAATTACAGTGATGCAATTTTATAAGGTTTTACAGTTTAATTATTCTGCCCTTAATTGGATCTCTTTCAGAGTCTGTGAAGATGACCACAAAGTCATCCAAGTCTTGGTAAACTGGGTTCGCCAGATCGGCGTCCTCCTCATTTGTGTTGAGGATTAGGACTTTTGCCATACCGGTGACTGGTTCGACTATCGAATTTCCAAGAAATAAACCTGGCCTTATTTCCTTCTTGAAACATTCGTGTTGAATAGAAGGAGTTGGAATTTCAATGATGAATTCTGATCGAGCCGGAATTTTAATTCTATTTAATTTATCCGATTCTTTCGGATTTTTAAAAGGAAGCAGATATGATTCCAACTTCTGTGGAATTTGGAAGGAGTTATTCGATGATTTCGACTCGATAGAATTTGAAGGAGATAGAACTTTATTGAAGTTCTTTGACTTCTTTTCTGATCTATTTCTGGAATTCACTTTTTGTGAATTTGTTGATGAAGGAGATAGAATTTTATTATATTTAGCCTTTTGTGCGGGTGTAGATGGAGATATACTTTTATGTTGTTGCTTCATATTTTGTGAAGCTTTGGACGGGGATAGAATTTTATTTAATTCAGCCTCTTGTGTGGCTATAGATGGAGATAGATTTTTACCTTTATGCTTCATTTCTTGTGAAGCATGTGCTGGCGATCGATTTGCATTGCCTTTCGAAGCAATTGAAGGAGATAGATTTGTATTAATGTCCTTAGTGGAGAATGTTATTCCTGTATATGACAAACTTTTAGTTTGAGACCTCTTTTCTGGGTCTTCGCTTTTCAAATAAACATAAGGGTAATTTGAATAGTATTGTTCATATGGATAAGATGAATCAGATTCATTAACTTCCAGAGAAATGAATTTATTTTTATAGTCGATACTCGCATTGTATCGAGATAAAAAATCATGACCAAGCAGGCCATCGTATGAGAGGATGGAGTTATTTCCCACTATTTGAAATGAGTGTTCTAGGATGGAGTTATTTTGTGCAGATTCCAGAGATAATTTCGCGAAAATGAGTCCTTCTGTAGAAGTTGACTCTGTAAACAAAGTATTTATATTGCAGACAGCATCTCTGTAGCAGATACTGTCTGGTTTCAGTGGATGGAGTTTTATTAAGCTGATCTCTGCTCCTGTATCAATCAAAAAGGTAAGCTTCGGAGCAGAACAGATGTCGACAGGCAAGGAAAGCGTTAGTGAATTTTTATTTATTTGGACGGGGATATGTATTGATTTATTTTCGTCTAGTTTCCTGTCGATATTGCCTCGGGCTTTCGATGAATTTGTGCCGTTGTTTCTATTTGCGAGGGGTTTCCGAAATTGACCCCCCGCTGAATCCAGTTTCCCTGCCTGGATGCCGATGCAGTACGATTATTCTTCCTATTTGGAGAAGCTGACCTAGCCGAGATATTGGCATTATTATATCTCGGCGGTGAAGTTCGACTTTCTCGGAATTCTGGCTGCTGCCAGTTCCTATTTTGAGGCTGTCTGTCAGCCGTGTTTGTTGGTGGAGTATTGCTCACCTTTTGGAAATTATTTTGATTTCCTGGGCTGTCGTTAAAGCGATTATTATTCACAGCTCTTGTCCTGCATTCTTCAATAGAATGGCCCATCCTATGACAATATCGACAACTAGGGACCTGTGATGGAGATGTAGCATTCTTAAAATCTGGAGGACGTTGTAATTGCGAGTTTAGCTTCGGAACTGCGTTGAAATTTTGGGTGGAGCGTTGTATCACTGGGCAGCTTGATGCAGCATGCCCCAGTCTATTGCATTTGAAGCAGCGAAGACTTGAATTTATTGCTTGCGCAAATGGAGTTTGATGTATCTTGTTTTGTGCTTGGGAAACAAGTTGTTTCTGCTCTAAGCGTGATGCATGCTCCAAGATGTGTGATTTTAATACAGAAAAGGATTTTTCGGAATGCACTTTGGCTAAAGTTTGGAGTTGTTGATTGGATAATCCGTCCTCTGTTGCTCTTACGGCCTGGCTCTCGTTATCTTTTAAAAGGGACTTTAAAAGAACTCTATCGCTTGTATATGAGTGTGTTGCTTCATTTAGTTTGGATAGAGTTGTGCTAAGTCTCTGAAGGAAATCTTTCACGCTTTCCCCTATTCTCTGTTTAGAATTATTTAATTGAGACTGTGGCGTAGTTCTGGGAATTTTTACCTCAAAAGTTTGAGTTAAAATTGATTTTAATGTGTGCCAATCTTCAACTTGATTGTACCTGAAAATATCATATGCATCTGCAGATAATTTACTCCTTATTAAGCTAAGGAGGGAGTGCTTTTCGCTTGTCGTCGTTGCTGTTGTGTATGAATCATCACAGCTTGAAATGAATTTGTGGAGATCTTTCGGATTTCCATTGAAATTGGGAATTAATGTTCTCGCGTCAGATAGGAAAAAATTTGATTGATCTCTGAAAGAGACATTGTGGTGATGCTCTGTGGAATTATTTGTAGTATTCGTTACATTTTGGAATCGAGAGTCCAATTGTTCTTGCAGCGCAATTACAGTGTCTGAGAATGATGTTTCCATGTTTATGTAAACATCATTCACGAAGTATTCGCTGTCTTTGTCGTTTGGGCCAACATTCAAGATTATTTCGTTGTGTGTTTCTTCAAAATCATCGCAATATTTGTGCAACGAGTTTAATTTCTGGTTTAGATATGTCTGGGTTGCAGTTGCAAGTGAATTATTATCTATAGACTGGATAATATGGGATAATGTTTTTTGTCTCTCTTCTTGTAATCGAAGCCGTACTGTATTTGATTGATCTTTGTCTGTGCTGTCTTGGTTATCAGCTGCAGTCGTTTTTTGCGAAGTTTTTGGAGGTGGGACATAAAACGGGTTATTTTTGCGCTCTGTGTGGACTGATATGGATTTCAACCTAGACAGAGTTGCCTTTGTAAGATTGTACCAGTCCTCCGTTTTGTCATAGCATGACTGCTTAAAATAATCATGAGTTTCAGTAAAATTTTCATGATCTTGAATCAGGGTTTCCGTTTTTTCAAATGAAGCCCATACGTCTTCCAAATTTTGGAGTTTTTCAGAAGTAAGATCTGAAGTCCTTTTACTTTTATTCGCTCTGTGATAATCGGCCAGAATTTGTCTAATTTCTGCCATTTTTGGGACTTGTTACAAACAAAGCTCGTCGAAAGAATTGGTGTCGTTAGTCATGTTGTCAGTTATATAGGATGTAAAAATTAGGAAAAAGGGGAAAAAATATTTCAGCAAAATCTAAGGAGTATACGCCAAGATAAAAACAAAAACACGTAATTGTCAAATTTAATTGTACTCAGTTGTATGTATTGCAGCTGCTAAACAGCAGGTTGAAAGAAATTTAATTCTGAAAAGTCGTATAGGATGGATTTTGTTCAAAAATGTATTGTATCTATATTAATATAAGAGACTGTAGTGCTCTAATAACTTGTCAAATAACTAAATCAAATCGAATCTGTAAGAATTTGCTTTGGTTGATTCTTATTCGCGAATATTTATTAGGTAAAAGTCGGAGAATTGAGTTGAAATTTAGGATAATATTTATTAAAATTTTTGTAAAAGAAGTAAGGAAAAATTTGCTTTTAATTATAATTAAATATATATGTATGTGCGATTATAGTATAGAAGATGTGGTAAAAGTACATGCACAAATTGGTCAATTTATGAAAACAAAAAATCCTAATTTGTACGTGCACAAATTTTGCAATTAAAAAATATAAATTCTAAATTTGTTGTGCAATATGAAAAGAAAAATTCTTTTTTCTTAAAAATGTTGTCTTAATCTTTTGTAATTAAATAAAATGAGCAGTTGCATCAAAATTTCTATCTCCAACCAAAATCTTTCTCTTGATCAATAGACTTAAGAATTGCTATTGCAGGGGATTGATTATTGGTTTATTGAAGTCCTCTGGCCAGCAAGCTCACGAAGCCTTACCGCAGAGGTCGCTTCATGGACTAGCGTATTTTGCGTACACTCGCAAAAAATAAAATTTTTTTTACACAATCAGGAAAAATTTTGTAAGAGAAAAAAAAAGAAAAATTGTTTTCTTTTTCTACCTTAGTATTTATCCAAGTATTGGTTTTTAGTTCCGATAGCTGTAGATGATGTTGCTAGAGATGTGATATTTGGAGTCCTTTGTCAGGCGTTTTCGTTTTTAATAATGTTGCTGAGGAATGAAGATAATGATGATGATGATAGTGAAGATACGTCGCGCGTCCGGGACGACGATTTCTTGTAGTCTTCCTTCTGGGAATCGTCTTAGTGAGGCAGGGATGAAGCCTCCTTGGGTTCCACGGTGAGCGCTTAGGCGCTTAAACTTTTCACGCCTCTAAGTACCTCCTGGGTACCCGGGATATTATTTTTTTTGGTATTATTTTATTATTTTTTTTCTTTTATTTTAAGAAAAAGAATTATTTTTATTTATTTATATATTTTTTATTACACTGACTTGGGTTGAGTTCCGCTGCCACCAAAATGTTGTGGTTGTTTAAGTGCACTTAACCTGATATTAATAGATAAACACTTTTGTTGATAATTTTAGGTCATTTATATGAAATAATCTGGTATTAATAGTTAAACACTTTTTCTGATAATTTTATGTCATTTATATGAAATATGATATAATCTAGTATTAATAGCTAAACACTTTTTCTGATAATTTTATGTCATTTATATGAAATATGAAATAATCTAGTATTAATGGTTAAACACTTTTTCTATGATTTTATAACACTTGTATGAAGTAATTGGGTATTAATAGTTAAACACTTTCTCTTTAACTTTGTAACATTTGTATGAAATAATGTGGTATCGATAGTTAAACACTTTTTCTATAATTTTGTAACATTTGTATGAAACAATTTGGTATTAATCGTTAAACACTTTCTCTTTAATTTTGTAACATTTGTATGAAATAATGTGGTATCGATAGTTAAACACTTTCTCTATAATTTTGTAACATTTGTAGGAAATAATTTGGTATTAATCGTTAAACACTTTTTGGATAATTTTCTAAGTGCCCGGCAAATTGCGCCCAGGTACCCACGATATCTTTAAAAGCTTTTTTAATTATCTTTTTGCTTTCTCACGACGTTGAAAAATCGTACGTGAGAAAATGCACAAAAGTTTTGATGCAAGCTATATGCATCTATGCAAAACTGAAATCCGATATGCACTTGTGCGCCCGTCTTGAAATATCATTTTAAGAGGGCGCGAATAATTTTTGATAATTGTAGGTATGTATGTACATACAATTAGATTGGATTAAGTAGGTAATGTACGTATGTACATAGTACATACGGAAAAAAAAGTAAGAAGACACTGTATGTAGGTAAGTGTGCATACCGTGTGAGTGGAATGTGTGTCTGATAACAAAATGCAATTTATGCTAAATTGCATTTTGTTATAATGTGGGAATGCATTTCTGAATGCATTTTGAATTTTTTATTGAAATTTAAAAATGAAATAATTTTTCAGGGTCAATTAGTGGTACATCAATATATCGTATTGGACGATATATTGATGTATCGGTATTATGGTTGTGATTCGGGGCATTGGGTACCTGAGTCACAACACCAGCAGAACGCATGTTCGATGATTTTTAAGGAAATTGATCTTTGGTATGTACATATATAGCATACCCACTATTTTGTCTGCTAAGGTAAAGAGCGTGTTTGTCTCCAAGTACTTATTTAAGTATCATTAGTCAAGTATTGAAAAGAACGAAGGAAAGCTCGGTATCAGCAATACTTGTGTTCAGCGAATGTTTCATTCGGACAGAAGCGCTCCGATTCGGGGGATATTAGCGGTAGAGCTACGCGTGGATTGACAGAAGTATTTTTTTTTCTTTTTCTTTTATCTTTCAATTTTGTGTGTTTATATATATATACTACAGGATATCCGGGAATTTTGTACATAATTCTCTTCTGCCAAAAGGAAAGAAATATTTCCGGTGGTTATGGTAACTAGAGCCTTATAGTTGGGATGATTTATTGCATTTATAAATATATATTTCATTCTATTTCATTGCGTTCACCTATTAACCGAATATATTGAAATTCTTTTATAATTTAAAACAAAATTTTACATTATATTTATTATATTTTTTGTCTTTAGATATACATATATTAACATATATTGGAATCCTTCTAAAGTTCAAGAAAGAAAATTCTTTGTGTCATTGCGATTCGCTTCTTTCCTTTTTTCTTATTCCTTGATGTTAGACCTTTATCGTTTTTTTTCAAAATGTTCCTATTAAGTCCCAATGTGGGCTTAGCATAAAAAAGGCAGGTGCCGGTTTTGGAAATGACAAGACAGGATTTTCAATTTAACAAAATAATTCACTGGTTTATATGTTCATAAATATAACTCTTAACAGCTAGGCAGTTCAGTACTTAAAATCAATTTTAATTCAAAATTCAGTTATTCTACTTTACTTTAATTCAACTTACTAATCTAAATCAATTCAAAAATATAATCCGATTTCCACTGGCGATTTTATTTCTCAATCTGTAATGAAAGAAAAAGGGCGAGTATTATTAATTAAGCAAAGAGTGAGGTTAAGCAGGTTAGAATGAGCGTCAACTTAACTGCTCATGTAGGTTATGGCTGGGATCAAAACTCCCACTGGGATGCTGAAAACTTTATAAAATTGAATGTTATTAATAATTAATTAATTTGTTAGTAATATAGGGTGCAATACTTCCCTTATATTTGGTTAATCAAGGCTTAATATGGCCTCAGTACTGCCGATCTGCCTTATGGCTCAATCAAAACTAGAGTGATTTGCTACTTCCAGTAGCTCGCTATTTATAGGCAGAAACACAATAGAAATTGTGTCTGCCGGTGGCGTTGCCAATGACGCCCGCGTCATTGTGTGAATTTTCATACATTTGGTCCCCAAATGACGTCATCATAGTTCTAATCGGAATATTTTACTATGTACTGAAAGCTGCCATTTTGAATCTGTCAAAGTGATTCATGGCAGCTGTTTGGTTATAGGTAAGTGTTTACATTTTGAATGCTTACGTTATTTATTTTATTAAAGATTTGTTTCCCCATATATTTTACAGATTATTTGGTTCCTTAGGATGGCTGAAACATCGTGGGACGATTCAATTCGAGAGATATGTAGCGTAAGTTATAGTTTTAATTAAAGTCTCAGATTGAAATAATCTGAGACTTTTGATATTTTCTTAATGATTTACTAATGCCCTCTTTTTTGCCTTTATTTCTTTTCAGCTGTGTTTATTGTTTTTAAAAATCGTATGCATCGTGGGAATGTTATCATCGAGGGAAAAGTGAGTGTTAGTTTTTTTGAGTTTTAGTATGTAAGTTTATTTTTAGAAGGGGGTTTGATTCTAATAGACACATATACTAAAAAAAATGAATTACAATCAATGATAACATGATAAAAATGCTTACCCGAACAAAGTTTCTGTCCGTGATTCGATGTCCAAGAAAACCCAAGAATTCCTCCGCTCGCTGTAATTATCTAAAAAAAAAAAAAAAAACAATTTAGAAAAGAATTGAAATAAAAATAACTAAAGCTACAAGTAGACAATTACAGAACCAAGGTTTGTTTACATGCATAAAAGGAAGTTACAGGAATGCAAACGAAACAACAACATGCATTACATGGAAATGTAGAAAAAATAACCAATAACAAAACACCAAACTAAGTAACGTAACAAATTAATAATGCAGTAGCAAAATTAACATATAACAAACATTTATTTGTTGTTTAATATGTTAATTTTCCTACAAATTGACGAAAGTTCCATGTCATGACAGGCAAATTGGCACTTACCTTATTATCATTTTGTGGCAATATTCCGTCCGGCATTCATCATCCGGTGTATCCAGACCTCTCTAAAGGTACTCCAACGACGTTTATTGTTATAAACCTGTAAATAAACACATAAAACACACGTTAAAACTCAGGTGAAAATCACCTGCCACGCACCCAAATTTATTCGCGATTTAGAACTGTCACTTTACGTTTCAGCGAGATTCAAACCATGCATTTGACAGGTTTTTTCGCGGCGCGTTCAAGGAATATAATGGTTTATCAATTAATTACGCGAATTTGAAATTATTAAGAATTTTATTTATTGGCATTAAGACTAATAAATAAAAAGATTACTCCTTTGGACTTTTTACCGGGTTAAACTTAATTTTGTTCAAGAAGGAATTTTTTGGGATTCTCCGGTATATAGCAAAAGCTAAAAAATGTTCTAATTTGTTATTTCATCACACAACTCATTAATTTTTGATGACAAGTTTCAAGGCTTGGTTTGACTCATCAACAGGTCTGTTAGGTGTATTCTCATATGCCTAATGAGTTACTCCTAGAGTCTCTCATAAGAATTTTTCCTGGGGAGGTCTTCAGTCGTTGCTTGGTCTGTATAGATTTTCACAGTAGTTTAGTCTTGGAGTAGCTTGAATAAACTTGGCTCCCTTTAGTTGTATGATGATGGAGTAGCTTGACTAAGCTTAGCTCCCTTTGTTTGTACGATGATGGAGTAGCTTGACTAAGCTCAGCTCCCTTTATTTGTATGATGATGGAGTAGCTTGCCCAAGCTTAACTCCCTTTATTAATAAAAACACTGACTTCTGTAAACTTCACTTCTTAAGATACGATTTTAGACTCACTTTATTCTAAAAAATACAAGTATATTTATACAAATTGCTCACTTACATTTCTTAATTTCTATTTCCTGATGGCACTCGCTGCTTCATGTATATACATATGTTTTCATAAATTTCCGTATTTTAACATCTTCTTCCGCAAAGTTCTTTTCGCTTTGCTATTGTTTTATTTCCGCAAAGCTCTTTGCTTTGCCATTGCTACATATATATACACATGAATGTCAATTATGATAAAGCGGTTGCCGCTTGTTATTATGACATCATTAATGTAAACCATTCATGTTCTACCGCTGGTGCAAGGTTATCATTTTGCAACGTGAGAACTCTTGCGCGCAGGGGTATTATGCTTGATTTACCTTCAACTGATTAAGCAAGTGACGTAGGTCAGTAATGAATGGTTTTTAGCATGTAGGTATGTTTGTACATGCATTGATAGGAACTACAATTTTGCTTGCAATGGAAATGATGTAGGTATGTATGTATCTACCTGTTTACATTTCTTTATTGCTAGGAATTGTAATTCCGCATGAAGCAAGCATGACATATGTATGTATGTACATCTGTGCAATGTTGTGTACGATATGTGTCTCTTTTATGGAGAATGATATGCATCTCGTTTATGGAGAATGATATGTATCTCGTTTATGGAGAATGATATGTATCTCGTTTATGGAGAATGATATGTATCTCGTTTATGGAGAATGATATGCATGTAACAGGTCCCAAATAGCGAAATTGGGTGATATGAAAAACAAATGAAAAAAAGAAAAAAAGAAGAAAGAAATGAAAAGTTTGAGAAAAATAGAAAAAACAATTTTTTTATTTATTAAAAAAATGTAAAAATTTTTTTAAAGAAGCAGATACATTCGAAGCGAATCGAACTGTATACGCCACGCAGTGGGCTGAAAAATAAAGAAGAAAAAGGAAGAAGAAGAAGCGTTTCGTGTCAGCAGAAAACCTTCCACTCATCGGTGCAGCTTGGTTTTCTGCCTGCTGCAGACGCTTGAAAATAGATCAAACTGTTCTCTTCTCATATAAACTCAGAATAAATTCTGGGTGTGAATTATATGAGGAAAAAACACTCCTATACGAGCCCAGGAGAAAAAATAAATAAAAAGATTACTCTTTTGGACTTTTTACCGGGTTAAACTTAATTTTGTTCAAGAAAGAATTTTTTGGGATTCTCCGGTATATAGCAAAAGCTAAAAAATGTTCTAATTTGTTATTTCATCACACAACTCATTAATTTTTGGTGACAAGTTTCAAGTCTTGGTTTGACAAAATTGGGTGATTTGGAAAACAAATGAAAAAATGAAAAAAAGAAAGAAATGAAAAGTTTGAGAAAAATAGATAAAACAATTTATTTATTTATTATTCGTTATTCATTATTCCTTTTCTTCTTTATTTTTCAGCCCACTGCGTGACTGCGTGGCGTATACAGGTTCGATTCGCTTCGAATGAATCTGCTTCTTTAAAAATTTTTTTACATTTTTTTAATAAATAAAAAAATTGTTTTTTCTATTTTTCTCAAACTTTTCATTTCTTTCTTCTTTTTTTCATTTTTTCATTTGTTTTTCAAATCACCCAATTTCGCTATTTAGGACCTGTTGATGAGTCAAACCAAGACTTGAAACTTGTCACCAAAAATTAATGAGTTGTGTGATGAAATAACAAATTAGAACATTTTTTAGCATTCGGTAGTTTTAAAAATTGGCATTTTTCCTCGGTTCATTCTTTGTTTTTCGTATCGGAATTAGTTAAAATTAGAAATTTTAGTTCGTACGGAAACGCTATTACTGCAGTTGCGGTACAGTTTTCACCATAAAAAAAGGGAATAGTGGTAAATTTTTTTGAGTTGAGTTTAAAAGGTGTTGGGAAATTTTAATAATTTACACAAGTCTGTGGCAAAAATTGTTATTGTTCCAACCCAATTTCTCCGAATTATTAATTTTTTTTTCTTTCAGCAGTGAATTAAGTTTAAAAAATTTTCCTCACATTTTTATTTTTTTTTACATAATTTCATGTTTTAAATTTGATTGTTTGTATGAAAGATTCCAACGTACGTGTTAATCCCAAATACGTGAATAGTAGCTGCTAAATTTTTTTTTGAATTGATTATAATTTATATGTACAGTAACAAACTTCTATCATAATCTTTAATTAAGAAAGATTATTGATTGATCTTGTTAAACAAAAAAAATATAATATTGAAGTTCAATAAACTGAAAGAATCCTTGTGTTATCATTAAAACCAGCACATCCTTCTTTTTTTATTTCAGCAAGAGGTTAAAACTGTTAGTTTGAATTTTCAGTTACCTTTAATAAGTGCTCAATGCACTGGCGTTCATCATGGAACTGGTAATTTTTAAGTACCAGTAAACAGATTTGAATTTTTACTGAATATTTTTCAACAGTATAAGTACTGGTACTGGTTGAAAAATCTGTAAGGATTTACTTGAATATCACGCAAGTCTGAATACAGGTTGAAAATTGTGATGCCAAAAGTTAATATGATTATATCTCGAGTTCATTGATAAAACACGAAATCAACATTGAAAAGCAATTAATTGGCTTTGGTCCCGATGGAGCCAGTGTAATGATTGGAAGAAACCTATCAGTACCAGCACTACTTAAGCAAAATGTTCCAAGCCACGTGCAATTGAGGATTTAGAAAGAGATATTTACAATTATATTCATAAAAGTCCGTAGACGAGAAGCCTGGTAATGCCCAAATTTCCATGGACGAAAATTCTGGTTATGTTTAAATTTTGAAGTACTTAGTTCTAGAACATTTATACCAATTGAATTCCTTTTGTAGTAAATTTTTGTATATTCGTACTAGAGTAAATTATATCATTAGCTGAGTTGTAAGTAAGAAGTCACTCTAATCGGTACACACGCGGCGATAACATTGTAATCGGTATATCAATAAATAATTATTGTAATAATTAATTTTCGACTGTTTCAATTCAAATTCGACCCAAAAACTCTTGAGTCTCGTAACATTGGTGACCCCGACGTGTAAAGATCGTAAATTAATATTGCAAATTGTGTCTCGCGCCGTGCCGATAAAATATTGAAATACGTCAAAGAGTGCATCAAAAATATTAACTCATCACGAAAATTCCATTCTCGAAGGAAATTATAGTGCAAATTAAGGATTTATTCGATAGTTGCTAACCGTGGACGGTATATCATAATCAACCTCGAAGAATCATTCGCACACATCTAGAACATTACGGGATATTATTAACCGTAGTTGTCGCTGAAATACTTTTGTCGCCGCTGAACTGCAATATATTCATCTCGCTTTTGCATTGAATTCATCAGTGGAAGAGTAATTCACCAAATTACTTAAATTCACCACAGTCATTAGACATCGTACTCTGTTATACCGTGTGAGGTGCCAGTTAACTTCAAACTGTGGAGGAAATCAACTACTTGCCAGCCATCAGTCGACATACTTCGTTGCTTGTTCCGCACTGTCAGTACTTTCAAACTGTGGGGCAAACGCGTTGACAGCCATCAGTCGACGCACTGTATCATTTCATTTCGTACTGTCAATTACTTTCAAGCTGTGGAGTAAGCTCATTGTCGACGTACTCAGTTATAATACTACTTCATCTTTCGTGCTGTCATTCGCCGATTTCAAGCACACGCAATTTGTAAACACATTACAGCCGTGTATTGCACAAGGAGCGTATTATATTCATATTTGTGGCTGGGTCGCATTGTAATCATTGTGTTGATTGATATTTTACAAAATCTAAATTTTAGCAATGCCGTCAGAAACTGAAAAGGAAAAATTAGCTGAAAGGAGCAACAAATTATCGCAAATTAGAATCACTCGTGGTGTAGTGCTAATGCAACAGACGAAACTAAAAACCTATGTGGATACTAAATTAGATTCTGCAAGTATGTTCGAAATCGAACGCGGTTACAGTTGAATCAAACTTATTTCAATGATTTTGACAAGGTACAAAGGTCAATAGAAATACTAGACGAGTCCGAATTGTTGAATGATAAGCGTGATACATTTACTGAGACGTTTTGCTACATCAAAGCTAAATTATTAGCAGCAAAACAGAGTGAAGTACCCGAGTCCAACTTGACATTCCGTAAGAAATCTTCTTTACCTCACTTTGATTTACCAAAATTTTCAGGTAGAGTCACTGATTGGACTGAATTTTACAATATGTTCGAAACTCTAGTGCACAAGGATGATGAACTAAGTGCTGTTGAAAAGTTTCAACATTTGAAAACGTGCTTGTCGGGCTCCGCGCGTCAGGCAATACAATCGCTAGAAGTTACTGCAAAAAACTATCCAGTCGCATTGGAACTTTTAAAGAAGCGATTCGAAAATAAACGTTTAATCTTTGAGGCGCACATTACGAACATTTTCAAGGCTAGTACATTGCACAAATCATCAGCTGAAGAACTAAGGAAACTCAATGATGAATTCAACGCTCATCTTCGTGCACTACAATCCATTGCATCAGATGTAGAGATTGCTCATGGCCTGTTAATTCATCTAATTTGTCAACGATTGGACAGTGCATCGATTGCTAAATGGGAGGAGGAAGTGCCAGATGATGGTTTACCTACATGGGATGGAATGTCAACATTCCTCTCAAAGAGATGCCCGGCTCTGGAAAATCTAGAAAATGCTATGCAGGCGAAGTCAAAACAACGACCAGGTAACACTTTCAATTCAAAGGTTAAAAATACATGTCTAACTGCGAATTCAGCAGAACAAGCATGTCTATTATGTAAGTGTAATCACAACATTTCAAACTGTTCACAGTTCATAAGCTTGGACCCATACAAGCGGTATTTTGAAGTAAAAAGCATGAAGCTATGCGTAATATGCTTAAAGCCTGGACACCCAGTCAAGCGGTGTAAGGCGCCCAGATGTCGACAATGTCAAGCCAGTCACCATACTCTACTACATATGTCAAGGTCAAACCTAGAGAGTCAATGCACGCAAACCTCTGCAAGCAGAGGAACTAGCTTACCAGTCGCAACAGCATCTAGCCCAGCAGGAAATTCTTGTTTAACAAGCTCCACAGGTGAAGTTCAAGGGTCCAATAATGGCGATAATGCCTTGCTTGGAACTGATATTATACAGGTACGTGATAAATTTGGAAATTATATAAATTGTCGTGCAGTTCTTGACTCAGCCTCTCAGAGTCATTTTATAACTGACCGTGCTGTTAAAAGACTTCAGCTAGATGTCGCCAAATTAAACGGATCTGTCGGTGGCATCGGCTCAATAAATACTCAAGTCACACATATAGCCCACATCACAGTTAAATCTCGAATAAATGATTTCGCCGCTACAATTGACGCTTTGGTATTGCCCAAAATAACCGAATATCAACCTCAACAATTTATCGATGTCAATTCTTGGAAAATCCCACCCAATCATCCGCTCGCAGATATCAGGTTCAATCAACCACAACGCATAGACTTGCTCATAGGGAGTGAGCTATTCTTTGATTTACTGTGCATAGGGCAAATTAAACTAGGGCAAGGAATACCCACACTACAAAAGACATTGTTAGGTTGGATCATTGCAGGTGGCATAACTAAGTCCCCGCAGTGCTATCATACACGGTTAGAACCTACTCAGGATGATGAGGCGCATTCGCTTGAAACGTTGGTACAAAGGTTCTGGGACGTTGAGCGTCATGATACTCCAGTAGTTAATATGACCCATGAAGAGATAAATTGTGAAGAACACTTCTGCAAAATTACTAAACGTCTGGCTTCGGGTAGACTTGTAGTACGCCTACCTTTTCAAGACAACTCTGATTTACTAGGGTCTTCCTTTGAAATGGCAAAAAGAAGATTTTTAAGCTTAGAAAGGAAATTATCAAAGCTCCCTGAAGTAAGAATATTCTGAATTTCTCAAGGATTTTCAACATTGTGGCTCGAAATTAAACTTCCTCCCCGATCACTATGTAATGAAGCCAGACAGTTCCACCACAAAGCTTCGCGTCGTATTTGATGCCTCGGCACGAACTTCGAGCGGACTTTCATTAAATAATGTGCTAATGGTTGGACCCAAGTTGCAAGATAACTTTTTTGAGTTATTACTTCGTTTTCGCACATTTCGGTTTGTAGTCACAGCAGATATCTCAAAGATGTTCCGCCAGGTCATGGTTGACGACAAAGATAGCTATTTCCAATGTATCATTTAGCGCGAATCCCCACATGCTGAGCTTCAAATATTCCGTCTAACTACCGTCACTTATGGTACCGCCCCGGCATCTTACTTAGAAATTCGCAGCTTGCACCAATTAGCAGACGAAGAAGAGAAAAGGTTCCCCATAGGTGCTCAAGTAGTGAGGAAGAATCTATATATGGATGATTTACTTGCTGGATCTGATAGCATCGAGGGTTTACTGAAGATTCGAGATGAGGTTAACCTTCTATTAAAAAGAGGTGGATTTTTCCTTCGAAAATGGTGCGCAAACGACGTACGAGCATTGGAAGGAATCGCTGAAGTTGATAAGGAGCAATACCTCCGTATTGACGATGATGATGTAATTAAGACATTGGGTCTTATCTGGCAGCCGCAGTTAGACGAATTTCGATTTTCGCATAAGGAATCCCCTCAAAGGCTTCCCTCAACAATGCGAACGGTTCTTTCGGAAAATCAAATTATCATGGGATGAATCGCTACCTACACATTTGCACGAGCTATGGCGCAAGTTCAGAAGGGATTTTAGTGCGCTATCACAGATAACAACTTCAAGATATATAGCACTCCCCAACAGCAAAATTCAGGTCCATGGCTTCTGCGATGCCAGCTCAGCGGCGTACGGAGCCTGCATCTATATTCGCTCGGAAACGTCATGTGAAAAAATTATAGTGCAACTGTTATGTGCTAAAGCTAAAATAGCACCCTTAAAGACAGTCACAATTCCGCGTTTGGAGCTATGTGCAGCTTTATTATTAGCACAGCTTTTGGTTCGAGTAAAGGCATCCTCAACATTCTATAATGCCACAACGTTCTGTTGGACTGACTCATCTGTAGTATTAACGTGGTTGCAGAATGATCCTTCAAGATGGTCTACGTTTGTAGCAAACCGCGTTCCCAAGATTCAAAGATCGTCTGACAATAATAATTTGCGGCACGTCCCTACAGTGCTTAACCCAGCCGATATAGTTAGTCGAGGTGCGAGTCTATTAGAATTATGCAGCTCTAATACTTGGTTTTAAGGCCCAAACTTCTTGTACGACAAAGAAATGGAATGGCCACCAACATCATTAGAAAAGGAACTGATAGTTCCTGAAGGGCGGCCGATCAAATTCTCACTTATCAGCAATCAAGCTCCAGAAGACCTAATCGCAGTATCAAGATACGCCAATAGCTACTCAACCTTGATACGTGTATTTGCTTATGTCTTCCGATTCTTACGGAATGCCCAGTCATCAATGGTAAGGATTGCAGGTCCACTGTCAGTCAACGAACTGAAGGCAGCCTCAAGACGAATCATATAGTTAGTTCAACGATCAGAATTCTTTGAGGATTACACCCATCTCAAAGCCAATCGCACTTCATTGCTAAGCTGTCGACTAAAGGGATTATGCCCATTTCTGGACACTGAAGATCCCATACGTGTTGGAGGAAGATTGCAGCAACATCCAATTCTGCTACCGTCTAAACATTGTTTTACTACAGCAGTTATAAGAGACTATCACTACCGCTATCTTCACGCTGGACAACAAACGCTATTAGCAATCATTAGAAACAAGTACTGGATAATAAATGGAAGGTCTGTGATCCGCAAGGTATTGGATAAGTGCATTGCACCAGATCATGGGCATCCTTCCTAGTAGTTAAACTATGACAGTTCTGGCGCACTTTTTTAGCTTCCAGGATTTCGCCACAGATGGCGCCACCGTCGCTAGGTGGTTTGAGCCCGTGCTAAATGTAGGTTTGTGTCTTGGTTGTATGGTTTGGGTCTCGGCTGCGTCCTAGCGGGATTAACCGGTACTACTGGGGTATGTCATTTGATCTTGAGTGCACCCTAGCGGCATTAGCCGGTACTAACAGCATGCTCCCGTACTACGGTTTTCTTAAATAGATATGTGTTGCGCCTAAATGTAGGCTTTTGGTTTCATTGAGTCTCGACGACGCCCTAGCGGGATTAATCGGTACTACCGGGATGTGTCATTTGGTCTTGACTGCACCCTAGCGGCATTAGCAGGTACTACCAGCATGCTCCTGTACTACGGTTTTCTAGCGACATCTGTTCAAGCGCGAACGCCATTTCTTGAGTAAGGTTCCCTAGCGGCCTTAGCCGGAACTACCAGCATGCCTTGGTTTTGCTGTTTTCTTTTATTAGCGGGAGAGTTCAGCATCATTCGAATTTCACAACATGACATCACCATGAACAGATTCTAGAAGATGTCAGTGAGACATTAGCCGATACTGTCAGCATGCTCCGGTACTACGGCTTTCTTGGATGCGTGGTATGGTTCTCTTGGAAGTTTTTTGCTTCACTTCTGGCCCACACGTGGCAGCATGCTACGGTTTTGGGAAGTTTTTTGCTTCAATTTTGCCCACACGTGGCAGCATGCTACGGTTTTGGGAAGTTTTTTGCTTCACTTTTTTGGATGTGTGGTGCGCCTAAATGTAGGCTTTTGTTGTTTTCAAGTATTGCGCCTGGTTTTGAATTAATATTACTAATAATTGATTTTTCTTGAGCGCCTAAATGTAGGCTTTTGGTTTTGAACTAATAATTAAAATTATTGATGGTACTGGTTTATGCCTTTGATGCGCCATTGGCTCTTGACTGTACTGGATCCACCATCGGCATTTGACTGTACTGGATTATGTCTTGGATGCACCATTGGGCCTTGGATACACCATTGTGAGGGTGCCTGGGGCTGCATTTGTCGATACTAGCAGCATGCCTTGGTTTTGCTGTTTTCTTTAGAGTGGAAGTTTTAGATATCAGCATGACCTCATGACGCCGCCTTGGTTCTGCTGTTTTCTTGCTTGAAGATTTCTTAGCTGGAGAAGTTGTAGATATCTGCATGACGTCACATAAAATGTTGCGCATAAATTTCTTAGCCGAGAAGATGTAGATATCAGCATGACGTCACCTTGGTTTTGCTGTTTTCTTACTTGAAGATTTATTAGCAAGGTAATTGTAAATATCAGGATGATGTCGCATTGATTTTTCTGGTTGGTACTAGCAGCATGCCTTGGTTTTGCTGTTTTCTTTAGAGTGGAAGTTTTAGATATCAGCATGACCTTGTGATGTAGTCTTGGTTCTGCTGTCACCTTGGTTTTGCGGAGCGGAAGTTGTAGATAAGTACCTAGATTTGTTGTTGTGTTCTAGATAAATGGATATATGTAATGATGAAATAAAACAGATGATAGGAAACTAATTATTTTTTATCGTGTTTTCGCGGGTCCCTATGCGAGCCCAACATGAAGACCTCTCGAATTTCCTTGGGAGATTCGGGAAGGTTCATGGAAAGGTTCGCGCTATTCCCATCAAAATTGGGGACGGGGGTCTCGGGCGGGGTATCTTCGGTACTAGCCGAGAAGCGTCCATCACCTTGAGTAAGGGGTGTACGCTTCCGTCAGGCTTTTACCTGAGCATATCCGGCTCGAGATACTGGATAGACGTTGGCACCGAAGCGAAATGCCATGCTTGCCATTTGGTAGGGCATTTTATTGCTGACTGCCCCAGGAGAACCGGGAAGAAGGCTGAACCGAGGGTTCCCTCGAAGGAAGCCACTACTACAGTAGTGGATCTGGAGAAGGAGCCTTCGGCCGGCACTCAACCTGCTATTTTGGAGCAGCCAGTGGTTAAGGTGCCTGAAGTTGTCCTAGAGGCAAAAATAGTTATGGCTGTAAACGGCGCCACGTCGGCACGTGAAAACACGGCTACTTCCGACGAGGAGTCGAATAGCCAAGTAGTCAAAAAAGAGAGGACGAGGAGGAAGAAAGTTGACCGGGTGATGCTGCCTCCTCCAGAGCCAGCAAAGCCAGTCGCATCAAAGCGTCCCCACTCGGAGGAGGACGATAGTGGAGTTCGCGGTTCGAAGGTTGTAGTAAGGGACGCGGTAGTGTCTCACGAGCAGCTTTCGGACTGCGACATGACCGGCTTGGATGACACTGGTCTTTCGCGCTTCGGTGGCTACGAGTCGTGCGATAGCATCATTTCGACTGGTAGCCAATTTGAAGTCTCGAAAGGGATGGAGACCCTTCCTAGGAAGAAGATCTCCGAAATTCTTGCCCAGCTCCAGTACAAGAAGAATTCAGATAAAATCTGGAGTATTCTTGTAAGGGAGCTGGAGAGGCCAGAGTTGTTACTTCCTCAGCTTCAACTCCTACAACAGGAGTCCAGGAAGAGGAGGAAGTACAACGATATTGCTCGGTTAGAACGACTTCATAGGAAGGTGGAGGAGTTGCTTCAGGAGCATCGCTTGGCCGATTCTTCACGTCCGTAGACGTCGTACCATCATCGTTTGAGCTTTGCATCTCTTTGAATGTGCAAGATAGCTTCTATCAACACCGGGGGTTTAAGTGCACATACAAGGTTACACAGCACTATCGAACATGTCAAAATGTTCGATATAGACATCGCGCTTCAACAGGAGACGAACTTTACACAAGACACATATACACAACTTGAGCGTTATGCTTATTTACACACTGGCTATGCAATGTTTGCCACACCTGCGCCTCGCCGAGGCTCAGGGGTGGCAATCATTGTATCCAACAAATTTACACTATCGTCTCCTGTCTATACAGATATCTTCCCAGGCTTCGCTTCTTCCTTGGACTTTGTCATTCAAGACAAAAATATCAAGGTAGTAAACGTGTACCTTCCTCATGACCAGGACATTACAAGACAAGTTCTTGATAGTGTTCAGTCGTGTCTGGTGAATTTTAGCGGTGAAACGGTCCTCGGAGGTGATTTCAACTGCACTCTGAATCCCTCAATGGATCGGCACTCTGTAGTTGAGTTCAACTCTGTCAATGCTACTCGATTGAGGAATTTTGTCGGTGTTTTCAGACTCGTGGATATCTATCGTTGGATGCATCCTACGACTAGATCATACACGAGGGTCTCGCGAAATATCCATGGAAGTCTCGCAGGCTCCAGAATTGATAGACTTTACGTCTCACCTGGAATACTAGAACATTTCGTTGGTGTCACTCATGAAGTGTGTTCGATTAGTGATCATCTTCTTGTGGTGGCGACCAGCACTCTAGTTGAAAGACGAACTGCATACTGGATATTCAACAACTATTTGTTGAATTCCGAGCAGTTCATCAATGAGTTCATTGATTTCTGGCACGATTGGCAAGAGAGGAAAGCTGACTTTCCTTTTCTTAGTCAATGGTGGGATGTTGGAAAGCTCCAGATTCGGTCTTTTATCGAGACGAGTTTCAATCGAAGTGGCTATCAAGCTTCTAGCTTGTCGGCCGATGTCTCTCGGGTGGCAGCTCTTCTCCCAACTCAGCCGGGGTTGATTCTTTATTTAAATGGAATAAAGGAACGCTTGGCGACACAGACTTACAAGCACAGCTTGGAGTTTGTGCTGCGCGGCCAATCGCGCTGGCTGAGAGAAGGCGATTCTCCAACTGAGTACTTCTTTGAGGCGACTAGACGTCGTACTGCTTCTTGTGAGGTCGAATCGATAATTGATGAATCTGGACAAGTCCTCAACGGACAACAGCTATCAGAATATATTCGAGACTACTACAGTAGTCTCTACTCTGAATCGACGTCGACAACATCCTCGACCACTCATGAATTTCTTGAGAATATTCCCACTTTCTCTGAAGACAGTAAGGAGCTCCTGGATACAGTAATCACATTGGAGGATATGATTGCTGCGACAAAGGATCTAAGGCGACACACTTCACCTGGTTATGACGGCTTGACTCCAGAATTCTTCATACGTTTCAGGGATTTATTAATTCCTGACCTTTTGGAAGTCTTCAATTCGGCGGTTGAGACACATTCAGACTTTCCTTCTAGTTGGAGGAGATCTGTTATGCGCTTGATTCCAAAGAAGGGAGATTTGCAGAGGATGGGGAACTGGAGGCCAGTAACCCTATGCAATGTAGACTACAAAATCGTCTGCAAAGCATTAGGGGCGATACTCCGCTCAGTGATTGCTTCGGTAATACACCCGGAACAGTCCTATTGTGTACCTGGTCGTAGTATCTACGACAACATCGCGGAAGCCAAGCATTTGTTTGCCTACCATGAACAGACAGGTACACAAATGGCCATGATTTCACTTGACCAGCAAAAGGCTTTGATAGTGTCTCGCACGAGTATCTCTTGACTGCTCTCGAGGCATTTGGGTTTCCACCCAGGTGGCTCGATATCGTCGGGAAACTGTATAGAGATTCAGCGATTTTGATTAAGTATCAAGGACAAGTTCTGGCTCCTATCTCGTTTCATCGAGGTATCAGACAGGGCTGTCCATTGTCAGGTATGCTTTATGATCTTTCGTTGGAGCCGCTACTGGTGAGTCTTCGTCGAATGCTCGGACGGTATGCGGTTCATCTGCCATATACCAATGTGAGGCCTCTTATGTTGGCGTATGCGGATGATCTGTCTATTTTCGTGACAAGAGATGAAGCTTTTCCGGTCACTCGTGCTGTTTTCGAACAGTTCGAACGTATAGCGGGCGCTAAAATCAACCTTAGTAAGAGTCAAGGCTTGTGGTGTGGAAGGTGGAGAGATCGTACAGATACTCCACTGAACATCCAATGGACTAATACTTGCCTGAAGTATTTAGGTGTGTATATCGGACGCGAGAGTAAATCAAATAATAGCCGCATCGCTCTTGAGAAACTCTCTAGAGCTGTAAACTCATGGCGTAGTCGACTGTTTCCATTATCCTTAATGGGTAGGTCAGTCGTGATAAACTATTTGATTACCTCGTCCATCGTTCATCTGCTAAAGTCTGAGACGTTTGATGAAGGCTTCGTAGGTCTTCTTCAAGCAAAAGCGATAGACGCCTTTTGGTGCGGAAGACGATGGGTTGCTGAAAGCACGCTCTGTCTGCCAGTCAAGATAGGTGGATTGGGTCTCACTAACTTGGTTGTGAAGTCAAGGTGTCTCCAAGTGCGTCTTATGTCTTATGTCTTATGTCACAGTCTTATGCATCCTAATCAGTTGTCACATATCGATCGCCGAGTTCAGAGGATTTGCACAGTTTGTGCTGGTGAGGGCACCCTGTTTCACAGGTTCTTCACTAGTCCGGCTTTGCAGGGTCTAATGGATCTCGTGCGCGGTATGTGTCAGTTGATACACCCGAATTTCGGCATTACTAGGACATCGTTTCTATGGGGACCAAGGGTCTGTGGTCGAGTGAATTGTTTGATTAGCTTTGTGTTGACACTGGCCAAATCTACAATTCACCTGTACTACATGAGAGTCGAAGATGGGAATCAGAACACTGACCCACAACACCACGCACACGCACTTAAGCGCCACTTCGTTGACAGGTTGAAGAGACGTTTACGTCTCGAATATCTGGCAACGAACGCAGACACATTCAACTGTACATGGCAACCACTATCGTCGGTACAGGATGGAGCTCTTGTCTTTCGCTGGTGATAACAGGCCACAGCATTTGCAACACTAGTCCACGGGGCTTCTCTCCGCTTAGGAATCGTTGCAAGTGCTGTGGGAAAGACAAGCACTCTGTTAGAGATGCTAAGCTGGAGAGATGATGAGGGCAGTTTGTAGCGGTCCATGATACTACAGGCTGCCCTCGCGGGACTCTATAACGGTATCGCGTAAATTTTTCGTTCGTTCGATTTCTCTTATTTCTAATTCGGTTTCGGTCTCGGTTCTAAATTACAAAATTTTCTGTTGAAAATTCGCTCGTTTAGGTCATTATTTTTATTAGATCATTTTGGAATTTTGGAACTGCTTGGAACTGCCACTTACCTAATTGTCAAAATTGGGACTGGTTGTAAACTTTTGGTTATTACTTAATGTTTTTTTCAAAATTCTCGTGACCGTTTATAGACTCTTTTGAGCATTTTGTTTGAATTTGTTTTACTTTTTGTGTCATTTTGTTTTAGTTTTGTGTCATTTGTTTAGTTTAATTGTTTTACTTGTCCCTATTGACTTTTACAACTTTAGTTTAGCCAGCGTCTTTTTTTACACTTTGTAGAGCCTTTTGCCACCTACTTTTAAGGAATTTTTAAAAGAGCCAAAGAGCCAACAATAAAAGAGGCTTATACACATAAAAAAAAATTATTATTATTATAAATATAATTATTATTATTACTTCCTAATTAAATTAAATTAAATTAAATTAAATTAAATTTTTTCACTTTTTGCACTTTTTAGTCTTCAATAATGAAATTGCTGAATTTTCGCACTACACTAATGTTTTGCTTTAACTTCGCCAATTTGTTATCAATTTGGCGTAACTCACTTTTCTTTTCCGCTTTTGCAGCCCGCAGTCTGATCTTTTCATCCTTCATGGTTCTCTTAATCGCTGCAAATGTTAGCGATAGGTCATTATAGAAGCTTTCGCTTCTATATAGTGACCCTCGCAACATATTCATCCCATGAATGACCTAGGAGTTATAGCAAAATTATTATATATTTATAAATTATAATAAAAAAATTACTCACAGCTTCGCGACGCTGCTGCTGCCTCTGCTGCTGCTGGCTCTGCTGCTGCTGTTGTTGTTGTTGCTGCTGTTGCTGTATTTGGAGAAAAAAAATTAATTATTAAAAAAATATTTTAATAAATTTCAGAGCAACTTACTTCTGACATCTTGGCTTTTCGGAAAATCGATTCAGAATGAGCTAAATTCTTTAGATAATTTGAACTTCTTCTATGCATATCTTGATAAAAAATAATGCGTTTGCAAAATCTTGCAAATATTTCATTTTTTATAAAGCATCAATATGTAATTTAATATCATCACACTTCTTGTAAACAAATTCATATAGTTTGCAGCTGCAATACAAATGATTCGCACTCTTATATAAACACTAGATATTATCATAATCAAATTCAAAACAACAGACCAATTTTTTAATCTTTTTTCACGTAATTTTGTTATCAGCTCGAGTATAGTTTGCAGCTGCAATACAAATGATTCGAACTCTTATATAAACACTAGATATTATCATAATCAAATTCGAAACAACAGACCAATCCTCTAATCTTTTTTTCACGTAATTTTGATATCATCTCGAGTAGAATAAACAAATTCATATAGTTTGCAGCTGCAATACAAATGATTTGAACTCTTATATAGACACTAGATATTATCATAATCAAATTCAGAACAACAGACCAATCCTCTAATCTTTTTTTCACGTAATTTTGCTATCAGCTCGAGTAGAATAAAGTAAACAAATTTAGGTAATATCAACACTTGATTATTTCAATAAAATCTTTCTACATTCCAACAATCTTTCTATATGTAATTTCATCACCTTAAGAGAATAAAGTAAACCAATTTAGGTAATATCAACACTTGATTTTCAGCTCCTCAATTTATAGTCATGATCCCAAATCAAGTTTAATCCTGCTTAAAGCACATTTGCAACATCAGCACATTAAGGTGAATGATTCATGTAATTTGACACCACACTTCCTGTAAGCAACCCAATTCCAAGAATTTTTACTGATCGAAACGTTTCATTGGAATTCGTAAACATCCTGTTATAAACAAATTTAAGCAATATCAGCAAATGATTCATGTTTATTCTACTGATCGAAACGTTTCATTGGAATTCGTAAACAAATTCGCATTTAAGCTGCATGGTTCATACACACCTGTGTAAACTTCCTGTTTACAAATTCGCATTTTAGCTGAATGAGTCATGCACACCTGTGTAAACAAATTTAAGCTATATCAGCACATTTATTCTTTTCATCTAATTTGATGCCACACTTCCTGTAGGCAGCCAAAAATTTTATTGTTCCAAGAATTTTGCTGATCGAAACGTTTCATTGTAATGTAAACAAATTTTCACATTTTCATGTATGCATTCATGTAAACAATCTTATTTGCAAACTCGACCAGCAAAATAAAGTAATCAAATTAATTTGAGTGATTTTCTTATCATGTAATTCGATATCATCTCAGCCTGTAAGCAAATTCGTTGGAATTCATCCTGTGCAATGATTATTGTAGCAGCAGGATCATTCATGTTTACAAACCGTTGCTATAAAAGCGCAAGCAAACTCTTGGGGAGCACCAGTCAATCGAAGTGATTCAAAGTGTTAGTGTTGAATAAAAAAAATTAAAAATGTCTATCAGAGTAATAAATGAAAGTTTTTCATTAATTAATAAATTGCGAGAAGATGTTTTGAAGTGTTTAAGTGATGCAAATTTTGTGAATAAAAACAATATTATTAAAGAGTGCAACAGAAACATTCGTAAATATCAAGCAGCATTTCGGAAGTGTAATAATAATGCTAGAAAACAACATTTGCACAGCTGTATTGCTCAAATTAAATCGTTGAGAGTGTTAATCAAAGCTCCCCATCGAGGTGGAGGAATTAATCAACGAGTAATAAGAAGTGATTTTGTTAAGTGGGAAGAAATAAAAACAGCATTCGTAGGTAGAATTAGGGCAGGTGTTATCGTGAATATAAGCCACCTAGATCCTAAGCTGTTTATGCAAGATGCTTCCAAATTACTTGCTCGCCGCATTAAGAATACATTAAAACAACAATATCATATTAAAGTTGCTACAACGTTTTGCGGTGAGTTTATTAAAGAAACTGGTGATAATGAAGTTATTAAAGACATTAAGTACTTCCAAGCAAGAACTGCCCCAATCAGTGTGGAGGATAATTTGAATGAGTGGTATAAATTAAATATATACGACCCAATACTTACTCAACTGGAAGAGTTTCAAGAGAAAGACAGTGGTTGGGCTCTGCATTCTATAATACATTTAGCGGTGCATATCAACAAGTTTGAGCCGATTCGGGGATCATTTTATATACCTCTGCCGAAGGAGATTGCATCAAAGAAAGCATGTATAAATGTGAAAAACAATGATGAAGCATGCTTCGCGTGGGCAATAACATCAGCGCTATATCCTACAACTGTCAGCTCCGATAGGACCTCATCATATCCACATTATTCTACTGTGCTAAATTTAACTGGAATAACATTTCCCATGACGCTTAAGCAAATTACACAATTTGAAGGCCAGAACGATTTATCAATAAACGTGTTCATCCTAGAGAAAGAGCGTTTCTTCACCACAGTTCCAGTTAGACTTACGAAACACAGGATGGAGCGACATGTAAATCTCTTAATGCTGCAAGATGACTATGACCAGGCTGATGATGATGATGAAGATCATATGGATGATGATGACGATGATGATGATGATGATGCAAGCAGATATCATTTCTGCTGGATCAAAGATCTTTCTCGACTCATATCGAAGCAAACTTCAAAACATGATGGTAGAAAGTATATATGTGAGAGATGTTTGCTCTACTTTTACTCTGAAGAAAAATTAGCATCACACACTCCCGAATGCGAGAAACAAAATGATTGCAGAATTATGTTTCCCTCAGAGGAAAAGAAATGGTTGGAATATAAGAATTATAACCATAAGAATCCAGTCCCGTTTTGTGTGTATGCTGATCTTGAATCAATATTGAAGCCGATTCAGGGAAACGATCAAAATACACAGCGAATCCAGGAACATGAAGTTCACAGCATAGGATTCTATTTCCACTGCAAACATGATGATAAGCTCTCATATTACAGAGCATATAGAGGCAAAGACTGTCAAAAATGGTTTGCATTAGAATTGCAAAAGATTGTATCCATAGCTGTACAGGAGAAGCTGAACATCAGACCAATGCAAACCCTGACTAAAGAGGAACGGCGATCGCATATGGAAAATACTTGCTGCCATATATGTGAAAAAAAATTTGCAGCCGATGAGGAACGAGTCCGGGATCATTGCCACTTAACAGGTAAATACTGAGAAGCATAATTCAATTCATTTCTTTTCATAAATTCTTTTAACAGGAAAATACCGAGGGCCAGCGCACAATGCATGCAATCTGATGTACCAAGATTGCTCCATAGTTCCAGTCATTTTTCACAATTTATCTGGATATGATGCTCACTTCATTATTAAGGATATAGCTACATCTTTCCCAGGAAATGTTGATCTCTTGCCAATAAACAAGGAAAGATATATCTCGTTCACCAAGCACATGGACGGCAGCTACATAAAATTCAGATTCATCGATTCCTTCCGTTTTATGGCTGAATCTTTAGATAACCTATCATCATTGCTGCCGATGGATAAATTAAACATTACAAGATCAGTATGGCAGGGATTGGATGATGACACTATCAAACTTCTTACACGCAAGGGTGTCTTCCCATATGATTTTATTGATGACTGGGATAAATTGGATTTCCGGAACTTGCCAACACAGGAAGCGTTCTGCAATAAACTGACTGACAGTGCTATATCTCCTGAGGACTACAATCATGCTGAAGAGGTCTGGCAAAAATTTGAAATACAAACACTTGGTGAATATTCAGATCTATACCTTAAGACTGATGTTCTCCTATTGGCCGATGTGTTTGAGAACTTTCGAGAAGTGTGCATGAAGACATACAATTTAGATCCAGCACATTATTACACCATGCCAGGCCTAACATAGGATGCTATGCTAAAATACACTAATGTGAAATTAGAGCTGATAACCGACGTAGATATACTGCTATTCATAGAGAGAGGCACTCGAGGTGGTATAAGTCAATGTTCGAACAGATATAGTAAAGCCAATAACAAATATATGGATGATTTTAAGCCTGAGGAGAAAGAGAAATACTTGATGTATTATGATGTCAATAACCTTTATGGATGGGCCATGTCACAGCATTTACCAACCGGAGGATTCAAAAGGGTTGATGTTCCCAATATTGAAGTTTCCGAAATTCCTGATGATTCTCCAACTGGATACATATTCGAAGTCGACTTGGATTATCCTCAACATCTGCATGATAAGCATAAGGACTTACCATTTTGCTCTGAGCATGCAGCACCACCTGGAGCAAAATTAGAAAAGCTTCTGACAACATTACATCCAAAAACTAAATATGTTATACACTACCGAAATTTGAAGCAATGCTTATCACATGGACTCATCCTGAAAAAAGTGCACCGGGTACTTCAATTCGACCAATCAGCTTGGCTTAAGCCATATATTGACTTAAATACCACCAAACGGATGCAGGCTACAAGCGATCATGAGAAGGACAGCTATAAGAAGATTAATAATGCAACTTTTGGTAAGACCACGGAAAATGTGCGCAAGTATAGCGATATCAAGCTTTGCATGAAGTGGGAAGGTCGCTATGGTGCAAAAGCTCGGATTGCGGCACCCAACTTCCACAGTGCAACGATATTTGATGAGAATTTAGTTGCTGTGGAATTAAGGCGACTCAAAATATTATTCAATAAGCCGCTCTATATAGGAATGGCAGTTATGGAAATTTCGAAAATATGCCTGTACGATTTTCACTACAGTTTTATGCAGCGTGAGTATGGAGATAAATGTAAAGTCATGTATACTGATACAGATTCTCTAATATATGAACTTGAAGAGAAAAATGCATATGAGTTCATGGCCGAAAATATAAACAAATTTGATACAAGTGATTACCCAGAAGATAATGAATTCAATTTACCGCTCATGAATAAAAAGATTCCTGGGCTAATGAAGGATGAGCTGAATGGGAAAATCATGAGCGAATTTGTAAGCTTGCGCTCGAAAATGTACAGTCTGCGTATAAACGCTGGTAAAACTGTAAAAAAAGCGAAAGGAGTAAATGCTAATGTAGTCCAGAAGCATATCAATTTCGAAGACTACGTCGAATGCTTGAATAACGAGCGAATATTAACTGCCAATTAGAGCTCCATACGATCCCATAACCATAGCGTGTACACTGTCAGTCAAAAGAAGATCGCATTGAGTCCTTATGATAATAAGCGACATATTATGAGCGGAACGACGGATACTCTACCATGGGGGCATTACTGCATTTCATCAGATCAACAAGTGGCAACTGCAGACAGTATCCAAGTCTAGTGTAAATAATAAATGTATTACAGTTTTAGTTTTATTTATTAAAGTAATTTGCATTATAACTACATGTATTAAGTATTATAATTTATTTTAAATTGTTAAATGTTTCTTCAAGATATTATAAAACATCTTTGGTATTAATCCAAGAATTGTGTTTTGATGAAAATCCGAGCCATTTAACGTAAGCTTTATCTCCACTCTTCTTTATGATTTTCTCTATGAGATATAGGTTTGGGTGTTTAACTTTCAGCAGCTCCAATTCATAAAAGCCTCCTGTGATTGGATTTCCTTGATAATCTTCCAGCCGATATGTGATGGGGTTTGTGTTTTGAACTTTAATAATTTTAAAAATCTCAGCTGTCCAGTTTGGTGTATAGCCTTTCTCAAATATATGCTTGTATTTGCTGATGCGTACAAAATCTCCAACTATATACTTTGCAGGAACAACAATCTTTATATGACTGTATACAGTTGAAAGCAGTTGTTTCTCATTGGAGGCGTTGATATCACGTGGTCTCATTTTTGTAGTTCGATGTATTCGTGAATTGTATTCAGTGAGCAGTTTCTTTACCATACCAATCCACTGATAAGTTCCATTAAAGCTGAATTCCTTCCACATCATATCCTTTAGAGTTCGGTTCAATCGTTCCACTATTGATGCTTTGAGGAAACTGTACGTAGAGTAATGATTAATTGCATGCTTCAGCATTAGACTTTTAAAGAAGCTGATGTAGAATTCCTTTCCATAATCAGTCTGCAGGTTTTTAGGTATTCGTCCCTCGCTTAATATAGACTGCATGGCATCTCTTACTTTTACACCAGTTTTTCTTTTAATTGGAATTGCCCATGCATATTTGGAGAAGGTATCAATTACTGTTAGCAGATAGCGGTAACCCTTGTTCACATACTTGTAGGGATCCATTTCAACCAAGTCTGCCTGCCACAAGTCATCTAGTCCTTTGATAATCACACGACGTCGTTTAAAATTTTTTCTCGCTGGTTTATGCAGCTCATTTATCACTTGTCTCCTACTCATCGTAATTATAAATGAAACAGATTTCTCAAGAGTTTTTACTCATATACACCATCTTTTGGTGTTAAGTCTTTCTTATTTATTACTGAAGTAAACAGATAGTTTTCAATCTTCGCGATTTCATCATTGATATATAGCGTTAAATTTGTCACCTCTATATAAATAGTTTTTTTTTATTTCTTCAACACTTATTTTAATTTTCTTGTCAACATAGTCTTTGGTAGTAGCATTATCATTTTCAAAGGGTTCACCAAGTCTTTTTATACACTTTGAGTTTAGATCGTAGTCTCCGTTTATCGTTAAATTAAATCCAATACCCCGCTCTCCTTGTTCACCAGCTGGACTCTGAGCTCCTCGTTTACCATCTGGTCCTTGAATTCCTTGTTTACCGGCTGGTCCCTGAGCTCCTGTTGGTCCACGTTCACCTGCTTTCCCAAGATATCCTCGCTTAGAGAAACGTCCAAAATTGTCAACGCTCATCTGTAGATTGTGATGAAGTATGGTAATGAAGTAGTATTTAAACTATAATATCTGCTTCTCGCAACTCCTCCAGGATAGATACAATTTCATTGTTGTGACTGGTGTTTCCAGCCTGCTTTGATGCCATTAGAAAGCGCAGTCTATCCACTAATTCATTTGGATCATCCCAGTAAATGTGATCAATGTTTTCCTTAGGCAGACGCATTAGTCCCATGCCTTTATGCTGTATAAGTTTACTGATTATAGCTTTATACTTAGCCGCTTTACTACCCTTTATTTGCCCATCTTCAGCATAGTCACGTTTATATGCATTGGTATCTCACAAAATAGATCCATAATTAGTTAAATCCTCTTTAGTATATAGACTTTTTACAGGATCTTTCATAAATAGCAGCTCACATAACCCCAAAGTTGTTTTATAGCTCTTCCCCTTGATAACAATATTTCCTACATCATCAAAATCAAACGTTGAATTACCGATTCTCCACGCGTTGTCATCATAGTAAACTCCATAGGTTGGATCAATTTTAGGGCTATTATCAGTGAATAGCTTTAAATAGTTTGAAACTATGTATCCAGACGTATCGGGGGAGGTGACAGGAGACCTTCCTGTCAATGTTCTTGAATGTTTGGGTGTTGCGAATACTTCTTCAGATGTTAAGGAATAATCTTCATACTTTATAAGTGTGCTACTAGCCTCCATTTTCACATATTTTCGTTTTGGAGGAGTAAAAGGTTCCACAATTTCGTTGTCTTCTTCTTCTTTTTCTTCTTTTGGTTCCAATTTGACTGGTGGCTCGTTTTTGACTCTGGTAACAAACTCTTTTAAGGGTTTGGTGATTGGCTTGAAAGTTTCTTCAAGTTGAGCTTCTGCTTCAATCCTTCCCGTCTTTAGAGCTTTAAATTTCCTTCGCACTGCATTCCTTGTCTTGATGATTTCTTTTAATAGATTTTCATTCATCTTCGATATTAACTGAATAATGGCTTTTCAAACAGCTCTGATAACAGGTAAACAGCTTTCCAAACAGCTCTGGTAACAGCTTAATAGCTTTTAAAACAGCTCTGATAACAGCTTAACAGCTTCCCAAACAGCTCTGATAACAGCTTAACAGTTTTTCAAACAGGTCTGATAACAGGTGAACAGCTTTAATTTACTCAGCAGTTCCACAGGATTCGGTGTGCTTGCGACTGAGTTACAACTTCGACTTATGAATATTTCGCATGTTTCATCCTTTTATAGTACAATGAAGGTATCAAATCCTTTACGATAGCGACCCTTGTTTAATGAGCTATCCTTATCAATCATCAAGAAACCATATTCATCCTTCCAGCACTCAGCACAGGCTCTTCGAAATTTATCAAACTTCATGTCGGTGTTCACATGATCATTATAGATATGTTTCAAATTCAAGTCATCTTGCTTGAATAAGATGATTAAATTAGCATTGTCACGTATTAAGTGCTTTGGTATATGCGTATATGTTTGACAGAGATAGAAGCTGTCTATATCTTCGTGGCGACCCATGCAAAAATAGGATCGCACATTATCTTGCTTTTCACATGCTACATCATCGAAAATAAACACTGAATGTGATTTGGCTTCCTCTGGAGGTAGAACGTCGCAGTTGTTTGAGAATGTATAATACCCCAATCCTGATATGGGGGTCATCACTCGCTTCAAGTATACATACTTTGGTTGATGCAAAGATTTTGAATATATGTAAATATTTTCATATCTCAGACCATTGGGATGTTCCAGCAAACTTATCATAACATTAGTTTTTCCACAATTCGATGGTCCAACAATGATGCTCCTTATACTATTAGGCAATAGGGGCCCATGCTTCTTTTTCACCTTCATAACAGCTACATCAGCATTTCGAACAGGAAAAGCTTGTTGTTGTTTAATGAACCGCATATTGAAGACTAACGGGATTCCTATAAGTATACCTGTTTATATTACATTTCAACAGTATCATCGGAACCTTATAAGATGCCGGATCACAAATCGAAACGCTCCAGAAAATCTTTGAAAGGGGGCAGAGGACTATTAAATTCAATCATCAACAAATTACCTGTAGAAATACATCTACCGGGATACCAGTACTGTGGACCAGGAACAAAGTTACAAAAAAGATTGGCGAGAGGAGATCCGGGCATTAATCCATTGGACGCAGCCTGCAAAGAACACGATATAGCATACTCGCGACATAAAGATACAAGTGATCGACATATAGCTGATAAAATATTAGCTGAAAAAGCCTGGCAGCGTGCAAAATCTACGGATGCAAATTTGAGTGAACGTGTCAACGCCTGGCTTATAACAAACGCAATGAAGGCTAAAATTAAGCTAGGTATGGGTCTTAAGGCTAAAAATAAACGCCAACCCACAATCCGAGAAGCAGTACGAAATGCACGAAAGATTTTAAAAATCAAAAAACCAAAAGACTTGATGGAAGCTATAAACATAGCTCTTAGTGCAGCTAAAAATAATAAAAATTAATTAAAACTCCACGAGTGATACCTGTACCAAAGGTTGGCGGAGCACTTCCATTCCTCACCCCGTTGTTTGCTGGGCTTTCAGCATTGGGAGCACTATCGGGAGGTGCAGCAGGCATAGCTAAAGCAGTAAATGATACCAGTGCGGCAAAGGCAAAATTGGAAGAAAGCAAACGTCATAACCAAGCAATGGAAACTATAGCGGTTGGTAAAGATGGAAACGGGATGTTCTTGAAGCCATACAGAAAAGAACTTGGACTCTATCTACAACCTCAACCAAAAAAGTATTAAAGACGCTACCCAAAAGACCGCTAAACGAGTTGGATCTTCACAAATATACCACACACTTGCCGCACTTCATAGGAGTATTTATGCGTGATAATCTACCTAAAAAGCCATGGAAGCGAGAAAGCGGTATTGTTAACTTGGACATCTCAACTGGAGCAGGTACACACTGGGTAGCGTACTACAAGAAAGGTGATAACATCGAATACTTTGATAGCTTTGGCAATCTCCAACCACCACGGGAGCTCATAAACTACTTGGGTAGTAATATTACGTACAACTACAGTTCTTATCAGAACTATGATGCAGTAATTTGCGGTCACTTATGTTTAGAGTTTTTATATAATTGTTATAGCCATTAATTATTATCTATAAATAAATGTATCTATATTGAAATTGTGACAGTTCATTATCAACCGCCATGTCATTAACACTTACTCTCACGGGAAATTCATCTCTACTCAGTGCTGAGTACTTTCCCCCGCTGGAGCTAGCAACGGATTATGTTTGTGGATTAATTGATTTTCAAACATACAACTCTATACCAAATATTGATGTGAGCAATAATCTGGTTCATGTTGGGAATGAGGTTGTTGAGATACCTGTTGGATCCTATGAGATTGATGATATAGCAAAATATGTACAAGGATACTTGGATAAAGAAGGGAGAAGGATAAAGGTTACAATAAAGACTAACAATAATACATTGAAGAGTGAAGTTAAGGCAACTGAAGAAATACATTTTGAAAAACAGAGATCCATAGCTCCTCTGCTAGGATTCAGTAAAAGAAACTTATCTGCTAATATAGTGCATACATCAGAGTTGCCAGTCAACATCATTAAAGTAAATACTATACGCATCGAATGTAATATTATATCAGGATCATTCTTCAACAACACACAAGTACACACTCTCCACGAGTTTTCCCCGAACGTTGGGCCTGGGTATAAAACAGTGGAGGTACCCAAAAATGTAATCTATTTGCCTGTCAACACCAAACGTATAAGTTCTCTAACATTGAAGCTCCTTGACGAAGACGGTGACTTAATCAACTTCAGAGGAGAGACTATAACCATCAGGTTACATTTGAAGCCACAGCATGTTGATATACAATAATGATAAATACGAGTTCGGAGCAGACAAGATCATTAGTCAGCGGACAACCTTGAAGCGGTCAAGACCTACATTAACACCTGCAAATACAGCATATTTACAATCGATAGGCTTAACGCTGAAACAATGAATAAAGGAATACTAGATATTGCACCAGACGCTCGCTTTGATAACAGTGTTACTAAATTTGAACATCACTCCTATTCACCATTTCTAACATCATTTAAAAACAGCGATGAAATCCGTATCTCTGTACAACATCAGGACTTGGATCTTCTACCCAGCAGGAGTTTTCTTTACATTGAGGCATCTCTATCAAAGCTGGATGGAACCGTCTCAGCAACTGCTAAATTAATTAACAACGCTCTACCATTTCTTTTTGAGGAAATACGCTGTGAATTAAATGCAGTGGAAACGGATCGTACAAGAAAATACCATTCCGCAGCTGGGACATATATGAGTATCCAGTACTACCGGAATCCACGCATCAAACCTGGTCAGTTAAGACTTCCACTCAACTGGAGAAACCTCGATTTATCATCTTAGCATTACAAACGGATCGAAGGAACGATAAAACCAAAGATGCAAGCAAGTTTGATCACTGTCAACTCACCGATGTTACAGTTCATTTGAACTCAGAATCATATCCCTATGATGATTTGAATTTGAAATTTGATTTGAATAGATACGCATTGCTGTATGAGATGTATATAAAGTTTACACAATCATACTATGGTCATCAGTATCAGCCGTTCCTCACATGGGAGAAGTTCAAAACCGATGCTTCGATCGCTGTCATTGATTGCTCACATCAAAATGAAACAATAAAAACTGGACCTGTTGACATAAGGCTAGAATTCAAGACATCTGAAAATATACTGGCTAATACAACAGCATATTGCCTGCTTCTACACGATCGAATAGTGGAATACAGTCCGCTGACAAGTGAAGTTAGAAAGTTAAATTAAGAAGATGGCTGTCATCGTAGACGTCCAAGGATTCAAAACAAAGCTCAATGAATTCATCACTAAAGAACTGGCAATTTTAAACAATGAAAACCAGATGCAGCACTTTATATTTCAACCACCGTTCAGATACAAAGATTTGACTGCAGCAAAAAAGAGACACGTAAAATGGCTTCAACACAATTTTCATGGATTCCGCTGGGATGATGGCTACATACCGTATCACAAGCTGTACACTATAGTTGAACCACTGCTTCGAAACAAAACCGTATATGCAAAGGGAGCTGAAAAAGTTCATTGGGTGCAGAAGATAGTTGGAGAGGGTGAAATCATTATCAGCGTCGACGATGAATACAACTGTGGAAAACTAATAGAGATTAACACAAATGCGCCATCTTGCCAAGTTCATATTGGACAATGTGCTATAAGAAATACTTTTATAATAAGAAATTTTATTGGAAATAAAAACAAGTGTTTATAAAACATAAGACTTTTTAATACACATACCCCAGAACCCTCACTGACATTGTCTAGAATCTGTTCATGGTGATGTCATGTTCTGAAATTCGAATAATGCTGATATCTACAAATTCCCTGCTAAGAAAACTTATTTAGGTGCAGCAAAACCATGATGACGTCATGCCGATATCTAGAACTCTCCCGCTAATAAAAGAAAACAGCAAAATCAAGGCATGCTGGTAGTTCCGGCTAAGACCGCTAGGGTACCTTACTCAAGAAATGGTGCGTAGAGGATTTCTGATGAAAATTTCGTCCCCCTTAATACCCCCACCCCAACCATCTAGAATCCATTGGCATGAACAAAAATTTCCTAGCGTCAACTTTAATTATTGCTAATATTAGTTCAAAACCAAAAGCCTACATTTAGGCGCACCACATATCTATTTAAGGAAACCGTATTACGGGAGCATGCTGGTAGTACCTGCTAATGCCGCTAGGGTGCAGTCAAGACCAAATGACACATCCCGGTAGTACCGATTAATCCCGCTAGGGCGCCGTCGAGACTCAATGAAACCAAAAGCCTACATTTAGGCGCAACACATATCTATTTAAGAAAACCGTAGTACGGGAGCATGCTGTTAGTACCGGCTAATGCCGCTAGGGTGCAGTCAAGATCAAATGACATACCCCAGTAGTACCGGTTAATCCCGCTAGGGCGCAGTCGAGACCCAAACCATACAACCAAGACACAAACCTACACTTAGCACGGGCGCAAACCACCTAGCGACGGTGGCGCCATCTGTGGCGAAATCCTGGAAGCTAAAAAAGTGCGCCAGATCTGTCATAGTTTAACTACTCTTCCTAGTTATCGTGTTCAACTGGAGCGTCCATTTACTAACACCGGAGTAGATTTCTGTGGGCCATTTACGATTCGATACGGCGTTAGAGGATGGCAGCGAAGTAAGGCCTATATTTGTTTGTTTGTGTGCCTCGCAGTGAAGGCAGTTCACCTTGAGGTTGTCTCAGATCTCACCACTCAATCATTCCTGATGACATTGAAAAGATTTATTTCTCGAAGAGGAAAGTGTACGACGATCTACTCGGATAATGCGACAAACTTCGTTGGAGCTCGGAATGAAATGATGGATCTTCGTAAGTACGACGATCTACTCGGATAATGCGACAAACTTCGTTGGAGCTCGGAATGAAATGATGGATCTTCGTAAGTTCTTTAACTGTGAAGATCACAAACATCAAATAAGCGAAGCCTGTAGAAATCAAGACATCGATTGGAAGTTCATACCGCCCCGTTCCCCACACTTCGGCGGATTGTGGGAGAGCTCCATAAAGCTAGCAAAGCATCATTTGCGAAGAATTATGGGGATGCACAGCTTTGTCATACGAGGAACTGACTACAGTCGCCTGCCAAATAGAGGCCATAATAAATTCACGTCCAATAACACCCTCTCTCCTGATCCAAATGACTTATCCGCTCTCACTCCTGCTCATTTCTTAATCTTCTCTTCTCTTACAGATATAGTTGAACCTGATTATAGGGAGAAGAATCTGAGTACGCTCAATCGCTGGGAGCGTCTCAAGTATATCCAACAGCATTTTTGGTCCCGGTGGAGTAAGGAGTATTTGCAGCTCCTGCAGCAGAGAGTTAAATGGAAGCAGACATCTCAAAATATCAAGATCGGCACAGTGGTTTTATTAAAGGATGACAACATTCCATCCATGAAGTGGAAGCTAGGTCGAGTGGTAGAAGTTCATAGAGGTCCCGATGAACTCGTAAGAGTAGTAAGCGTACGAACAGCAAATGGTATATGTTCCAGAGCAATAACAAAGGTATCGCCACTCCCGATCGAAGACGGCAGCGAGTCATACGTTTCATTATATTCCTCTTTGAAAGCGGATGTTATTAAGGTGGCCGGTATGGGCGAGAAGCCTGGTAATGCCCAAATTTCCATGGACGAAAATTCTGGTTATGTCTAAATTTTGAAGTACTTAGTTCTAGAACATTTATACCAATTGAATTCCTTTTGTAGTAAATTTTTGTATATTCGTACTAGAGTAAATTATATCATTAGTTGAGTTGTAAGTAAGAAGTCACTCTAATCGGTACACACGCGGCGATAACATTGTAATCGGTATATCAATAAATAATTATTATAATAATTAATTTTCGATTGTTTAAATTCAAATTCGACCCAAAAACTCTTGAGTCTCGTAACAGTCCGAAAAGGCTATCTAGGTTTCAAAAGCTACAATGTTTTCATGACATAAAACCACATAAATTGCGACATCCAAGTCAAACAAGGTAGCTTTCCTTACTTCCAGTCGTATCTAGGATACTTGAGCAGTATGAAGCACTCATATCTTTTTTCAAAGAAACAGTTGAAAAGGACCGAATTGTTTATCATAGTTTATCATACTTTGATTGACTTTTCAACAACGTTGTTCGTTTCATTTCTTGAATTTGTGTTGCCCTTTTCCACGAGCTAAATAAGCAAATGCAAAGTGAACATCCTAAAATAAATAGACTCTATTTCGAAGAATCGATAACTGTTATAGCGATTGCCAACTGTTGTCTTCAATCTAATTACGTTAAAAGCACGCCTGTAGAAAAACTTGATTTTATTAATCCAAAACATTTTCTTCCTTTAGAAAAAACATATCTGGTATTAATGCACAAATATTGTTAGTCGGGTATAAAGATCAAACTAAAATAACGGACTTTAGGCGGCGTTTTTTCGATTTCTACATTGAAAGCTTAAAACAAATTTATTCGTGGTTTAATTTTAACGGTGAAAGGTTAAAATATCTTTCTTTATTGCATCCAGAAAATATTACAGCTAATGCAAGTTTTGCAAAAATAATAGAATTATTTCTGGCTGAAAACGCAACAGGTCAGAACATAGATACAGAGTGGCGATTACTTCGAAAATCCGATATACTCTAACTCTCCAAATCAACCCATGAAGATATTGAGTTTTGGAAAGAAGTAAGACAACTAAAAATAGGCGAAAATCTTCCTGTCTTCCCGTTTCTGACAATTTTGTATTCAATATTTTTTCTCTTCCCCATTCTTCAGCAAACTGCGAAAGAATTTTTCACAAGTGAAACGGCAAAAAACTGACATGAGGAATAAGTTAGCTTCTCCTACACTCGAAAGCATGCTTAGAACAAAGAACTTATTGAATAAGTATACATGTTCAATTTTTCCATTACCAATGACATGGCAAAGAAATATAAGCTTCTAAATATTAACAATAATAACGAATAATACATAAAATTGTTAACCTGTTCCTTCTATAATTATGTATATTTAATAAAGAAAATGCAAAATAAAGGTAAGTTCAGAAACGCTTCATGGCCGTCATAATAACTACATGCGTAGTTAATGTGTATTTACAATGAGCTTTCGAAAAAAAATACAAATACAATACTTCTTACAATGAGTCAGTGTTACCAATAATGTCTTTCTAAAATCGGCTAAACAGGCTTTAAAAATCGGCAAATTCCAAATTCCATTCTACACAAAATAATGCAAAGTCGAATGAATGTAAATGCAAAACCAGCAAAAAAAATCTCGCCGAGGTACTATCGAGTGGTGTTCTCTTTTCCTGATTCAGAAAACTTTCTCGGGATGTTTTTGTCGCTGGAAAACCCGTTTTCGTGCACTCCGGTCATATACATCCCAGTTACTACATTTCGCATATATTGCGTCGGTTATTTCTTTCAGGGACATAAGTGCTCTGTTGTGAACATTTTTGTCATCGAAAGTAATTTTCCACGACGCACCAATTTCGCACAATCACGAGCGGAAAAAGTAGTCGCGCCGAGTACTATCGAGTGGTGTACTTTTTTCATGATTCAGAAAACTTTCTCGGGACTCGCCGGAAAGCCAATTTTCATGCACTTGCATCACATACACCCCAGTTACTATATTTCGCATACATTTTTTCCTTTCTTTTCGGGACATTAGTGCTCTGTTGTGAACATTGTTCTCAGAGGAAGTCATTTTCCACGACGCACTAATTTCGCACAATCACGAGCGGAAAAAACACACTTTTTCATCCAAGAGGCTCAAACTACATCCGATCGCCAAAGCACCACACCAAACCAAGTGAGGTTTACGTCAATCCTGAAATTGACTGAAGAAATATTAAAATCAGCTAAAAATCTGCTGTCGGCTAAGGTAAATTTTTTTTTTGTCTAAAGAAGTTGAAAATTGGCCAAATTAGCCGATTTTTGGCTCAATTGGAAACGCTGCAATGAGTACCTATCTAGCGAGAAAAGTAATTCATTAACTATGTTAACTGTATTATGATGACTATCATGATGCGGTAGTGAACTCGTCCATTGTGCATTTAAGTATGTAAATGTTTCCTTCATTTGAATTTGTTTTTTTTTATATATATCAATAAACTCCTTCGTTGTACTCGAATTGCGTTAAATATATGTTTTTATTTGGTCAATTTACATATTTGAATGAATAGTCTTTTCTGGAAGAAATAAGATATAATCCTGTTAAGTGCAAGTAAAGACAAAAAAACGATGCTAATTACTTGATTTAGCTGGTTATCCGGTCGATAGGTGATTATAATAAGATGAAAATGTTTATCGCCGTTTTGACTGAAATTGATTGAAAATAATTTCAATGAATTTGCCAATTGCAATAAATGCAAAAATAATAATTGACCTTTTCGATCCAGCGATCAGAGAAATCTCATCATATGGCTATCTCTGATCGATAGAATATTTGTTTTATTCTGAAACTAGCATTGTATAAGGTAAAGTTGAACAGGTATGTGCCGCATGCTCTTCCCAGCAAATTTCTGAAAATACCAGCAATTTTGACCTAAAAATTCCAGCAACTTGAAAATGTAGGCTGGTAACGCTGGTGGTACTTTGGCGATGAAGGAAGAAAAGTAATTCGGCGGTACGAGATCTGATAGTTTGTGTTCCTTTAGTACAGTGTATACAGAACAAGGCTAAGTAAAAGTGAGAATCAAATACACGAGGGTTTTCCTGATTGCGCGGAGAAATATCGTGTGCGTATACGTAGGGACGTTACGGATGATATTTGGTACAGTTTCTTCCGTGCAACAATTCGACACCCAACTAGACCTTTCCGAGAAGAAAAGGGGCAATTACCTGTTCAACTGTATGTATAGCACGCAGTGGTGAGCGTACGAGTTCCGCAAAAGTTGCTTCAACAAGTCGACGCTCGACCGGTAGGACCCTGAAGGATAAGTGCGATTATTAGTTTCTCTTTGTGTGATGAAGATACCATCGCAATCAAAGTTTTTCTGAGCCGACGGGGATTTCCCTATTAGAAAGAGCAATAATTATCTTAGTTATGCTTGTAGTGTCATTCCTTATCAGTTTATCTGTGTATTTAGTACAGTGGTGAACATAACATTTTATTCAATTTTTTTGTGTGCAACAATTCCACGCACAACTAGATTTTTCCTATAAGAAAAGGGGCCATCAGAGTGCTCCAATAAATCAACGCTCGACAGGAACTTTCCTATTAGCTTCCTAATCTAATCATTATCTCACTTGTGTCTATAGGGTTATTCATTATCAGTTTAATTGTAACAGATATTGCCGTTACAAGTGAATATCAATCATCGTCAAGCAAAATTGTTTGCTTCATCGGACGTCATTTGCCAATAGCCTTCGAATTCGCAGGTAAAGGTAGATGATGACTCAGGTGACCAAAACTATTTTATATTTCCCTACACTACGTAACTTAGTTACTTTAGCTGTGTTCTTTTGTGTACCTGGCTCTAGAACTCCCATACATTGGTGAGAACAATTTGTTCTGTCGATTGAAGCAAACTATTTGTACTGTTCGCTTCATTTTGTAGCGTATACCCCCTTACGCTACTTTTGTTTGGCTTCTCTACGCCTGTAGAGAAACCCCTATGATTTCCAAGAGTTTCCTGAAAAGTTAAAAAATTTAAATGTAGGCATTTCCGAGAAGTAGCCCTATGCTACTTCTCCATATTACAAAAAATTCCTGAAAAGTTAAGGAAAAAATTTAAATGTAGGCATTTCCGAGAAGTAGCCCTATGCTACTTCTCCATATTACATAAATTCCTGAAAAGTTTAAAAAAAAATGTTTTTTTAATTTTGGCATTTCCGAGAAGTAGCCCTATGCTACTTCTCCATATTACAAAATTCCTGAAAAGATAAAGGTACATCACCCAACAACAAAGAATTTTTTTTTCTTTCAAACAAACAAAAAAAAATTCCTAAATTGTGCAAAGCGCACACAATTTACAATTTATCATGCCAAAACTCACTTACGTCATTACTACGTGCCAGCGAATTGAAAGTGAAGTGAACTGTCGTATTCGCATACCACCTTCATTGACTTATTTGTGAGCCTTGCCAATTAGGCTGACCCACGAGCATGATATTAGATCGTTAGTGATAAGTACGAAACCCATATAAAGAATAGAGGGTTAACACAATCTTATAAAAAGTAGTGTAAATATAAAAAAAAAGAGGTCAATGTACCCACTATAAAAAAGAGGTCAATGTACCCAATATAAAAAAAGAGGTCAATGTACCCACCATAAAACAAAACGAAGAAGAGAAAAGAATAAAACCAGTGAGCTTCCTGAAGAAAACGGCGACTGCTTCAACACCGGCTGCAGCCGTCCAATTACTCCAGCGAGGGAAATCTTCAGTTAGACTCCGCCCTTACCGCGCAGGTGGGGTCCCAGGTGCTGTAGAACTAACATTTTTCCTTTAAGTAACATTTCCGTTCTTTCATTACTATATATATCTATTACTGTATTTGTTTATATATATATTTTCTTTTATTACTATTAGCCCGTAGGAATATGATTGGTAGCCCTAAGGTTCCTTGTTTTTTTTTTTTTTTTTTTAATAAGCTTAGCTAGTAGGGTTTAGGGTGAAGATAAGTTGGATGTCAATTAAGGCCGAACAGGAAAGAAACCTAAGTAAATTTCCTTTTCCTCCTTTCTACGAATGTATACTTATTATGTTGTACGAATCTTGTCAGGGAGGCGAATGGTGAGATATCACAAAGTGCTCGAGTGCAATAAAAGCCAATATAACGTAAATTTGTTTGAGTGGTTTTTTATCCGTCTTTCGCATTTCTTTTAGCGCACACACATTTAGCAGCATCCTCTAAGTCGGCGTCCTCCGGGGTGTCATGGTTCATCGCTGTCTTAGCTTCACGATGATTCCTCCCCAGGTGTTCAGGATCAACATGATTGAGTAAAGGATATAGGGGAAAGGTGTGATGGATCGGTCCATGGACGTAATCCCTTAGTAACCGCAATAACAAATGGGGCCAAGTATTTTTGTTTTGCACTGCGACGTCTTAGCCAGGGTGGATGGGGGCGATGGGCCCGTTTACGTCCAGGCAGGACTCCATCATCATCGGGAGTCCACGCTCTCTCTCTCAATCTCTACGTTTCTCTGTCTCCGGGTGTTAATCACTTGTTCGGCGTTGCTGAGGTCTTCGTTCTCTTTCTTTTTCTCTTTCAGCATTTGATAAAATAAATTTTCTTCCTTCCTTTTTAGGCTTTCAGGTTCCACAAGGAGAAGGAAGTTTGCATAGATTCGTTTTTTTGTCCGTCTGTGCGTCTGTAGTCCCACATACAAGTTCTTTTCTTCACTGTCCGTCCGTCTATCTGGTCGTTATTTTGTCGAGTATGCACAGCTTAACAAGCATTGAAGGGATGTGGGAGGCAAGAACCACCCCAAGCCGGCTGACCGCTAGCGGCATCCTCGCTGTGCAGCCACCCACACATATCCTTGATATGATTTTGTAGCAAGAGGTGTCGGATGCGGTATGTATCTACATTCAGGCTCAAGTGTATGTAGGTATATCTGTCAGCTGACAAGCTCTTCGGTACAATTGAAACCTTCTATGAAAATGTAGGGGCGCTGTACTCCAATTTTTTAGTTGTAAGAGCTGGTCATACTCAACAGACATCTGAAACTATCACAAAAAATTGTGAAATAAATGCTTGACATTTTTCATTTTCCAACTGTTACTTGAAAGATCGAAGAGCTAGTTTTTATTTTAATGCTGTTATGTCGTGGCACAGTATATGCTGTCGTGGTTAAACTACAATGTTGCAGATAGAAGACAACATTTTGAGCAGGTGAGTTTTTACAAAAAAAATAATACATATATATCAAGACGACACTACACCACATTTTTATTTAAACACATGCGACTGCCTTTTCAAGTCCAAAATTTATTGTTGCCGAGATTTAGTAGATGAAGCCAGAAATTATTGATTGCTCAGCGGAGAGGCGTTTTGTTTGAGGAATCGTAGTCATTTGTTTCAGATAGCTTTATTCAAATAATTTTGTTAGGAAAGATATAAAAGTTTTATTTGGGTTCGGAAGATAAGAAAGCAAGTTTAAGATTATCAGAACACCATTTTTTCTGTATGAATAGTAGCTTAGAGCGCAGGAGCTATTCAATTAAAACTTTTTTCAGTTTTACATAAGAACACTGCAAATCTTTTAGAATGTTAGGACTCAGTTGGGGCTCCCATCTGGTAGTGAGGGAGACTGTTTCATGGCTTCTGAAGTATTCTCGAGGGTTTAAAACAGCCTACTGAGTGTTTACTCACACCCATATATCCTTTTCTCTTTACAGTAAGTGGCTTAGTCAGCGCCCACGCTAAAGAGGTAAATCCTAATACGAGATTTTTATGATAACATAACCAAGAAACTATACGGAATTATTTTTAAGTTGCAGATTTTTCGGAACCATCATCTTCGAGGGAAGACGTGCTCACATCAAGCACTTCAAGAAATTCATCATCATCGTCATCTCTAGATTTAAGAGATGAAGCTGAAGCAGTAAGAAATTGTGCATTTATAAATAAAATAAGAATTTTGTTAAATGAAGAATTCAGGCAGCATTTGCGCCTAACGAAGGCATCTGAAATTGTCGTTGTAGGTGAGTGAATTCACCAATAGTGACGTTTGTATAGAAACAAATCTTATTAAATGTGACCTAGGCAGGCAAGAAAACAACCAAAGCTTCTTTTCAGAAAAATACAGGAGAGCAGAAGTAGCACCGAAAGCAGTAAAGGAGGTCGTCCAATTATAGACTACGAATCGAAAATATATATACTCTTATGGTATATAGCCAATACTGTCACGTTTTGCCAAATTGCCAATCTGTTTTCGATTGCAAAATCAGCTGCATGAGAAATTGATAGAAATTTCAGCATTAGCAGTGAACATATCTCTTGGCCCACATCAACTAAAGCAGGAATGATAGCAAGAAAATTTGAGCTAATGAAGGGAATTCCAGATATCATTAGAGCAATTGATGGAACACATATTAAAATAAAAGCACCGAGAGAAAATAGATTAGCGTATTTTAATCGAAGAAAATACAACAACTTAGCGATGCAATGTATTGTAGATGCTAATAAAAAGTTTATAGATGTGCATTGTGTAGAGCCTGGATCGCTTCATGATATTAGAATTCTGAGGCGCTCTAATATTTTTCGTGAAGCGATAGAAAACAAGACACTGTTTTTCCTCGTGAAAGGTTTATTTTAGGAGATTCGGCATACGACTCTTTGGATTGGTTAGTTCCTCAATTTAAAGATAATGGAAAAAAAACATTTAATACGTTGCACTCTTCTACCACGATAGTTGTCGAAAATGCTTTTGGTTTACTGAAGGGTAAATTCAGACGTTTTCAGTTTTTTACAGAAAGTGTAGATCTAACTCTCTGCAGTAATTTAATAGTGTCGGTGTGTGCATTACACAACATATGCCCAGAGAGTAATGAACCAGAGCTAGAGGAAAATTTCGCTGACGATGATACTGATGATAGTTAAGTGCATAATGAAACTGTTGATGATGAGACTATTGACAGAGAGCTAGATGTCCTTCCACCACAGGAGGAACGAGATAAAAGACACCGTGCTTCTCATAGGACATTTAATTGCAAAAGGTATCCTTTGAAAATGATCAATTAAAAATAAATGCCCAGTGAATATGTTATTTTTATTAATTTTGTGCAATAGTTGCAATGAGTTCCTTAATAAGTGAAGCTTTTGCCTCGGCACTTTTCTTTTTGTCTTCTCATTTTTCTTTTTGCTTGAACAAAATAATAAAATAAATTTGTGTCAATCTGGTTTCCAAAAAAATCTTTGAATCGGAAGTCATGGAAGCTTTTGCCTCCAATAAATTCCTGCTATCAATATTTTTCGAAATTGAATAAGCTTGTGCATTCTGTATATACATCATTTCGTATATTCAGCATATATACATCGTGCATTGAACTATTCAAGAGCAAGTGCACTATTTGTTTACCTTGCATTTAATTACGTGCCAATTAATTATTTACTCGCTTTGTTTTATTTTTAAGTCACGTTGAATTAAACGTGCCCTGCGTATTATGCTGATGTACAGGCGTACTCGAGTTACAGGAACAGCATAACATATCCATAAAATAATAACTTCAAAGATTAATCATTACCCATTTAATTTACAAAAACAGCATAAAACCTTTTTGCTGACATAGTTGAGAACGGCTCACATAAGTAAGCCGACACCACAAAAGTTCCATAGACCGGCAGACACGGGTTTGCTGTAAAAGCACTAAACTTGCATTTTTCGCATTGTAAAAGAAGTAGAATTTAGATTTTGAACAACAAGTAAAAATCAGTTGTAAGAAGTAAGCGGTAAATAAAAGTCATTTTCTTTAATATCTAAAAACGGGTTTTAATTATTATTTTTTTTGATAATCAACCTTGTGAATATCATAACTGGCGCAGTCGGTAGGATGAGATAAATCATCCTCACGGAGTTATTCGATTAATATATTTACGTTAATAATAATCGCGACGGATTATCGTGAGCATTATTGTTGTCAAAGGAATATTGGCAAAAAATCGTGAAATTAATTCGATCAACCGTGAAAAGAATCTTAGAATTTGAATTCGTGTTCGCATAAACAAAACTAAAACGAGAGTATATCGTAAATTAGAATTCAACATAGTCGACGGGTAATTGACAAAAATCGCGAGAAGTTCAAATTACTAAGACAGAATAAGTGATATTAACGAGTGATACTATCGAAGGCAAATCGATAAATCTTCATTAGAACACAAGGAACGAACCTTGGTGAGTTTTAACTCTTCAGTTCGAGGACCTACTCAACCCGATCAAAGGAAAATTTATTGAATACAACAACATACAAGGTTTCCCCAATTATCTTCATTCACGCTGTTAAATCGAAGAAATGTGGAAGTACCTTATTGTATGGCATATGTAAGTCAAAAGTTCTGAATATCTTTTATTCTTTACATATTATCATTTTCTATGTCCAATTTTACTAATAAAGCCTTTAAGCCAAGAAGGAATTCAACAACTCCATATCCAAGAAATTCTAGTATAAGTTTTTTAAAATATAATATCAGTGAAAGTGATAAACCTGATAATTTGTTGCAAAGTGAAAATAAAAATACCAATACGTGCGAATTAAATAATTTTCGATACAATAAGCTTAAATTACCAGATAGTGAGGGAAAATTAGATACAATTTTTGAAAATTCTGTCTACCTTAACAAACCAATTAACACAAACCTAATAATGGAAAACGAAGTAAATGATGGTGTTCCTCAAATCATCCCTAACAATGCAAATAATGCAAATAACAATAATCCCGTTGATATCAATGCTATATTCAATTCACTTAAAGTGCCAGACGCTATTAAAGATTTGCCGAGATTTGACGGCAATCCCAGATTGCTTTATGAATTTATAAGTAATTGTGAAGAAATTTTGTCGGTAGTTTCTAGACTCGATGGAACACCCCAAGCGCGAATTATGCTACGTGCCATAAGAAATAAAATAGAAGGCCAAGCAAACGAAGTTTTGAACATGTACGGGATGAATCTTGATTGGGATCAAATTAAGAATAATTTGATTCTACACTATTCAGATAAACGTAACGAGACATCGTTAATTAGAGATCTCCATAATTTAAGGCAAAATAGTAAAAGTGTTGAAAAATTCTACAGTGAAATCATTGAAATTCTTGCAACAATGTGCAACCACATACAAATTCACGAAAGAGACGCTAACGTAATAAAAGCAAAAAAAAAGACTTATATACGGAAATGTGTTTAACCACATTTCTAACTGGTCTAAAAGAGCCTTTAGGGTCCACCATTCGAGCTATGAGACCCAAATCTCTACCAGTAGCCTTTTCTTATTGTATTAAAGAACAAAACATTTTCTATGTAAAGACAGAATCGAATCATGATAGGCAGCCGATAAATAGAAAACTCATACGACCAATTATTCCTCCAGTTAGTAATCTTCACTACGGCCCCAGAAATTTTGCACCACAACAACAGTTCTCACGCCCTATACAACCTGTTCGACAATTTACCAATTTCAATACTCATAGTTTTACACAGCGACAACCGAATACATTTAACAGACAAGTGCCTTCACTACAGCAAAGGCAGAATTCATTCTCTAACCAGACTAGATTACCTAGACCTGAGCCTATGGATACTAGCTCTGGCTATACCCAACAAAAAGCACAAAATTCAATGCAGTATCATAAACCCACCACCAGTAAATTTTTCAAGCAAAACTCCCCAAATTTTGCGAGTGAAGAACTATTCAATACAACAGATTGTGTTGATATAGACCAATTTGAAGACTCTGGAAACGATAACGATATTCAATCCTGCTACCAGCGACACTTAGACAAATATTATGAACAACTTCATAACCAGCCGGTTGAAAACGGAGAATTGGATGACGGAAATTTTCCTATAACCGCCTCAACAAGCCAATCGGGTACTTAGATATTAACAAACACGGTTTTATACTACCATACATTAATATAGCTTCCCCATTTGGACGACCGTTAAAGTTCCTAATCGATACAGGAGCATCCTCCTCTTTCTTAAGTCCGGAATTTATCCACCAAAAGGACTTAATATATACAGAGCCCACTGTTATAACCACCGTTTTGAATAAACATATACTAGATAAACAAGTAACACTACCCAACTTCATAGAATTTAACCAGCCAGGAGAAATTCGATTTTTAGTTTTCCGTTTTCATTGATATTTCGATGGCTTATTGGGATTGGATACACTCACTGCATTAGGCGCAAAGGTCGATCTCGCAAATCAAGTGTTAATAACTAAGAATTCCACTATTCCAATACAATTTAAAGCAAATTTTATGTTCCAGAAATACGAAATCCCAGCTAATTCGAAATTGACGGTCAAAATACCAGTAGACATACAATCTGGAGACGTTTACATCAAAACAATAGAAATTAAACCTAATCTATTTATTTCTGAAGGAATATATCGAGCAAGAGAATGGTACAGCATAGTTGAAGTAATGAACTGTTCTCATAATACTCAAACGTTACTTGTCGAACAACCGCTAAAAGTAGAACCAACGTCCTCCATTAAACTCACAGAGATTAATACCTTCGACATTCAGTATGACAACTCAGTTCATGTCACTACCCCTGCAGAGAATGTCACTAAACTCATTCGTACATCTCATCTTAATTCTGAAGAAGAGAAAACCCTGTTTAAAATATACAGAGAATACGATGACATCTTTTACAAGGAAGGACAACAATTAACCTTTACAAATAAAGTAAAACATTCTATCCCCACGGCAGACGAAATACCCATTTACACAAAATCTTATCGGTACCCTTATATCCACAAGCAAGAAGTGCAGAGACAAATTAGCGATATGCTAGAACAAGGAATAATCAGACAAAACTATTCGCCTTGGAGCTCTCCTGTCTGGATTGTTCCTAAGAAAAAAGATGCCAGTGGCAGACAAAAATGGCGTCTTGTTATAGACTTTCGTAAACTGAATGAGAAAACCGTTAGTGACCGTTATCCACTTCCTAATATCAACGAGATATTAGATAAACTAGGAAAGTGCATGTACTTTTCTACCCTTGATTTGGCGTGCGGATTTCACCAAATTGAAAAAACTGCCTTCACGGTAGAAGGAGGTCATTACGAGTATGTTAGAATGCCTTTCGGGCTGAAAGATGCTCCATCGACATTTCAAAGAGTGATGGATAACGTCTTAAAAGAATTACAAGGGCAGATATGCCTAGTATACCTAGACGATATCATAATTTTCTCCACTTCACTGCAGGAACATGCAGAGAATTTAAGGAAAGTTTTCGATAGGCTACGAGAAGCAAATATGAAGATTCAGTTAGATAAATCTGAATTCCTTCACAAGGAAATTGCCTTTTTAGGACACATCGTCACAACAGACGGAGTAAAGCCAAACCCTGATAAAATTAAGGGAATTAAAGAGTTTCCAATACCTAAAACCCAAAAGGAAATTAAGTCATTCCTTGGACTTCTTGGGTATTATCGCAAATTCATAAAAGATTTTGCAAGGCTTACCAAACCTCTAACCGAGTGCCTAAAGAAAGAAAAAAAAATTGAGCTGAATGATCGTTACATTAGAACGTTCGAACTTTGCAGAGATCTACTAATAAACGACCCCATCCTTCAGTATCCGGACTTTAGTAAACCCTTTGTACTAACAACCGATGCTAGCAACTATGCTATAGGAGCGATCTTGTCGCAAGGTCCCATTGGCAGTGACAAACCGGTGTGCTATGCTAGCAGAACCCTAACCGATTCCGAAACAACCTACTCAACCACCGAAAAGGAACTCTTAGCGATTGTATGGGCTACAAAATACTTCCGCCCTTATTTATTCGGAAATAAATTCAAAATCGTCACAGACCATAAGCCACTGGTGTGGTTTATGAGCCTCAAAGACCCTAATTCAAGACTAGTACGATGGCGACTCAAACTTGAAGAGTTCGACTACGAAACAGTCTACAAAAAAGGGAAACTAAACACAAACGCGGATGCGTTGAGTAGAGTAATACCCGAAAACAGTGAAACTCCTGAGAAAGTTGAATTAAATATCAACGAATCAAGAACTCACACCTCAGTACAGGGAACCAGCGGGTCAACTATACACAATCTCAGAACGCCCCTTGAATGAATTCAATCTCCAGATAATCTTTGAAAAATCTAATAGACAACCCCCAACATCCTAGGAAATGCCATTCAAAAATAAGCAAAGGCGTACTATTCGTATGAGCAGCTTCACAGAAGAAAGCGTAACGGCTATTTTCAAAAAGTATCTACCACCCAAACGACTAATAGCAATATACAGCGACGATGACACATTTAAAATAATTCTAACAGTCTATTCTAAATTTTTCGCTAGATGTAGGACTATGAGACTACTTCGTTGTACCGAAAAATTGCAAGAAATAACCAACAATGATGAACAAGATAAACTTATTAACGATTACCACCTTAATAACAACCATAGAGGAATAACCGAGACCTTAATGCATCTAAAACGAGAATATTTCTTCCCTTTCCTAAAAAATAAAATAACCCAAATAATTAATAGCTGCGATAAGTGCCAAACTTTGAAATATGATAGAAATCCTCCTAAAATAAAATATTCGATTCCAGAAACCCCTGAAAAACCACTAGATATCATACACATTGATATTTATAGTATCAACCATCAACTAGTCCTCATATTAATAGATAAATTCTCGAAATTTGCAGCTGCCTACACACTAAATGCTAGAAATAGCCTCACAGTAATCAAGTCCCTAAAACATTTCCTCAGCCAACATGGAATTCCGAAAAAACTAGTGTCAGACCAAAGTGCAGAGTTCACTTCAACCATTTTTACAGACTTCTGCAAACAATACAATATAAACCACCATAAAACTTCCTTTAACCAATCTAGTAGCAATTCTCCTGTCGAACGTATGCACTCTAACCTAACAGAAATATACAGAATAATACATGACAAACAAAACAACAGAGATCATGACGAAATCTTAAACGATGCAATCATAACCTACAATAATGCCATACACTCTGCGACAAAACATACTCCGTACGAACTTTTCACTGGTAGAATGCATAACTTCAACAAAAATTTAAGGTATAACAATAATCACGACTACTTAAGTAAACTAAACGAATTTCAAGCCCAATTGTACCCCTTGATTAAAGAGCAACTACAAAAACGGGTCACCAAAAATATTGACAGACTAAACGAAACCAGGGAAGAACCCCCAAAACTTAAAGAAGGATCCATTATATTCCGAAAGGAATGTAAGCGCAACAAACTAACCCCTAGGTTTAGCAAACATAGAATTAAAAGTAACAATAAAGTAACAATTATAACAAGCCAAAACAAAAAATTACATAAGTCAAAAATTAAGAAAAAACGCAAATTACAGGCTGACGGTGACGCAAGGACAAAAAATGGAGCTACTAGACCTTAACAACAACCATGGGCTTCTCCCAATGAGATTAGGACAAAAGAAGATGATACACACATACCATAACTTACTGCACATAATAAGACTCGAAACCTACCAACAGACTATAGACAGAATAACGATCTCAATAGACCAACTACATCATTTGGACGAACTGAAGGATTCGCTAAGTATAACAAAACTTAAACTGAGAGAATTACAACAAAAACTTCACATATTAACACCTAAACTAAGAACCAGAAGGGGAATAATAAATGGGTTAGGAACAATAATCAAAACAATTACAGGAAATATGGACGACAACGACGCCATCCGCCTGAACAAAGAAATAGATAATATACTTTCAAACCAATCTAATATCAAAAACGAAGTTAATAGACAGACATTAATTAATAAACAAATGATAGACAGATTTGATAATATCACAAACCATATTAACAGTCAACAGGAAGTCATCGAAAATTATTTAAATCACGCACAAGATAAGATAAGAAATAAAATTAGAATAGAAGACGACATAATCAAACAAATGCAATATTTTAACCAGATTAATTACAACATAGATCTATTGAATAACCACCTAACTGATATAGCAGAATCCATAACACTTTCTAGAATAAATATAGTACCAAAACAAATTTTAAGTCCGAATGAATTAACAGAAATATCCCAAATTGTTGAAAATCGGTCCATAGATATTAGATCAGTCGAACACATGTACGAACTTCTTGGCCTTTAGGCTTACTATAACAATACCAACATAATATTTAACATAAAGATCCCGATATTGCACAACGAAACATATTCCTTCTTCCACTTGATCCCGTTACCAATAGAGAAAACCAAACAAATAATTACCAAACCCTATGCAATCCTTAACTCAGAAAATATTCAGTACTTTGACGAAAAGTGTCCATACATTGAGGGAACATTCTATTGCAAAGAATCACTACATAAGAAGAAAATCAACGAATCTTGGTGCATAGCAAAAATCATCAACAACCTACCTGCAGAATGTCAATTATCAGAAGAAACCGAGATTAGCCAAATATTTCAACCGGAAACAGACTATATCCTATTAGTCAATGTACCAGACACAACACTACGGACAACATGTGAACCAGGTCCCCAAAAATTCAACGGAACATGGCTAGTTCATCTTCAAAACGGCGTAGTAGAGATCAATGGTATAACCTACGGAAATCAAGATAATATCCACTGGGATGACGTCTACATCTACCCATCCACATTTAGCAGAATAAATACAACAATAGCAACAGAAAAGTTAAACTTACAAAACTCAAAGCTTACCATCTACAAAATAGAGAAGATTTAGAAACCCTGGAAGTAAGAACCCAACGAAAGGACATCATTTCATATACAATAATTGCCACCTTCAGCTGCACCACAACTATCATCTTGATGTACCTAGTAAAACAGAAAAAGTCAAATCCCACCAACATCCTACAGGCACCATAAGAGGGAATCATCCCAACCACCGTCGTATTCGCTCCTGCAGAAGAATCCCCGCAAATCAATTTCCTCTGGCATTCGCTTCATCCTAAGGAGGGAGGAGTTACAGGAACAGCATAACATATCCATAAAATAATAACTTCAAAGATTAATCATTACCCATTTAATTTACAAAAACAGCATAAAACCTTTTTGCTGACATAGTTGAGAACGGCTCACACACAAAACACAAAAGTTCCATAGACCGGCAGACACGAGTTTCATGTAAAAGCACTAAACTTGCATTTTTCGCATTGTAAAAGAAGTAGAATTTAGATTTTGAACAACAAGTAAAAATCAGTTGTAAGAAGTAAGCGGTAAATAAAAGTCATTTTCTTTAATATCTAAAAACGGGTTTTAATTATTATTTTTTTTTATAATCAACCTTGTGAATATCATAACTCTCGCTCCAGAGTAACTATGTTTAGACTAGCATCGGTGGACCGATGGCCAGCCTTTCTCGAATCTAAGTCTTGGTCGCTTCTACTCTAATGTAACTATTGTTATGGTCGCATGAGAGCACGGCGGCAGCAGGGTAATGCCACGTGTAAACATGGCAGACCACCACCATGGAATCACCCTGACATCTACTTGTCAGATCTGTCGATGGAACCGCAGGCACCATATGGAGGAACGAGAGAAGATTGGACAGCGAAGAGGCCGGAATTAAAGTTTTAGTTTTTCTGGGTGCTTAAAAAGAGAGAAAAAAGAAAAGGAAGTTTTTTTGAGCGGAGGTGGTGTGGTCGAGGACAAACGATTTAAAGAGTGAATTCGCTGGATGATCGCCTCGAACCGAAAAAGGAAAAGTTTTATTTTCTAACAAAAAGTACCAACATTCTCGAGTTGCTGGTGTTATAAGTTTGTGGACAAAACAAATTAATACCAAAAAGGAAGTACAAGGGAAATCGACTCCCAGAGAGGAAACCAAAACAGGAAAAACCAGATAAGTCGTTTTTTTGTTAATTATAGAATATTCTTGAATAAGTAGACGCTGCATTTCCGTGTCCACATGGAAGATACCGTTCGACACGAGCCATCGGGTGGAGACGATTCTGTAATCTTGGATTCCCACAGCATACAGTGCCTATCGTCAAAATATTTAATCGGATTTATTATATAAGGAAAATCTTACTACAAAATTTATCTACGCAGCTTGATGGGAATTTTTCTTTCAAATGAACTTACAGTGCATATAGTCGTAATAGATAATTATATGCAGCTAAAAGACATTTCATCGGAATAGCACATTCCGTAAATTTATATATCATCATTTCATATATAAGCTAAGAACTTAAAGTACATATCGTCACAATATTTAAATAACTGGATTTATTATATAAGGAAAGTTTTACTACGAAATTAGTCTCATAACATGTAACTCCGTCTATGCAGCTCGTCGTTCATTCAATGAATTTAACGGCAAATTCCGCATTTGCAGCTCGGTGCTCTCTTTATTACCAAGTGAACTTACCGTGCCTACGTGAGCATAAGTCGTCATCCTAAGTTTTGGTGATGGACCCTGTAAATATATAAGCACAATTTTAAAACATGTTCGGTATACTCAGATATCGCCATTTCACATACAGACTAATGAACTACAGTCCCTATCGTCCAAATATTTAACCGGATTTATGATATAAGGAAAATTTTACTACACAATTTGTCTATGCAGCTCGATGCAAATTTTTCTTTCAAATGAACTTACAGTGCATATAGTCGTAATAGATAAAAGAAAAGCACATTCCGTAAATTTATATATCATCATTTCATATATAAGCTATGAACTTGAAGTGCATATCGTCACAATATTTAATTATCCGTATTTATTATATAAGGAAAATCTTACTACAAAATTCATCTACGCAGCTCGATGCAATTTTCTACTATGAAATGAACTTAAAGTGTATATTGTCATAATATGAACTTACCGTGTATAAAATTTTAAACTTTAGTATTGAACGTTACAGTATATAAGAATAATGTTAAAGATCGTCATTTCATATTAGTGTGTAAAATTTCAATATAACATTACTTTTGGGTGTTAGATCTCAGGGAAAGGAGAAAGGAAAATTTCTTTACAAATCAAACTAAATTTTTGGCGGCAATTAAAGAAGGATTATATTCCAAATTGCCAAGTTGAAATATGTACATATTTGGATTTTAAAACTTATTTTTCGTGTCATATGAAGCACTACAGCCTTGTGCATAAGTAGCTAGAACCTATATAGATTTCAGAAGTATTGTGGGGTGGCTTATTAGCGGTCATTGTAGAACTATCATATTATTCCTTTTTCCTTGCGTATTACGATATTTAGCATGTTTATAGACGATGAAGTTAATTTCGGTCGCACACCGCGACTGTGACGCGAAGAACCGCTGTTCAGCGAACCTGGAAGGAAAAGAAGAAAATATATATCAAATTCAATAGTTAATACATAAGAAAAAATTACGTCCACTTGGAGTTTCACAAGTGGAAAGATGCTCACGACGATCTGAAATGAAATAAAGAAAGGAACTAATAACGAGAATACAAAGGAATTTTATTTACAAGATTAAGTTAAAAGTCATTGATGCTTGCTATAATCATTGCTGTGTGTACATGTCTATAGTACAACTACAATGCTATGCAAAAATGTGAACATGGAAAAACATGAATAAATTCATGTTCCCAGTAAAACACACAACACAAAACATTAATGCACACTACAAATTACATAATTAAAACAATTATGTTCAATATTTGTGGGCAGATAAGGTGAAAATTGCCAGACGAACACTCACCTGACATTTGTCCGCAAATTCTCACAACATCGCATAATTATGAAACTAAACACTAAATTCACCAAGTAAATAAGTAAATATGATTACCTGTTGCCAAAGAATATCCTCAGTGAAGGAAAATACCTGAAAAGCACTGAAAAACACATAAAAAACACATTATAAATAAACTTGACACTCGCGCGCGATAGTGTCATAACACGTCAAACTTTAGATTCCCGCGACGTTTGACTCGAAACGGGATACAATCGAACCGCGATCTCGATGGCAGTGTTCGCGTCGCGATATTTTTCACGGGAAACGCGATATTCGCGATTTTTTATTTATTCACTTCCCACAATGAGTGCGAAAGAGAGTCACAGTGAGAAGAAGACAAAAAATCATTACAAATTGACAAGAAAATCATCGAGATTTTATAGCAAATGTTCCAAAAATCGTAAAAAATGGATAAAATCGTCGAATTAATTTCTACAAGAAAATTATCAAAATGTGCATCATTAAATTGGTTATCGATTGACAATAAGAAAATCTCATTCTTTTGTCATTTTCAGTGAAAATTTCGAATATTTTGTTTTATGGACGGCGAAAAGGGAACAAATTTTTCTATAAAAAGGGAGTCATTTCGTTGATCGTTGTTCTATTTTCAACGAGTTGTCAAAGAGGTTATATATGCTATTCAAGGTCATAGAATCCTCAATTTGCCATTAACATTTTAACTTAGAATTTTTACTTCGATTTTTCATCAGTGACATTTTAGACTTACAGTGTTCTTCGTTTTTATTTTCTCTAGTAATTTCACTTAGAGTTTTTTTTGTTGTTTCATCATTTATTTTTTATTTCATTTAAAGTCAGTTTTTCGTTCTTCAAAATTAAAGTAGTTCTGTCATTTTTAGTTCATTTTCCATTACCTTTTTTTTTAAAGAATTTGTTTCCAGTGGAGCTCGGGAATTATTAAATCTCGACGTGTTTTCTTTGACATTTTACAATAAATTCAAGGCATTTATTTCAGATAAATATTTGGTTAGGTGAAGGGTATCAAGATCTAAGATTGGATACCAATTGTTCATTGCACATATTGCACAAAATAACATCACCACATACTAAAAATTTATTGAATATAATTTTCTTGTGATTTCAGTTGTTTTTTCATAAAATTTCGTCAATTAATCAATTTATCAAGGTATAAAACTGTGCCCACACGGGTCACCTTTACGATTGACGATAACAATTTTCTTTTATTTTTCAGCATTAAATAAATTATAAAAATAGAAAGGAATTTGAAATAGTTTAATATAAGTCTAGCTAAGAAATTTGAGCAGAATTAATACAATCTAAACCAGTTCTAGTGCATAATTAAAAAAATATATAATCTAGTTAAATTGAATTACAATTAGGTTAGTTTCTTTGAAGTTAATTTTATTAGTCTAATTTTAGTAGTAGGAAGAATTTTGAGAAATAAATCTAAATGAATGAATAACCGGATGATTTATTTCATTTACCGCTACACTACTGCCATCTAAGTGTGATTGTGCTCTGCCATCGTTTACATTTTAGTTTTCTACGTTGATTGACACCAGACAGTAGGCATTGGTATTGTGAGAGCTTATTGGAAGCTACACTTGCGATAGCCCATACGTGGCAGTTCTCCGTTGGACTATTTCAATCTTGTTGTTATAGTCCAGACGTGGCAGTTTTTAGGTAGATTATTTCAATCTCGTTGTCATAGCCCACACGCTGCAGCCTTAATGTCTTTGAGTTAATATTCCGGAAGAGACGTTTACACTAGTAGTAACTTATAGGAAATCGCACTAGTGCGTAACGTTAGAAGGTAAACTCGTTTTTTCATTTACAGGTGACAGATCTAAGTAGTCATCAACAAAGCTCTAATTTATGAACGTACACAATTTCGATTCTATAAGAGGAACAAAGAAATTGGATATGGTTCGGAAAATTGAGCATTTCAGATATTCTTGTTTTCAGGACGCCAGCTGACAGCCAATTTTTCATCGAGCACAAGACAACACATTTAAACAACCGCCATAAAGTGATTGCCGAAAAACTCAACTCCAGAGTATGCGCGAGAGCCTTAGGCAAAAGGAGCCTGGCACCGATTTTAAGGCCACTGACATCTGAATTGCTTCGGGGGTGAATATAAGAACTAACCATCCATATGTATTTTAATGAATAAATTCACTAAGTATGACTAGATAAGACAAGTTTTCTATTTCCTCAATCCTCTTCCCGAGGTTCCTCTCCACTCTTCATAAGTAACACATATAGGGACGTCGCGAATCAGATGCCAGCGGTATCGTGGGTGGTCGTGGAGACCAAAAAGGGATCGTACCATGTGATCCCTAGGATACTCGGCGGTTGAATGGTGTATGAGGTCCCGTCAGGACTTGTGTGTGGACTTATTTTTGTTTTTTTGTTTTAAACTTTAATATATATATATTTTTGGTACACATTGCATTTACTCTAATGTTATATAATGCAGTAAATAAGAGCTGTTTTCCAATTAATATTTTAAGTAGTCCTATGCAAATTAGGCTGTATTTAATACGTTATAGCTCTGGCCCCGATTTCAGCATAGGAAGTTAATGTTTGGTCTTTATGGGATTTGACACCTAGAGAAATGTTGCTCTCGCTAGGTTACATGGCGTAGGAAACGGGCACTTCACAAACCATGTCACATAATAAACACAGCCAAAATTTAAAACTCACATAGTCTCTTGCCACATGTTAAATCGGGGTGTAGGTTAAACCGGTATAGTATTATAATGTAGATAATGGAAGGCCAAAATAATTGGTTTGTGTTTGTATATTATTGTAAATATATAGTCGATATTGTACAAGCATTTTAATATAAATCGGAAATATCTTGGGAGATGGCAGTACGGATTGAAATGTACAATAAATTGTATGAGAGATGGGGGTGCAAAACTTCTACACTGCCTCGATTGTCTTCCGCTTCCACTATAACGTAAATATCTACTTTGATTTTTTTAGTGTAAATTATACTTATTGTGTAGCTGTGACTGCGATCTCGAATTCGTGATGTTCCATAATTAAGGCAGGCGGGCGGCAAGACCGGGATTTCTGAAAATTTTGAATATAATACAATGATACAGTTTAGAATTTCAGGTCGGTTCAGAAGGCAGGGGACAGGTGACCCTATCTCAAAGCACGGAGGCCAAAGCGGCCCATTGTGCTGTCCTGCTAGAAGGCCATTCGCCAAAACCTTCCTGTCCTCTTAATGAAGTGCATCAGGACTTGGTGAGGCATGTTTTTCAGCTCAGCCACAGATAGAAGGGCAGACCCTAGAGTATCCACCCTGCACCGGGCGAAGGCCGGACACGCACACCAAAAGTGTTCGGTTGTCTCGGGCTCTCTCTCCAGGCAGGGCACTCACTCAAGGCTGTCAACAATTTCCATCCTTGTTAGATGAGCGTGAAGGGAGCTATGGCCGATGATGATACCAACCACAGTTCTACATTGTTTCCTTTTAAGCCCCATGAGAAAAGAAACAGTTTTGTACATCTGCAAGTATTCAGGTTCGCTCATCTCTGCTGATGCTTTCTACGAACATCCGCTCTGATGAGAGACCCGATACTCGAGGTAGCAATGCCTTCGGCGGGTTCCGGTCCGATGAACGGAGAAACAGAGCCAGTCCTAGCTAAAAGGTCAGCCTTTTCATTCTCCATGATCCCCATGTGACCAGGAATCCACAGAAGGGACACCTTGTTGTAGATACACAGCTTATCCACAGAAGCCCTGCAATCCTCCAGTAACTTAGATATTAGCTGAGGGCCGCTCAAAGCCATCAAGGCTGCCTGACTATCCGAGAGGATAGCAATGTTCTTCTCCTTGCCCTCGCCCTCTACTCTCTTTTTTATACTTACTTCTTGGGACATGGTATGGTGCGTCGTATAATACAAATGCTGCTTTGAACTTTAGACACAGCCATCCTTGTTATGTATATTGCCCGGTTCGTTGCATTTATCGTAGCGGTGGCACCAGCCTGCTCAGCAGCGTTGCCAGACGACTATGACCTCAAAGCTTCATTGTGACACTTTAAAAAACTTCATAAAAGGTTTTTTAATATTATGAAGGTCATATAGTATTTATTGATGTATGTTGCTATATATGTAGTTATATCGCTAGATATGAAAAACAATATATCATGAATCCTTATGTAAGAATTGAGTAGAATTGATATGTAGGTAAAATTCATTTTTATAACAAATGCATATATCCCTTAACTTAATTTGTCATTAAATGCTGGGGCGAATGACAAACTACTAACTACCATTTAGAACTAAAGCGCTGCGTTCATAAAATGTTTCTAATAAAGGCTATTTAGATATTAGTTCTTTTTAAAGTTTTTACTGCAAGTATGCACACACAATCAGATCTTTAGTATTTTTCAGCAAAATACAAGGATTTAAAGACAAAAACTTCAAAATTAAGGCTGAAAACTTCACAACTTCATATAGATAAAAACCCTGGCAAAATGAAGTTTTAAATTCACATATGACAACGCTGCTGCTCAGTTGAAGTATAATACAAATGTTGCCTTAAACCATATACATAGCCATCCTTGTTATGTATGTTGCCTAGTTCGTTGAATTTACGTAGCGGTGGCACTGGCTTAAGATATTACACTAGGAGTGTTGCTCACATGAGTTCCCCAAAATGACAGATATCAAAATGTAAAGACGAAAAATAAACTCATGTGAGCGCCATTTTTTGAACTCATATGAGTTTCAGTAAAATAGAAACGGTTCTAATTTGCTGTGAGTTAACCTAAAAATTGTATTGTCAGAAGCAGGACATTTTTTCAGAATGAGTATCGGAAACAAGGTATTTCTATAATTTAATAAGAACGTAGAGTCTATGTAAATGTAATTTTAGGTTGAATGGACCACAGATGCTGTTTTTAAATTGAGTGAGTTATGGCAGCTGTATCTTTGCATATACGACAGCACTAATAGTCTCTATTCCAATAAACATACCAGGAAAAATGCATTTTACGAAAATGCGAACAGTCTTAAAAATGTATTGCCTCTCATTACAAGTGAAGAAGTGAAAACAAAACTAACGTACCTTAGAACTCAATACTCTCATGAAGTGGCTAAAATACGGAAGAGTAAGAAAAATGATGATGAAATACATGACTCCAAATACATGGTTTCAAAATCTAAAGTTTTTGGAGTCTTGCATAAAACCTCGTAAGAGCAAGTCCTGGCTATTATTATAATAAATTTATAGGAATTTCAAAGAAAATTTGATTCTAAAAATTAGGAACCAGAAGAAATTAGCATGACATACGACATGAATGATATTATTACTTATTCTCCAGAGACTTTTATGGAATTAAACAACTTGGATTGTAATAATGAGCCTACCTCAAAAAAGGAAAAGAAAATTGAGGATGATGCACTATTGGAGAGGATCTCCAAAGCAATGGAAAAAGTTACTGAAACCATAAATAAGTTACATGAGCCAATAACAATGAAATCAGATTTGGAAAACTTCTCAAAATTTATATATACTGAAGCGAAACATGAAATTCATAACATTATTTATGAATTTAAAAAGAAATAGATCGAAAAATGCAAAAAAATGTATAATTTCTTTATCAACACAAATCACTAGCAAGTGTGAACTATGTTTTATATATATATATATATATGATTTATGAAGTGATTTTTTTTTAATTTTATTTTTATAGGACAGTTTTTGCTTAGACCCAGATGAGTCTGAAAATATGTATATTTTTCCTTACCTTCATAGATAATATACATAGTGATATTTTTTAATGTTGATATTCTGGAACTGGCCTTTATTCATTGGGCTGAGTTGAAGAAGTTCAGTATCAGTTCGTGTTTCGTGTTGAGGTTGAATGCTGTTAATTGTGTTGTGCGCGTTATGCAATGGCGGAAATATTAAAAGACTGTTTGCGTAATTGGGGATTCTCACATTTAATTGAAAAATTTCTCGGTAAGTACTTAAATATTTTTATTTATAGTTTATTTATAGTAAACATATGTAAATAAAATACATATATATATATAATCAAAAATATGAAAATGTATGTATTTTATAATTAATCTATTTAATATTTATATATAATACTATAATAAAGTGAATTATGTGCTAAAATATAAGCAAGAATTGTGCCGGCTAAAACTACTCCAGTTTTCTAACTGTTTCAAATTGTGTGTTTTGAGAATGTTTTTCAAGTGCGTACGCTTTTTTAGCTTCATAAAACTATTCACCATCTATATATACTCACCGTAACGTTTTGTGTTAATTCTTTTAGGGTTATAGACAATATATGAATATTTTTGTGCTCCGTAAATTTTTCGGCGTGGAATTTAATTAAAAGTATGTTCGCGCTTTCACATCTTTTACGAATATTTTCCTTTTTATTGTTTCAAAAAGTTCTGTGAAACAAAAAATATCCGGATGGATTTGTCATAGAAACATACCTATGTAGGTAAAATAAAATTTTAGTTTAAAAGTGGGTAAAAAGAAAACATTGTCAACATACGAGTTTAGTTGGAAAATAATAAAAAGATTACACTGAATTTCAGTAAAATTAATATTCTTGCTTTTTTAGAGCTTTTTAAAACAAGAAAGCAAAACATTCGTTAAAGATGTTAAAACGCGAATATAGTTTTAATTAAAGCTTGTTATGGCCGTAGCATACTACATGTAGCAATATGCTACACTGAGACGAGTTGCACGCATACGGCCGGCTCATAGGCAGATGAACGGAACAAGAAATGAAGAAGAAGAGTGTGATAAAGACGAGAGGTTAAAATTTGGACTCATCAAAAATCACATACATTTTTCAAGTAATCGTGACATATATTATAAAATTATTATAAAATTTTGAAAGTAAAAGAAGTCTCAGAGATACATCTAATTCGACTTTAAAAAAATTAACATCGAAATTATCTTGATTAATCGGGATTTATGTCTTCTAAATTTTGGGGTGTACAACAAGTCACAGAGCTACGGAGCGTAGCAATTGCAAGACTGCTGGAAAAGGAAAAAAACATTTTTCGCGGCAACAGTACTCATGCCTAGAAATACCACGACTCATCTAAATCTGACGATATCAGCCCACACGCTTGATAACTAATTTCTTCCAAATTGTCGCCAAGCTCATCACCTTGTAAATTTTTAGGGAAAGAAGCTACCGAGAAGATTGCAAGAGGAGTCGTACTTTGAGTATTAAAAGGGTCAACCTCGATACGTCAGGAATTCCTGTTCCAACAGCAATGACTCCGCAGTATATTCGCCATTGAGTTTATGGATGCAGTAACTATTCGCAAAACGCAGTACAGCTAACATCACGGAATCGGTCGGAGCTCTTTGGTCAGCGATTTCTGATCTGCTCACAACTGATGGTCGATAGATACCCTCTTTGCTAGTTGGCTTCTAGGATACATTTCGTCAATTCCTGGGCTTTCGATACACGTGGAAAAGTATAGTTTTTTGTAGCATCATAGTGCAAATTTTTAATAATAGTATCAGGATTATTATAACATATACGAAATAAGTTTCTTTAACAGAGGCCTGACAGGTCGTTCTCGGAGGGGGGGGGCGCCTCTGCGTGGGATCTCAGCAACAACAACAAAACAATGTAAGTTGTAGCCTCTTTCCATGATTATTTATTTTTATATTTTGTAATGACATATTTGTATAAGTTTCTGATATTATCGATCCTTTCTAATTCAAGTCAAATGTATATGTATGAAATCTTTGTTACGAGTGTATCGTTAATCCTGGGGAAAGTAACGTCCAGGCGAGTAAGAAGAAGTTAGGGCAATGATGGACACTCACGTCAGAGCAAAATAGGAAGACTTTTGTTTGATTAAGAGTTTGTTAGTTCCAGATGCAAGTATGTATACAATTTTCTCGCTGCTATGAACTTGAGTTTAATTAGGTTTTTTTATGAACTTCAACAACTTACTTATGCATCTTTCTCATCCATATAATAAGTTTTAATTAGAATGTTTCTTGATTCCAATAACATATGTATAAAGCTAGTTAGTCTTCTTATATAAAATAATTCCAGATTAGAATTTATATGGAATATAACGACAGGCTTACGTTTTTATATATAATATTTTCGGATTCAAATATATGTACATACGCTATTTTTCTCTTATATATACGATAATTTTTTATTAGAATTTTTATTAATTGCCAAAGAAGTTTTACGAAATTCTTCTAACGTATATAATGATTTTTGATTAGATTTTTTTTATTAGTTTCAAATACTTATGTACCATATATCAGTCAATATTCTTCATGTATATACAGGGTGTTTCCCCTTAGGAGGTCCATAGAGCGGGAAGTGATAGTACTCACCTAGACGAACCAAAAATTGTATGGCAGGGGGGGGGGGGCAATATCAACCGTTTAGGAGTTACAGGGTGATTCATAAAAAAAGCTAGGTTTTCACAAAACACTATTAAAAACTACAGGGCATATGGTCACAGTTAAGGGCTCACTGTATGCAGAACTTCATGGTCTTTCCAACGACAGCGCAACCAGCCCCGTACCCCTCTCCTCTCAGAAGTTATGAAGGTCTAAACTAAAAATTTCGGATTTTCTTTCCTTTTTTTTAATTTGACCTCTATTATTTTTGCAAAATGGTCGTTAACATAACTTTTTTTTATAAAAACTGTAAACTGTAGATACGGGGCTGGTTGAGCTGTCGTTGGAAAGGCCATGAAGTTCTGCATACAGTGAGCCCTTAACTGTGACCATACGCCCTGTAGTTTTTAATATACAGGGTGTTTTGTGAAAACCTAGCTTTTTTTATGAATCACCCTGTAACTCCTAAACGGTTGATATTGCCCCCCCCCCTGCCATACAATTTTTGGTTCGTCTAGGTGAGTACTATCACCTCCCGCTCTATGGACCTCCTAAGGGGAAACACCCTGTATATCACGCATCCTTTCTAGAATCAATCAGGAGACAAAATAGTAGAAGTGTTTTAGACCTGAAAGATAATTAACAAAAGATAAATAAATATAAGATATGGATAGTTAAGAACAAAATCAGCTGAGCGTCAATTTTTTTGTAATATGTATTAGGCAATCCTCATTTTGAGGGGCAATAATAAACCCCACAGTTGTGAAAATTAGCAGATGCAGTCCTAACGAGTTTTGATTTTCTCCTCTCACTCTTCCGCAGCCCTCGTACCATGAAGGTTGACTAGGTCCGCTCTCGTTTTCCCTTTTCAGATCATCAACAGTATCGCAGGGTGGTTGGGGCAATGGCGGTGGAAGCAGAACACCTGCTCTTCCAATTAGGTAAGTGGTAGGTAGTGTAAAAGTCCCTTCAGGACTGAATGTGTGCTACGGCCTTTGGTTTAGCAGGCTTTGGTGGAACCTCCCCACAATCTCCGCCAACAGCCGAGGCTAGCTAGCATGCCGCCCTGCAGTCAACGCTCTCCACCGAGTGATCTGTCAGCTCATGCTGGCAGTCTGGACTTCACGTCCAAATCAATCTCTCTGAAAAATTTGCGGAGCAAAAAATGTATATATACTGTCTGTAACCCAAAAGAATTAACACAAAACGTTACGGTGGGTTTATATAATATATATTTATGTAATTGTTTTTAAATTCGGTCTAATTTTTTTATAATTTCCCAACCAAATTCGTATGTTGACTTGACAATGTGTTGCTACATTTTTTCTTTCTGCGTATTTTTATACTCTAGATGAAATCTAAAGGGTATACTAAATTTGGCATTCCGTTTGTAATACCTAGAAATAATGCTAGTAGAGAAAAATGAGTTGGACACCCACGCATAATATTAAAAGTTATTTAGATTTTGCATGTCCGTCCGTCCGTGTGTTCATCCGTCATCACGATAACTCGGATAACTTCTTAGTAGGGTTGCCATACAAAAATATCTTTCTTTACTATATATTTGGACAGTGCCTGACAACGCGTCGACATAGAGAGCTGAAATTTTGTACACTGTGTTTTCATAGTAATATTAAATAAAGCTATAAAAATCGACTAAATCAGGTAACTCATTCTTGTTGTTGCCATACAAAAATACGTATACTGTAAAAATTATCAATCCTGGACGTTTTTATTGTACTGAAAAGTTCTTCAGAATACGAAAGCCTATAAAATTGGTTATAATCATTTTTACTGCGGACGAACCGTTCTAGAAATATATGCAAAAAACCACTTCAAAAATCAAACTTGTACAGATGGGCGACCATACGAAAGTTCATGCGGGCATTCATCTAGGGTATTATAAGAATTGGTCTTAGACCATTTCTAGCTTTTTGACTTGTTAAACTAAAATTTTATTTTACCAACATATTTTTTAAATAACTTTTATATACTCACTAACTCCTGACTAAAAGACTTTGTTCCTGAGTGCCTGAGAGTGCCGTTCGTGACGAAAGACTTTTAGAATAGTAAACGTGAGTGATGGAATGGGAACCTTTCCGACAAGATAAAAAATTTTTACGTCTTAGGGAATTTGGGGTTAGGATGGCGGCAGTGGGGAGGGGGGGGGGGGAGGGGCTACCCCGGTTGGGTTCTCCAATTTGGCCCGTGTGTGATACCAAATTACCAAATTAAAGCTCTTGCTGATTGCTATTAAATAGTGGAGAGCCGAGAGCGAAAAGTGAGAGAGTATATAGAAGCTATGACTAAAAAGTGGAAAAAAAAATATATTAAAAAACTTTTGAAATAAATAACTTTTGTAAATAAAATACACTAAAAATTAAAAAAAACTATTCTTTTCCTTTTCAGTCATATACACAAGAAAAGTTTCATTTTGAAATAAGAAATGCTAGAGCTGAGATTAAATCTTAAAAGTTTGGGTATGAGTTGCAGTTAGACAATTGTGATTTGTTATGGATGCCCAAATTTTAAGTTTTAATTTGAGTTCTAGCATTACTTATTTTACAATGAAACTTTTCTTGCGTATATCACTGAGGAAGACAAAACGAAAGAGAAATACTTTAATCGCTTTTACTTTATTTATTCTACCAAGCCTGTGCAGTAAAGCATACAATGTATGAATATTTTCTCTCTTGAAATTTCAAACTGACAATTTCTTGTTATTATTAGAGGCAAAAATGTGGAACTGGATATAATTGTTTATCGGACTAAATTTTATTTTGCGACTTAAGAGTTGCTTGCATCAGATTTTTACTTGGGGTATATGAGTGAAATATTATCACTTAACGCAACTTTGTAGTTTCAAGTTTGGGGAATTGTTTTTGGATGAGGTAAGCATGTTTACCTTCCATGAAGCCAAATGCATGCCCGCCGCATGTATGGATAAAGTGACTGAGGGTCGTAACTGAGTTACAAAAAACTCGTAACAACTTCAGATTTTGGTAAATCTTCACAAACTTATTTCACTCGCAAGCTAAGAATTTAGCTCATTTTCAACTTCCAAGTGGTAGAGCAACTGTACTGGTTTTCTAAGTTTAGTTCCCTTCACAAGTCTTACTTATCAGGCTCTAGTGTTGTCGTCCAGCAAAAGCATAGCTTGTTACTGACAACTTCTAGAACAGTTTTGGTAATGGCTTATCTTCAACCTAGACCAGTTCGTCTATTTTTATAAATAACGATTTGTAGCTGCTTCTTGTATGGTGGGCGATTCTAAACTGTTGTAAATATTCGGCAGGATCTTCCTTTCCAAAAAGATGCAATGATTCACTTGCAAATTAAACATTTCTTCATTTTGCAAATTAAACATTTCAGAAGTACAGTTTTACGCTTAACGTCGTTTCAGCTTCGCTATGAAAATAGGTTTTATGAAAATTATCCATTTGTTATCTTTTTTTAAAATCAATTCCTTTAAAATGTAATCTTTGTAATGTGGTCATCACTTTTAGTAACATGATATCCATCCATTCACGTATACTAATCAATTTATTATTAGATTAATTGTTTTTATTAAAGGAAGAAATGGATGGTGTAGCTTTCTTTCAACTACAATACGAAGTAGTGAAAGATCGTATACATAAAACTGGTCCACGTCAGACCTTTTGGATAAAATATAAAGAGGAAGTTTCTGTGTTTTCTCAGGTATGTTTTTCTTTTACCTTACATCACATGTAGTATCATTTATACCTTAAAAATATGCTTATATCAATATTATAAACCTTGAAAAGTATTTTTTTATTTAAAAATAGATCCACTTTTATGCTTTTATTAAAAATGCGTTTTATATATATTTATATGATTATAATATTATTTATATACAGACTAAATCTTATTCGTTGAGCACAACCATGTCCGAGGCATCTTTACCTCCACATAATTTACAACAGGCTTGTTCTGAATTGCCTAATCAAGAGCCGCTACTACTTTAGTAAGAAGTCAACATAGTAATATAGATATTATTTATATAATAGAAGCATCTTTATCCGATACAATACTAACAAACAACTTTGAACAGGTTTGTAAATTATTTAACGTGATTTCTAAGAATATTGTTGCGAAATCTGACACCAGCGTAGGATTTTATCTTCATTGCGGGCTCCTTAAAAATTTTAGTTTTCGTAACAATATGTTAATATCATTGCTTGCAATGTTGCAATTTTGATATAAACTAGTCCTAGTTTATCGCATCCTCTCTGCTATGACAAAACATCAACATCCTCAGATTGGTTATATACAAACATGTTAAAAGATTACTTAAATTGTGCAAATGGGCTTATTGTCCAAAACTATTATAAAACGCATACCAAATAGATCGTATGGAACGAAACCTACTTGCTAACGTAATAATTCAAAAAGAATTTGAAAGCACAGAAACTTTCAAAATATCTAGAGAGTGATTTGAAGATCTACTTAAAGAGATCTTAGAATTATTTCATTCAGAAGATACAGCCATATATTTCGTTCCCTATCAACCAAAAACGAAAACATTGGCTTCTGGTAAATTGTGGGAATAATACAACAGATAAAAAAACAAAATATAAGAAAAAGTGAAGGGTTCCCTTTACCTTCAACGTCAAGTTCAAAGTCTACTGTCTTCTCAGATGATATAACTGGTAAAATACTTTTCCTTAAGAATAGGTTGGAGAAAGTCAAATCGTATTGGAGAGATACTTTCGAGTACAGAAGTAATTTATTAAAATTGTCAACATAGGAAGTAAGTATGCAGTAAAGGGTCCCGAGCTAGTTACTAGCCGATGATTTCGAAAGTATTTATCCTGGGCATAGCGACCATTTGTTTAAGTTTTGGCCTGGATTAATTTTGCTAGTGACGATGGAAACCACACCGAACTTTATGCAATTCCACGCAAAATTATCAAAAATTATGAAAATAATGAAATTATTTATCACAAAATCAGGTTTATATCCAAACCCGTTGCATGTAGGAGGTACATGTGTAGGATCAAATGAAAGATAAAATTCCGAGGTCTCCAAATCTTTCAAGAAAATGTAACGGTTATCAGGCATTTTGGCGGAAAAATCATTAAGGTTTAAAAAAATTAGGATAAATCAGTTTTTTTACTTTGACGTCTAACTAGCGACGTGAGGGGATATAGTGATGGATATATGTAGGTACATTCGTTGGATGGCTTATATCTTAGAATCGCTTTCATAAGAAGTACAAGAAAGTTTGGGGGTGTTTTGTGAAAACGTACACATTTTCTTAACCACCCTACAACTCCGAAACGGTTGACACTGCAAATGCCATACAATTTTTTGTTACTAACACTTCAACCTATTACCTGTTTCATTTATGACCACCACTTACAAATCATCCTGTATATATCACTCAGAGTCTTTTAAAATCAAAGTAAAATTACTTTGAAGCAAATGTTATATACCTAAAATATGCCTAAAAACATATCTGAAAAAGGCAATAAATAAAAATATTTAATGCATAAATCTTCATATAAGCTAATCATGCTTAAAAACATGACTAGCTTATCTATTCAATCAGTGAAGAAAATTGCATCAGCAATTTTCTTCACATTCCATAAATTACAATAAAATTTTCCCATGACAAATTTTGCCTTCAGCAAATGTGATTTTGGTTCTTCGAATGCATATCATTTTATTCCAATATTATTGTTTTTAAAATGCACTTAAAACTGTGCCCCTATTGTTCAAAATTAGCTTAGAAATAAAACTAATCAACTTTGATTTAAAACTTTAAATTTATTTTAACCAATTTTGAATTAATATTTTAATGTATTCGTTTTAATAATATGGCAGTATTGAATGTCATGTGACATTTTTGTTTTAAATGTGTTATAATATATGAAAACTGCTGAAACTGTAAAAAATAAAATGAAAAACATTTCTCGTATATATACTTTTTTAATTAAATAGTACTAACGCGCGAGTTATGTTACCGCCTCAAGGTAAGACAACTAAAGAAAAAGGAAACGTGACAAGTCTCGGAAGATACGAAATTCGCATTCCCTCTAAAAGAATAGAGTTTCATGACGAGATGTACATTTCGTATCTTCACTATCCATGAGAACTGTCGACTCATCAGAATATGAGACACCGACCACAAGCTCTGTATGAACAGAGCAATTTAAAATACTTATAATAAAAACTCAGTCTTAAGATCGAAGTGAAGGGATAATTACTCCGAAGAGTGATTCCGGTTTACTTACATTCAATTAACTAATTAGCTATATAGTAGTGTATTAAGAATAGGAAATATTTTTACAAATAAAGATAATCCATTTTAATTGTTTTTTGTTTTTTTTCTTTTTTTTTTAATAAAATAAAATAAAAGCATTTTATTGGCGCAGTCGGTAGGATATTGCTCTAAAGAAATGATATCCAATGATCTAACCATAAACGTGCAAATCTCTCAAAAGGGTGGATATTGGCAAAGTTAAAAACGCAAACTACATGCATAGGGTGCATCTCCGTAAGAGAAAATACAGTGTCAGTGTGAATTTGTGACCAAATCAAATCTAACTACAATAATTGAAAAGTGATTACGAATAGTGATCAATGTAAACTTGTAGTTTTAATCTCTAATTGATTACTCACTCATTTAAAAAACTGTTTGGAAACAAACTTTTTCTCGAAATTAGTACAATCATAGGAACGAATTCTCAATCGCTAGCTTGATCGTATGAATAGATGATGAGAATTTTTTTCTCGAAATCGACATTTAGAAGGAATTGAAGAAGAAATGGCAGCAAATTCAAGCTTTGGTGCAATCTGTTCAGCAGCAGCAAGAGGAAGTCAATCAGCTCAGACAGCAGTTAGCTCAACAGCCAGCTAATTTATTTAAACTTTCATTGGAGCAAGTGCTGAATCATTTTTTCGGCGCTTGAGATCATTTAACGGCAAAGAGGAATACACACTTCAGGGGTTTATTAGATGTGTTGAAAGTGCAGCAAGACTTTGCAATGGAAGTGAGCAATTATTAAGCTATTCTCTCAACATTGTTTACAACAACAAAATTCAAGGTGAAGCAAAAAGATGCATCCAGAGATTGGGTGACAACCTGACATGGCAAACCGCGAAGGAAGAGCTTAAACTTCATTTCAAACCAAGGAAGACTATGCGGAATTAATCAACGAGTGTAGAAATATTAAGGTACCAAATTTACGAGTATTATTTGATTATGTTAGAATGGTAGAATTAATTATCAATTAAATGAACTATATGATATCGACACAGAAAGACCTAGTACCTACTTATTACTCCCGCAAAATAATGACAAATATTTAGTAGGAATAATTTTAGAAAAAATGGATTATTTTGTTCGTGGGCATGTCCCACATAATAGCACTATTATTGAAATATATAACAAATTTTCGCAATTGAAGTTACTAGATGATGAAAGATCAGTAGATTACAGGTATAGAAAATATAAAAATTCAAATAAGAGTAATTATCGGGGAAAATCATGATCAGACAAACTCTAACGACAATAGAGGACAATTAAAGAGAAACTTTTACTTTAGAACGCAAAACGCATTAAATCAAAATACACAGCAAAACGGACATAATAATTCAGGAGAGTATAGACATAACTACTACAATAATTCAGGACAATTTAGAAATAACAATTATAGAAATAGTTCAGGACAGTTCGACGGTAGAATTAACCAAACTTACTCTGAACAATATAGGAATAATCCTAATCAAAATAATTCCAATCGAACTAGATTCTATAATTCGACAGAAGCAAGACAAAGATACAACAATAAAGATAACAACAGTCAATAGAATAGAATTTTAACAGAGCCTCGGGAAATAGGTTACCCATCATAGTAAACCTGACTGTAGGTTTTCAAAAAATAAAATGTTTAGTCGACATAGGGTCGGATACTAGTATAATTAAACCCCAATTATTTACAAATTTTCCTGACGAAAAATTCTCTGAACATCTATAATACAGTACAATTAATGGCATTACTAAAGTAACGAGGAAAGTAGTTACTCCTATCCCTAAAGAATTTAATGTTCCGGGAACCATCTGGTGGAAAGTAATCAATTTAACTAGATCATTTAAATTATCACGAAAGGGAATCAATAAAAAAGTTGTTGAAAGACTATGAGGAAATATTTTTTTAAGAGGGAACCCAGTTGACATCAACTCATTATATTCAACATGAAATCGTTACCACAACGAATAATCCTATTTATTCTAAAATTTATCGGTATCCACAAGTCTGTTGTGAATAGAGATCAATCAATTCTTTTTTTGAATATAAATAATCAATTAATCTATGAGAAACAAGAATTCGTTGACATCGCTTCTTGACTAGGTCATTGTTGTGTGGCGAAAAGCAAGACCACTTTGAATTGAGCTTCCAAGCTAATCGGTCAGATTTCCTTGGTAGCGTAGATAACGGTGTTTTTTCAAGTGTGCGATAGAAGTTAAAGAACGTATCTAACAGCGAAAAGGGTACTACAATAACTCTGGAGAATTGTTTGGAGAAAGTAATAGTATCAAGTAGTGGATGTAATTTCCCTAGTTCCTTTCGTGTAAATTTCAAAAAGGTCTCAGCAGCGGCCATTAAGAAGGTTATGCGTTTGTATTTCTTGAGACATCTAGTTACGCCTCAAAGCACTTGATTGGGGTGCTTTTTCCTTGAGTTTCTTTGTCGAGCTCAGGTTTGTATATTATTTTTCACTTTATATTGAGTTTCTTCATATTATTTTTCAAACATAAACTGCGTGTGCACTTTAAGTGGTGTGTGTAGCTCTTCGCGTCTTTTGCATAACGGTTGCTGAAAAAATGCAGCTATAGTGTAGAATGACGGATAAGGAAGTATATATGGACACGGGAGACCCTGGGGGACAGGACACGACCAATGTTCTGAGCTCTACTCTCCCAGTTAGTCAACCTCACAACTCCCAAAAAATTTCAATTTCGTCAGACAATTCAAAAAGTGCTAAATTAACCTGCACGAAGGCAGCGCTCAAAGACGTTTCTGTAAACTCTAAAAGCATTCCTCACTCGTATGCTATGAATGTCAAGCGCAGTAGGATGCAGGATCCAGAACAAACTCTAAAAGAAGCCGCTAGCACACCTCTACCAATCTCTACCTCTAACACTCAGATTTCTGATCCGGATCCGGATCTCTTACTTTACACCAATAAAGACAAAGGCCCTTACTGGCTCCTGGTCACAAGGACTGAAAATAGTGCGAGCCCTGAAGAAAATAGGGTAAGACTAAGCGATATTGCAGTTGGCATCATCCTAGCAAAAGCCAATTTCAGTTTTGTCAAGATCGAACAGCAATCCTTCAACTCGATAAAAGTTTTCTTTGCTAGTAGTGCAGCTGCCAATAACCTTCTCACGAAAGGCCTCCCTACGGCTGATCTAAAATGTTTTATTCCACTTACACACTAACGTAAGCAGGGCATTGTCAAAAATGTACCCACACACTTATCAGATGAAGACATCCGTCGATACATCTCGTCACCAATCAAAGTCACTCATGCTTTTCGCTTCACGAAAAGAGTCGAGGAGAACAAATTCATACCTACTCCAGTCGTAAAGCTCACTTTCATGAGCTCAGAAATCCCTAAGGAGGTGGCGATTGCAGGAGCACTTCGCTCCGTGGAATACTTTACCCCTCGACCAAGACTTGGCATGAGATGTTTCAGGTACGGTCACGGCCTTCCTCAGTGCAAGGCTAAAAGCCCGTTCTACGACAACTGCTGCAAAGAGACATGTGATAAAAAGCCCTGCATAAACCCTGCCTACTGCAACAACTGCAAAGGCAATCATAAACCAACTGATCCTCTATGTCCGGCCAAACATATCGAGCAAGATATCCTCAAAATTATCACGATAAGCGGTGCGAACAGACGCTCTACCAGAAACATGGTTATAGCCAGCCAAGCCAGCCAGACACCCATCAGCGAGAATAGATTTGACCTACTTAACACCCTGAATGGCGAATCCTTTCCGTCACTCACTGCTGAGCATAAGATCCGAAACCCTATTAGAGATGCTAACAGGGTGCTAACAAGAAGATCGTATGCCAAGGTAGCCAAAGGATTCAGTTTTCAAAAACCTGTTAATACCTTTAACTCGCACTATGCCATGTTCCAGAACATGGACAGTGGGAAAACAGGCACTGGCATAATGGCTGATAAGCTCAGAGTTTCTGAGCTTGAACGCTTCTTCTCATGGCTCAGCACAGAGCTAAACAAACCCTCCACGAACAATAATAATTCCGATTTCTTATCAAACCTCAAAACTAAAATGAACAGCTTCAACTTACAGTCAGACCTCAATATTATAAACAGTGCATCTCCACCTGTCAAACCACCCAACCTCAGAACGCTTTCGCAAACGCCCCCTGTTTGATCCAGATAACCCCCCATGAAACTACTACACCTAAACATTCAAAGTTTCAACGCTAACAAGTCTCACCTTGAACTTTTCTTAAACTCAGGTACATACGACATCATACTACTCAATGAAACCTGGCTCAAGGCCAGTCTATTTGCCTCATTAAGAGGCTATAATCTAGTCAGAAATGACAGAGCCGACGGTTATGGAGGCTCTCTAATTGCCATCAAATCACACCTTAGCTACAAACGTATTACGTTTGATTCAGGCATGGACACTGTGGTGGTTCAGATGACTGACCCCGGTTCCAGCTTAGTTGTAGCCTCTGCCTACTCCCCTCCCACAATTGACCTAACTAGATTCAAAGATGACACAGAGAATTTTCTCACCTTCCTATCCAGCTTCAACTCGGTAATTCTGAGTGGCGACCTAAATGCAAGAGACTCCCTGTGGGATAACAATATCATCAGATCTGACGCTTCAGTGAGAAAGGGATCTCTCCTGAAAGATGCTGCCCTAAACTGTGGACTACATATTATCTCCGATTCCTCCCCCACCTTCTTTTCCAACGTATCCCTAGTCAGCTTGGGCTCCACACTTGACTTGGTGATATCTTCTATCCCGCCTACCCAAATCTCGTCCAAAGTAATACAACAGCAAGTTGGAGGCTCTCACCATTTTCCAGTTGAGATAACGTTAGCAAATCCGTCCCCACCTAGGCCCAGCCCCCGTAGATGCTTCTTAAATAAAACTGGAGCACTGGAAGAGCTCAAAGAACTCGGAAAGTCTAATCACATTGTCGAGGACATCAAAGAAATTATTGAGAGACATACCTTCTCACTGCCTCACAGTAAGTTCTCCCCCAAATCATGGTGGAATCCGGACATTCAGCGTCTCTATGAAAAGAAAAAGACAGCCTTCTCTGAGCTCATAAGAAGCTCATCTAATATCTCAATAAATAAGTATTTAGATATTTCCAGGCTCCTGAAAGGATCCACTCGAAAGGCTAAAGCCTCTCACACCACCAAGTTTGTTGAAAATCTAGAACAGCTGGACTCTAGGAAGTTCTTCAAGATTTTTCGGAACCTGTCAACAAAATTTCAAGGCTCTGATGCCTCTCAGAAATGGGATGACTCGGAATCACTAGAGTTTCTCGAATCACTCATCAGGCCTCCCTCCCCGGGCCAAACGCATGCAGTCAGCTCCCCCAGCAATAGGCTATCCTCAGAGCCTCCAAGCCCACTTACCCTAGTCGAGCTATGTGATGTTCTACGAAGGAAGTCAAACTTTTCTGCACCAGGCATAGATGGTATCCCCTTCTTTGCCTTCAAAAGTCTAGATGAGACAGCCCTTGGCTCTCTACTAGACTCGCTAAATGAGCTTTGGCTATCAAACTCAATACCACCTCACATGAGGGAAATCAAGGTAGTTCCAATCCCAAAATAAAGCTGGATGTGCCCTTGACACATTCAGACCGATTGCCCTGATATCGACTTTCATCAAATGCATAAACAGCATTGTGTCGGACAGGCTGAACAAACATCTTAGGGAGAAGAAACTCCTTTGCCTACATTAAGGGTAAGTCTGTAAATCAGTGTATCAACACAGTTCTTGACTTGATTTCCACCAACTGTCACAGTAAATTTAAGACAATCATTCTATCTGTAGACATATCCTCGGCATATGAGTCAGTCTGCCTGAACACTCTCAAAGAAATACTCACATCTCTAGATATCCAGGGCAATCTCACTGACTGGATTCTGAACTTCCTGTCATGCAGGAGGCTCACGCTATGTTCAGTCAGAGTGCAGTCATTCAGTGGGCTCCCGCAGAGCAGCTCGCTCAGTCCTCCTCTCTTCAACATCTACACTAGAAAGCTTCATGACATCGCTAGTGAAGATGTTAGCATGGTCCAGTTCGCTGATGACTTTCTCCTGATTTCATCTGGTAAAACCTTCGGCGATGCCCTAGCAAAGCTAGGAGCAGCGCTACAAAACTTCTCGGAAGCTGCAGGCTGTCTATACCTTCAAATTAACAGAGATAGCTGGTCATGATGCCAGTTCGCTGTAACAAGCTCTCGTCGCTCTCACTCAACTTTCGAGGCTCACAAATCCCAGCTCAGAAGCATCTAAAGTTTCTAGGCAGACACTCCTCCTCACACCTGTCTCTGGGGTGTCAGATTGAACACATATCTAAATCCGCCTCGTACTACCTCTACACCCTCAGACTGATCACTGCTAGAAGCCATCCCATCCACCCCAAGTCAGCACTCAAGACCTTTCGGGCTGCGATCAGACCGAAAATTGAGCTATCCAACACCACAATGGCGAGTCGACCTAAAACTATTGAAAATAAGCTCAGAACGCTCACAAATTCCTGTGTAAGAGCATCTCTTGGCGTACCAGCCACCACCCCTATTCACATCCTGTATGGGCTAGCTAATGAGCTCCCGACCAAATACAGAACGCAGAAGATGCTTGCGAAGGAGTTCGGCAAGCTTGTCAGCTCCGGTGAGATCTCAATGGATGACACCAGAGCACTTGACACCAAGAGGTCGTCTTATGCATTCATAGCAAACACCTTTCAGGAAACCTTCGCTCAAATTGACCAATGCACATTGCTCCCCCTCCTGGGAACCTATCAATAGATCATGGCAGGCTTGCAAAGGCTGGTAAGACCAAATCGACCATCTCAGATGAAGAACTCTCGCAAATGTATCTCCATGCTGTCAACGAGTACTACTCGAAAGACTGGGCTGTTTACGCCACCGACGCTTCGTTCAATCAACCAGACACAGGTGTGTGTGCGGTTGAATTTCCATCTCTGAACTCCATCACAAAGAGATACAATGTGCTAAGATCATCCACATCAGGTGAGCTACTGGCCATCAGATTGGCCATTGAGCTGGGAATCTCTTCCCCCCGTACCAAATCCCTCATCATCACAGACTCAAAAGCTGCTTGTCTAGCTCTAACGAAAGAAAGCTCAAATTACTATGCGAGGTCAATATTCAACATAATAGACCAGAACCCTTCCCGCGCCTTTCGCATCCTCTGGCTTCCAGGCCATAGAGGCCTTGCTCTCAACGAGCTGGCGGACAAGAAGGCTAAGCAAGCTGCAGCTTTGGATCAGGTCTCTGAGACCTCCATTTCCCTTGACGACGCCCTAATAGATATAAACAGTCTTATACACAGAGACTGGGATGAAGAATTCACCCGTATGTCTACCTCCTCTGGGTCCTTCTATAAAAAAATTTTCCCTTTACCCCGAAAACCCCTCTGGCTCGACTGGGACTTCCCTCCCAAGGAGTCCAGATTCATTAATAGACTTTATGCTGGTCACAGGTACGACGCCAAACTTTTTCAGACCATAGGTAAAACCGATCTAGTCAACTGCAATTCATGAACACACCCAATTTCATATAGCACAGAATCCTAGAGTGCACCCGGTTCAGTTCAATTAGAAGTAGCTTCCCATCTATTCTGGGCGCCAGATCTCTGGAAACCTTACTGGAATCTTGTGACTTCGGCGGTCTCAAGGAACTGACACGCTTTGCTGCAGCTGCAGGGCTGCTGCAGGTGTAAGGGAGCTATGTCTTTAGTTAATCATTTCATTCAATACATAATATTCAACTCATTTTCTCTTAAACTCACAAATTCCCTCAGACAGCATACTGCTAATAGACCCTATCCCCATGTCTCGTATAGTGTTGTACATCCTTGTATGTTATGTGTTCTTCTTTGTAGATGTCTTTTATGTGTTTGTCCAGCACTGCTTAAGAAATAGTCTACACGCTCATATTAATGTGAACATCAAATACCTGTAAAATCATCATCAACAACAACTGACAACGGCCAGTAAGGTCATCAGATATAACCACACCTAAAAGTAGCCGGACATGGCAAACAAATAACTAGCCGGACACGGCACACCTCCTTGGCGATATACCCCATAGGGTCAAGCCATTGGGAAGGAACCCCAGCTCTCACATAGAGCCCACAGTTCCAGACCAAAGCCAAGAGAAGAAGAAGAAGAAGAAGAAGAAGAAGAAGAAAAGCAAGACCTTACATAATAAATGCAAACAGGTTTTGCCTAAACGGTGGCACTGTTAAAAGTTGCAGTGTATCGCATTTCATAACAAACTCAACGGCTAGTCACAGCGGTGATCTGGTTTATCAAATAAAAAATAAAGAAAAACAAAGAATGCGCGATGAAATGGTGGCTGAAAATGCTCGAAAACTTTAGATCGAATGAAAGAAATACATATATATAATAAAACAAAAGTGTAAAAAGATTTGTTAATATATAGAATGACAGGTATAATAAAAGCAACGCAATAAAAGATCAAGTGAAGTGTTGTTATTACTGCTGTGTAACATCTTCTAAACTGAACCCGATAAGTCGGAGATCTCGACAAGTCCACGAAATAGAAATTGCTAATCAAATGAAAGAAATGCTTACCCAGGGAATAATAAAAGAGAGTAATTCCCCATATAATTCACCTCTATGAATAGTACCCAAGAAATTAGATAACTCGGGAAAGCATAAATGGCGTATAGTCACTCCGGCGACTTTCCAAAGATTGATGAATTCTGTATTAAGAGACCACATAAATAAAACATGTGTTGTTTACTTGGACGACATTTTGGATTTCAGCACATATTTAGAAGAGCATATCAATAATATTCGGAAAATTTTAGATAAGTTGAAGCAAGCTAAATTAAAAATTCAAGTTGACAATTGTAATTTTCTTCATAAAGAAACAGAATACTTAGACCATATACTTACATCAAATGGAGTTAAGCCAAATGCTAACAAAATCAAAGTTATACAAGAACTTAAATTACCCACGACCCAAAAACAAATTAGGTGATTTCTGGGAATGACGGGATATTACCGTAAATTTATTAAAGATTACACTAAAGTGCCCATCCCATGACTAAATGCTTAAAGATAAATTCGAAAATGAATGTCAATGAGCCTTGTTACATATCAACTTTCGAAAAACTTAAGGAAATAATAAATAATCATCCCATTCTGATTTTAACAAGAGGTTTAAGCTAATAACGGACGCTATCAATTGTGCTATAGGGGCAGTCCTAACACAGGATAATCATCCAGTTTGCTATGCCTCACGAGCATTAAATAAACATGATCAAAATTATTCAGTTATAGATAAGGAACTATTTGCGATTGTCTGGGGAGTGAAATATTTCAGGCCATATTTATTTGGCAAGCAATTCGACTTATAAACAAACCATATGTAATGAGTTCACACTCATTACCCATATTCCTTATGCATCCACGCATCATTTCACTCATTTTTCATCATCATAAAGAGAACATAATCAATTCATTTCGCATCATACATAATTTTTGCACATACTTACTACCCAAAATAAATACCTTCAACCTACTTTACAGTCATAAAGACGAATTTCCTCACATTTATATTGTCGTCAGCAATTATCATTTCTCGATAATTTGCCGCCGACATACTTCTAGCTACGGCTGTGCAAAATACAAAATTAGGAAATCCTTATGGAATTCCCTCATGACAATTTCGTACACAACGTACTGACCTACCCTATACCGGCAAGCCAAACTGTTGCGCCTCACTCATGCAATGGCAGTGGCAACAGCATACCTACATATGTACAAATTCGCTTAAGCAACCGCAGCGGCGCTTGCAGTACATATGTTAGGAAATCCAACTGCTCACCTTCCGAACAGCTTTAGCGGTGCGGTATATTGATGTTCTTTGATGTATACACGGAAGTATATACAAAGAACATTGCGTACACCCATTGCAGCTATGTTTTATAAGAAGAAGCAATATTCTTTCGTGTTATGACACCTTTTCTTTGTCATGACACCTTTTCTTTGTTTATGACACTACCTTATGAGTCGCGGCACCATTAATTTCTCAAAGGGTGTCGCAACTCTAGGAAAGGTAATTTTATTGTATTGATGATGTAGACCCTTGAGCAATTTTTAGCAAAATCTCGCAACCTTGGTGTTGTTTCACTTTGAATGGCCAACTAAAATATAAAAGAGGTGCTTTCTAAACCCAGCTGCATCAGTATCGCGCAGTATTTTCTAAAAGAATGACCGCGTAAATTCCTAATAGTAACAAATTTGTGTAAAAGTGAAGTATAGTATTGAATAAAACGTAGTTAGTTAAAAGTGAGTGTTTTCAATAATAAAAAACCTTCCAACCTCTAGCTAGACAGTGACCCCCCACCAGAGGTAAGGCACTGCTAGAAGAATTAAAATCGAACGAGCAGGGCTAGCGAACTTCTACGTAAGGAAAGTACATCGCGGTCCTTGTTACGACCTAGACATTATAAAGGCGTGACAGAACACATCAACCTATGAAGTAGTTGCAAACCAAATATACAGCTAAGGATATTAATCCCATGTTACAAAGGTGGTTAATCCAGCTAGGAGAATATGACATAAGCATGGAATTTACAAGGGAAAAGACAATAAAATTGCAGATCTTTTATGTAGAATTAATATCGACAGTAAAGAAATTAATCATGTCGGATTTGGCAAGGAAAAATCCGAAGTTATTCCTGAAGATAACCACATACCAATCCTTGAAACAATAGTCAATCGATTTAAAGCACTAAACGTTACCGGCAGACAAATACTTGCAAAGTAGACGTTCTTAAACAACAAATCAAAATCAAAATAAATATGATAAAAGACCAAGTAGATCATATTCAAAGCAACATTGCCTCAGCTAAAGTATCTAGGAATGTTACACCCGAATATATTAACTAATGAGGAAATTGAAGCTTATATATTTGACTTTTAATTCCAATTGCGAACTCTGAAAATAAGCAAATTAAGGAAGAAATGGAATATATTGTTAGGATTGAAAATAAAGTTTATTCATTCCAAGAAAATCTAGGACTAAGAGAATTAAGATTAAGTAAAAACGGTATTATAGCAAAAAATTGTCAATTAATAAAAAATATAGACGAAGTCAAAATAGAATTAAAAGAAGACGTTATCATACTAAATAATTTTCGAAACAAAAGATTTGAAAGTACCTGCAGCGACAACGTACAAGTAGATAGGAAATCTCCCATCTCTAGCATGGCCATACTTTTTAAAGTTTGAGTGACCAACTTTTAGAAATGAATTATCTAAAAAGCAGCAAATGTTGCGAAAGTTTGAACTGAGAGAATTAGAGCTTGAAGCTTTTCGTCGCTCCTAAAGATTCATTCTCGCAACCTTTTTCTATTTATAGTTCATTCATAGTTCAAGTTCAGACATCCATTCATTGTGCTCCCAAGAGAGAAGGGACATATTCAGTGAATTGCACTCATATATGCGTGTATGACTGTTACCGTATATAGCATTTTTTATTTGCGAAAGTGGCAAAATAAATTACTTTCCCATGTTTTAAAGTGCTACGGAAATATGGTTTTCCATTAATTTTTCGAGCCATTGCAATTTCAGTATCGCTAAGGTATGTAGTAAGTATTCCAGTGAATAGATGTAATTTTAGGGTGTTATTTTCATTAAGGAGACTTTATAATTTTTTTCGTTCTTGCTAATTATTGGAAAATATATTTTTTCAAAGGTAAAATAACACCAATTCTGACGGAATTCCGTAAATTTTATATTCTTATTAAGTCTCTATATAAGAGGGTATGCTTCATAATTGCATGTACATAGCAATACGTCTAGTTGTAGGATTAATCGGAAATTTTTCAATTTTCCAACAAAAAAAAAATCTGGAAAATATGATGAGTGGATCAAGGCTTATCAGTTGTAGGTAAAAAGAAGTTATATAAATATGATATACATACTGTAATGCATCTGTAATCATGCATCATTAAAGCATGTAATTGCATGTAAATCATATGCAGATCTCCCTAAAAGAAATAAGAAACCAAGATTGCAGCTAAAGTTTGTAAATCATTTCAAAAGGTAGTTGGAGTTTAATTCACTCCTCGAATAAACAAAAATGAAAACTTAAATTACATACGTACAGATTTGTATCTAATCTTCTTTGTGTGAATCATTCACACCTCGTTATGAATGAAGTAAACGAAAAGCGCATCAAATTACAGCGCGAGCAAAAAGTAAATTATGTATGTACAGTGCACCAAATTTCACAAAAGCAACAAAGGACATGTTACTCACGTGAGGGCACCGTTCTTTCATTAATATACATAATGATAAGGTGGGAAAATTATCGATTGTAAGTAGCATTAGGAAATAATGTAGATTGCTGACGTAGCAATAATTAACGATTATAAATAAGGTAGCATTAAGAAAGAAAGTAAGAATAATGAATTGACCATCGACTGGTAAACTCTGAGCGTTATTCTTCAGAGCGCAGCCTCAATTAGCCAGGCGTTCTCAGTTTTAAAAATATTGAGGCACCCCAGCCAAATATTAAGTAAGGATTGAGGCATTCAGCCAGATCAATAGGTAATTTTCATTTCTTTGCCTTTCATGAATATTGGGGCGACACGCCATATATTCGGCATAGTAATTGATTAAATTAATCATAAGCAGAATATTGGACATCGACGAATACGCCAATCCGTTGGCAACCAGCATTCACTCAAATGTAACAATACGTTCAAACTAGGAAACGACCATTGAAACAAAACTATTTCAAACAATGAGGGCTGTGAGCTCGCTCTTGATAGAGATCTTCTTGGATTTAATCTTATTCAGAGAAGGATATTGAAGGCACTTATTCGTTTTGCCATTCCAGAGAAAAAAATTTAAATTTTTATAGATCTGATAATGCAAAATTGAAGATAAGAGTAAAAAAAATATAGAATGGAAACAAAAAACTGCAGAAATGATATGAAAATATAAAAAAAACATAAAAATAATACATAATAGCAAATAATTGATTTTGTCTCGAATGTTTCTGAACATCCTAAAACATTTTGAAAAATGCTTTTAAATAGTCAAGTAATTTATACCAAATAAAGAAAATGTCGTGCGCAAGCTATATTCTTCAAATCAGCTGCCACATGTAACTTCATGAGGAAGTTGAATTAAACTCCTTTGATTAATTTCAGATCCAGGAAATTAATACTGCTTGTTTTGTAATGTAGCTGTAAGTGAGCACTACAGTTATATTACGGCATTTTGGGGGGTTAGTGTAGCGGTGTGTTAAAATTACAAGCCATGTGTGCTTGTGTTTACTGCTGCTCTATTCAACAAATTCTTCGTTACTCAATGTTAATTTCTATTATTTCACCGTTATCGTTTAATTACACTACGTTTATTCTATTAGTAATTTTGTCTGTTTGTATGTATGCTTGAGGTGTCGTAGCGTGACACGTACTCAATATTATACCTCAGACTTAATTGCTTTCAATTCTAGATAAATTCACTATTTCAATTGTTATAAGCACTAATTACTTCAATTTCCTTATTTATCTATCATAGTTAAGACTAATTAAAATTATTTTGTTTCTCCACATGAAACGCTAAATATGCAAGCGAGCATGAGTTTAGCGGTAATGTGGAAAAACCTAAATCTAAAGAATTGCTGTCACCAACTAAATAAATATATTTCAGAAAGATTGGGAGTACTTATCCTGAAATTGATCCCCAAAAAAAAAACTTCCTCAAAAGAATGTAACCCGCGGTTCCTTTTTGATATACATACACCTTCAAATATCTGTATACGCTCACTTGCTTTTGCTTTCCAGCATAAAGTAATTAAATTATGCTGCCATGAGTCTGTGAACGACGAGTAGAAATATTTTATAATAAATTTAATTTAATTCTGATGATTAGTATGATGCTATGATGGTTGTTCAGGGCTGAACAGGCCAACTATATCGAGAGAAACTCGTTCGAAAGACCTTTTCGAAGTTGTAGTGATTTTCATAGGAATTCTCGCTTGATTCGTTTTGCTATTTTTTTCACATGTTTCGCAAGATTTAATATAGTTTTTTATATTTTTAAGCATCGATTTCAATTTGTAGTTTTGTTTTATACGTTTAAAAACGCCTTGGTGTCCGCCAATAGGATTATTGTGCTATTCTTTCAGAACACGTGCGATGTCTACTTCGTTCGTTAGCAGATTATAATTAGTACATATGGTGTAAGATGAGAGTTTTCGCTTTGTTTTATTTGTAAGTTTGGATCAGTATCAGCTAAGCGATTGGTCGCTTGGGACTTAGTGACTACTTTAACCTCAGTAGTTTCCAAATGAGATAACGCATCTGCATTAGTATTAAGATGCCCTGATTTATGGATTACATTGAAGTTATATTCTTCCAGCTCGATTCTCCACCTCATTATACGATACGATGGATCTTTTAAATTGAACATTCACACGAGCGGCTCGTGGTAATAGCCCGCTTGCTACGCTGCGCTGTGGGTGGGGGTGGGGTGGGGTGGGGGAGGTGGTCAAAGGAGTGGTAGTGGGTAGGGGGATGGGCTGACTACCATATGAAAAAAGAATGAAGTAAATCGGAGCAGAAGGAGTGAAGTTATGAAGAAAAGAGTGGAGCAATGCCTAGATTTTATTTTTAAATTTTTCCATTTTCCATTTCCCTTTAAAGTGGTGGGAGGGGAGAGGGAGAGTCCTATTAGCATGAAATAAATTGTAAAAATGGCAGACATCTCAAGGATTAATATGGGCGTAAAAACATGTTGGAATTGGGTGAAGTAAGTCCCGAGAGGTGGCATAAGTTAGCAAAAATGTGGATTGAGGGATTCAAAAATAACAGTTCTTTGGGCCAAATACACAGAAAAGTGAGGTGGATTGCAAATTATTGTTGCGATTAAACTTCCTGTCGCACTAATCACTGTATGGTAGCCAGCCCATCCCCCTACCCACTTCCACTCCTTTGCCCCCCCCCCCCCCCCCACCTTCGGCGTAGCGGGCAATTACCACAAACCGCTCGTGTGGATGTTCAATTTAAAAGATCCATCGTCTCGTATAATGAGGAGGAGAATCGAGCTGGAATAATATAACTTCAATGTAATCCATAAATCGGGGCATCTTAATACTAATGCAGATGCGTTACCTCATTTGGAAACTACTGAGGTTAAAGTAGTCACTAAGTCCCAAGCGACCAATCGCTTAGCTGATACTGATCCAAACTTACAAATAAAACAAAGCGAAAACTCTCATCTTACACATACTAATTATAATCCAATGTCTGCTAACGAACGAAGTAGACATCGCACGTGTTCTGAAAGAATACCACAATAATCCTAATGGCGGACACCAAGGCGTATCCCGCACTTTTAAACGTATAAAACAAAACTACAAATTGAAATCGATGCTTAAAGATATAAAAAAAAGTATATTAAATCTTGCGAAACATGTCAAAAAAATAGCAAAACGAATCAAGCGAGAATTCCTATGAAAATCACTACACCTTCGAAATGGCCATTCGAACGAGTTTCTCTCGATATACTTAGTTGGCCTGTTCAGCCCTGAACAACCATCACAGCAACATACTAATCATCAGAATTAAATTAAATTCATTATAAAATATTTCCACTCGTAGTTCACTGACTCATGGCAGCATAATTTAATTACTTTATGCTAGTCAGCGCATTTTTCTTATTTCCATTGACCCACATGCTTTGCACCTCTATCGGTCGAGTAAATAAAATCGCTGACGACACAGTGACGAAACAATTTTAATGTTTTGCCATGAGTCAATGCACCCACCAATTAGTTTAGTAATTGATTTGTTGCTTGTATAATTGTTTTTTTTTGTTTATCATAATTGTATATGGTAGTTTAATTGCACTAATTATTTTGTACAAATTAAGCTAGCATAATACATTAAAGTCTAGTCTAAATAGAAGAGTGTTTCGAGTTGTTCTTCCAATTTATCAAGATTCAACACACTGTTGAGTCTTAGTCATTCCAAGTAATTTAACTGGTCACATCCTGCAAGCTGTTATGTACAAAAAACCTAGGTAGGTATATAAAACCTTAGGGCCTAACAGGTAAAAAGAAAAAAAACAAATAATTAATAAGCCCTATATACCTAGAAACCTAAAATTGGGCATATAATATAAAATATAAAAATTCAATAAACTAATCATGCACAAAACATGATTAGTTTATCGTCCAAAAAGGGTGAAGAAAATTGCATCAGCAATTTTCTTCACATTCCAAACCAGTCATAAAATTTTTCCCATCTTGGGAAAAACAAAAGTTTCATTTTTCACCCCAAGTCGTTTTACTTTAAAATTTCCACGACAAAATTTTGCCTTCAGCAAAATTTGTCATTTCAACAATTTAACTAAAAAACAAATCAAAAGGCAAATCGTACCTTCAGTACGATTTGTAGCGAAAAATACAATATGTATGTACATACGTATATACAGATTATTAAAAAGCTTTTACGATAAGAAACGCGCGCCGCATAAATGCATTGTATGTATATGCGCGTCGCGATTTCAAACGGTGGCTGATGTTTTAAAAAGTGTAAGATTACATTTTTGCAGCCATCGTTCAACGCGAGTAATTCTGGACATGTTTGAACAAGTCCAGAATTGAAAAAGTAAAATTTTCTCAGGATAAGAAAATGCAATTTAGCATTTTCGATCCTGAACAACGGCCCCTGATCACGATGAATGTGATCAAGAGTTGAGTTGTATTTTTGGTTTTGGTCGGAACGATAAGACAAGTTTTTTCCTCCTGGTCGTTGGTCGGTGTTGATAAAGAAAAAGAAAGAATAGAAAGTTAAATTGTGCTCCTGAAACAACAAAAAATATTAGAAGTTTAAGCTGTGTTTTTTTTTATAAAAGAGTAGAAAAATAGAAAGTTAAAAAAAAAAGTTTTAAAGTTTAAGTTGTGTATCTTTATTAATAAAGAAATAGAAAAAAAATTAAGTTGTGTTGTGTACCTCTTGTGAAAAGTGTCCCCAATTGGATTAGCAGTACAACCAAGTTCAAAAGGTGAGCAATCGACTTATAAATATAACAAAATTGGCGCAGCCGGTAGGATCAAGGAAGCTTGGTCAAGTTAAAAGATCGTAAACGCTTGAAAAGCCTTGATCCTGCAAGAATCGACGGGGAACCTGTGACACTAGCCAAGCTATAAGGCCACGTCACCCCCAACGCTCGGGGTAGATATCATCTATAGGCGCCTCTGCTCCAGGCGAGCAAGCGTTCACCCCAGTGAGTGAAAAGAAAAAGGAAACGAAATCATCAGGGGACCTGGACTCACTAATAGAAGCTCTTTCCCAGCCGAAAAGAAGTCAGGACAACGGACACCCATTTACAACCAACTCCAGAAGGAAGATATCGTCGTTCCTGGGTTGAAGGGGATTTCGAAGAAGGCTTTAAGCCCCCCTTTCAACCATATCCAGGGGAAGTAAGTAGGCCTAGGGCCCCCCGGCAGCAAACAGAAGCTACAAAAGAAAAACTTCGTTCCAGGATTGAAAGGGATCTCGAAGTCGGCAAAGCCCCCCTTTCAATCTCAGCCAAGGGAATTAAGACGGCAGGAGCCCCCCTAGTAGCAAAAGATATTCCAGAAGGGAATACTACAAGAAGGCTGGAAGCCCCCCTTTTGGACAACGCGGGACGCATATGTCAGAAGGAAACTCGACACCTGCACCTGAGACAGGCACGAGATTAGACTGCATACCTTCATCCGACGCGGAGAAATCCCCAGGTGAAAATCTCCAACACCTCCGGGAAGGTACAGAAAACGCCCAAGAAGACGACCCAACACAGCAAAAAGAAACAGGAGTTCGCCTTCGAAGCGGCACCGTTTCAACAGGGCCCACAGTTGTATCTAAAGTAAGTCTAGATAAATTTTTAGATAAGTTATTAGAGAAGGCACGTGAATCCGATAAGCTCACTGCCACGCACTGCGACGCTCTTGACCACAGATTAAGTCAAGGCAGAGAGCAGAGGCTGACACAAATCGAAAAATTCAAAAAAGAAACAGAGCGATTCAAACAGGAGCTTATCGAATTCGCCGAGCTTTCACGTTCATTAGGTATAGATAAGACCCCAACCAGTGTAGTTGTAAGTGCTGATAGTGATACTAGTGTCAGTGATATTAGTGGTGACCAAACAACCGCCGAAAATCTCCTTAGTGGCTGGCTAGAAGTATCCTTCACGGATTCTAGTCCAGAAACCAGCCCTGAAACTCGTCAAAGCACCAGTAGACTACCCTACAAAAGTTTAACAAAAAAAATAATCACAATGGTAGATTATGCAAAGGTGGCCAAGCTCACGGCACAACTAGTTCCTCTGTTTTCGGGTGAAAATACCCCACAGCTAGGTCGTGAGCTACAAACATTTATTGGCTGTTGCAAACAGGCCTTACACTGTTTAAGTGAGGAAGAAAAACCAGCCTTCCACATATCTTGCACACAAGACTTCGTGGCGATGCTTATCAGCTGTTTGCTTCGGACGTTCCAACTACTTTTAATGAGGTGGAGGAACGTCTGAACAGAACCTATTTACCACGAGAATCATACCAAGAGTTGGTCAACAAATTGATCACAATGAGGCAAAACCCGTTGGAAACTCTCACTGCCTTCACAACAAGAGTGAAGCAGTTGCTGATGCTTTGCAACGAGGCAACGGTACTGAAGTACGGAGCAACGGCAGCCCCAGCTGTGAAGACACAGTTGGCGGACTTCGCCAAGAATGCCCTCAAAAGTGGAGTGAACAATCCCCACCTATGCCAGTACCTCCTCACTCTGGTAGAAAATGATCTAGAGCAGCTGATACAAAAGGCTTTAGACATGGAAAAGTTACAAGTAGGCACAGTTTTCGTCCAAACGCCGCTAACGCAGCAGCCATATCCAATGGCACCAATAGACCCAAGTCTTCGAGTTCGAGCTCTCAGCCGAACTCCTTACAATCAAGCACCACAGCCACCCATGTATGCATCACCACGAGCACAAGAGCCCAGACAGTTTAATCCCCCATACGTACATGCTCAACCACTACGCCCGCCATTTCCACGAAGGGATTCTAGACAACCGGATACACAGAATCTGGTACAAAACATCACTTGCAATTTCTTCCTGAAGCGGGGACACACCTACACGGAGTGTCTAAAACGCAAAAACACCCCCTTCTGCACTAACTGTAGAAGTTACGGGCATGACATTCGCGACTGTCGAACCAACCAAACACAGTCTGCAAATCGTTTCATACGAGGATCGCCTAGCAATCCACCACAGTCAGACCCAACCAATACAAAAGGCCCCAGAGTCTTTAATATAAGGCAAAAATGTGATTTTTGTGGGCGCCGCGGACACAAGATCGACGAATGTCGACAAAAGCAAAAATGGGAGGATAAAAAACAGGGAAACGACAAAGAGTCGAGCCAAAACTCCCCGGCTCGACTATAAACCCTACCAGCAATAAAAAAGGGTCTTCTCAGCCGCCCGACTTCAGTATGCCCACCGCCAGACTCCCTCTAGACATAAGTCTAAATGGTCAGGCCCAGCTAATAGTGGACACCGGCGCTGAGATCAGTATAATTAAGAAAAAAGCTCTCAAATCTCGCGAGCTAATAAATCCCAACAAAAAACTAACGCTTCAAAGCCCCTTTGGAACCGGAAAAACCTTAGGAAGTTGCCAAGGAAACTTCATGCTAAAAAGTAACTTACCTTGCAACTTCCAGGTGGTAAAAAACATCCCAGGTATTTCCGACGACGGCTTGCTAGGAAATGATTTCCTAGCCAAAAACTGTAATGTTGAAGGACCCAACAAAGTTCTGCGATTTCCTCGCACGGAAATCAATCCAGAAGAGTTTGCTGTTCCATTAGATACCGCATCGGACAACCCGTGTTCACAAAACACAGTCAACCAAGAGACACTGGTAGAAGATATTAAACCCGACGGGGATACACCTTCTACCCGAAGTGTTCTCAAAGCTTCTCAGGCAGAAGAAGTGGGCTGTGACTTACAAGAACGCGATAAGGGTGACTTGATTACCAAAAATCTGGTTTGTAAGACTGGTCAGCATCAGGTGACTTTAAATGAACCTGTGTGCGTACCAGCAAGGTCTCAGATCGTAGTCAAAGTTCCGTTGCAGTTGCAGGAAGAAATGCTCAGTCTGTCGAAAGAAATAGACGACGGAGTCTTCTTAGCAAACAGCTTACTCTCAGCTGGGTTAAAGGCAGTCCCTATAGGAATCCTCAACACACGCAGTTCACAAGTAGTTCTAAACAGCGTGAACCTAAATCTGGTTCCCATTAAAGACTACACTGTCGTCCCCATCAAACGAGAACCAGACAAAAATATTACAACAGCCCATCCTTTGAATCCCATGAGTGGAAATGACGGCGATGGTGAGCATCAAAATATAATTAGATCTAAGATTAAGAAAATAGGGCATAAGAGCCCCAGTCAATTAAGCAGTCATAAGAAACTGCTCCAAGACGCTTGCGGGTCCCTCATGAAAACCCCAACGTCAAGCGCTGGCCAGCATACAAAAGGTCTGCCGTTAGCAACTCCCGCAGATCCACCTGGCCCAACGCTACTCATAAATAAAAGAAATAGGCTAAGAGGTAAAATGAATATAGATAATAGCAATAGGCTTAGATTTAAGAACAATAAAAATAAGGCAATAAGCGCTGAACATACGGCCACCCTACAACACATAAAATACTTGTTCCCAAACAATGTCGAACAAGAAGACACCAGTATTCAGCCCCGCCTCACCAGATTAGAGCAAGAACTCAGTCTGGATGAAACTTTAAATACTGAGGAAAAAGCCTCAATAACAAGTCTCTGTTATGAATATGATGACATATTCTTTTTAAAAGTGACAGGCTTACGCATACCAATACAATCACCCACGACATCCCTCTGGTGCAAGACCAAGCACCTATTAACCAAAAGATGTACCGGTTACCAGAGACACAGCGAAATGTCATAAATGAGTAACTCAGAGAAATGCTGGACAACGACATTGTCCAGCCCAGCAAAAGCCCATGGAACTCACCACTGCTAGTCGTCCCCAAAAAAGCGGGACCAGATGGTGAGAAAAGGTGGCGCGTCGTGGTTGATTTCCGTAAGTTGAACGAAAAAACGATTGGCGACGCCTTCCCGCTACCACGGATTGAGGATATCCTCGATCAACTGGGCCATTCAAGATACTTCACAACCCTAGACCTAGCCAATGGCTATCATCAGGTACTCTTCGATCCGAAAGATCGAGCAAAAACGGCTTTTAGTACCAACTACGGCCATTATGAATTCAAACGCATGCCGTTCGGGCTCAAAGGAGCCCCGGCCACATTTCAGCGTTTAATGAATTTCATATTAACTGGCCTACAAGGCCTAGAATGTTTCGTCTACTTAGATGACATCGTCATCTATGGAAAAAGTCTGGCAGACCACAATGAAAAGCTTCGCAAAGTCTTTGACAGGTTAAGAGAAAATAACCTGAAACTTCAACCTGAGAAATGTCAATTTGTCAGGCGCGAGGTAGTGTATTTAGGACACAAATGTTCTAACCAAGGAGCACTACCTGACCCCAGCAAAACGGCATGCGTCCAAACTTTTTCCACTCCTAAGACAGTAAGGCAAGTGCTGTAGCGTACCAAATCCTGCATACCAAAAAATATTTAAAAAAAAAGGGATATCTAAAAATTTCTACAATATTAAAAGATTTCATCCATAAATTTTCACATTAGCTAACATGCCTAAAACATGGTTAGCTTATCAATACAATCAGTGAAGAAAATTGCGTCAGCAATTTTCTTCACATTTTATAAGTTAAATTAAATTATTCCCATGGCAAATTTTGCCTTCAGCAAAATTTGCCAGTAGAAATATTTACAAAAAAAAAAATAATAAAGCAAAAGACAAATCGTACCTTCAGTACGATTTGTCGTGAAAATTTCAATATGTATGTACGAACGTACATACATATCACAAAAAAGCTTTCGTCGTGAGAAATGCGCGCCGCCGAAATACATTGTATGTATATGCGCGGCGCGATTTCAGAACGACAGAACGGTAGCGGATGTTTATCAAAGCATCAAATTCCAAACCTCCGTCCAACGAAAAAATATTCTGGACTTGTTTAATCAAGTCCAGAATAAATGAAAATTTTCTCAGGGTGAAAATGCAACTATGCATTTTCTACCCTGAACGAAGGCTCTTGATCGCGGCAAAAGTAATCAAGAGCCGAGTTGGTTTTAAAATCTCGTGGAGAACGCGGCAGTCAATTTTCAAGACGTGAAAAGAGTCAGTTTATGAGCGGTCGGTTTTTGGCATACTAACGGGCGGTCACTGAAGTGAAAAAAAGAAAATAAGAAAAAAATTGTGAAGCTGAAAGCTTGAAGGTACCTAAGAGGTTGAAAAAAGAAAAAGAAGGGTTTTGGTTAAGAAAAGAAAAGTTGTGAAAAAAGGTGTAAAGATAAAAGTAGTGTTTTAATTAATAAAAGAAAGGTTGTGAAAAGAAAAGTCTTTATTATTAATACCTTCAGATTGTGCAACAGACTGTGTATTAGTAACCAAAAATCCCCAGGATTACAGAGGGGGAAAACCAGCAACGCTCGCCTTTGTGCGCAAAGTGACAGTGAGTACCCGTGGGTAAAACTATAAATATATATTGTTATAAAAATATACAACAATTTGGCGCAGCCGGTAGGATAGAGGAAGCCTACTTTACAAAAAACAAAAGTATAAGTGCTCGAAAACCCTCTATCCTACGAATCAAAAGGAGTTGAGGACGAAATCGAATACTGGGCAAGACACCCTACCCTTCGCCTGAAGTTGAGTCTGGCTTCAGGAGTATTTCGATCTAGTCGGCTCCCAACGCTCGGGGTCGGACAGCTTTAACTGCCTCTGTTTGAAAAACACGCAGCCACCCCCTCATCAAAGCACAAAGTGCCAACGTGGGACAATAGCGGGCTTCATCCCAGCCCAGGAACATAAGACGTCCACAGCCGAAAATTTCAAAGCGAAACTTGAAGGAAGAATCCTCAACCGACAATCTGCGATCCGGAGCTGAAAGGACTTCGAAGTAGGCAACGCGCCCCCCTTTCAGCTTTTATCCAGGGGAATTTAAGAAGGCCACGGGCCCCCCCGGCAGCAAAAGAACTTCAATCACAAAAACCAGCGATCCTGAATTGAGAGGGACCTCGAAGAAGGCAATAAGCCCCCCTCTCATTTTGAACCAAGGGAATTAAGACGGCAGAAGCCCCCCTAGCTGCAAATTCTACATACGGTGGTCCATGAGCGAGGAAAGCTCCCACCAGGAGACGCCGCCGGAAATCTCACCAATTCCACCAACTCCACAACAATCTTCCTCACCGGGCGACGCACAGGAAGATCCGTCCCGGTACGAAGGAGGCAACGAGGGAACAACATCTGCAACAGAGGGTGCTAATCAAACACCCCCAACAAATTCAACAGCACCAGGAGTAACATTAAGGAGTGGGACAATCCTTACAGGTCCCCCACAAGTAAGACCTTCTAATTTAAACTTAGAAAATTATTTAAAATATCTAGAGGGGAAGTGCGAGACTCCACCGAACTTTCTGTTGTACAGTGCGATTCTATCGATAAACAGCTCAAAAGGACCCGTGAACGGCGGCTTGAGCAAATCGCGCAATTCAAAGAAAGTACGGAAAAATTTAAAGAAAGCTTAAAGCAGTTTGGGGAACTCTCGCACTCTCTCGAAACAGAAATTACAAATAATAGTGTAGAATTAAGAGAAGGTGCCATTGAAGACAGTGTCAGTGATTCCACCGTGAGTGAAATCCTATTGAATTGGCTGGGCGACTCCCTTTTGGAAACCAGCATAGAAGAAACTAGCTCCCCAAAAGTATAAAACTTAAGCTTCAGAATCCCCAATATAAACATGGCAGATTACGCGAAAATCGCCAAGTTAACTGCCCAGCTCGTTCCCCTATTCTCGGGAGAGCAGCACCCAAAATTGAGCCTGGAGCTCCAAACTTTCCTAGGATGCTGCAGGCAGGTAATCCAGTGCATTTCGGTGGAGGAACTATCGGCATTTTTGCAAATCTTCCCCACCAGACTTCGAGGCGAAGCTTACCAGCTGTTTGCCTCAAATATGCCTACTACTTTCAAAGAGGTAGAAGAACGGCTAAATCGTACATACCTGCCTAGGGAAACTTATCAGGAACTGGTAAATAAATTAATTACTACAAGGCAGTATCCTTTGGAAAACCTCACAGCCTTCACGCACGAGTGAAACAAATGCTGGCACTCTGTAATGAAGCAGCAGAGTCCAAATATGGCGCTACAGCAGCCCCCGCTGTGAAAACACAGCTAGAAGACTTCGCGAAAAACGCACTAAAAACAGGCGTCAATAACCCGTATATGTGCCAATACCTCCTGACCATGACAGACGGCACGGTGGATGACCTCGTACAAAGAGCGCTTGACATGGAGCGTCTCCAGCAAAGTGCTCTATTTCTGCAACCTCCAGGGCACTTTCAATACAGTACAGTGCAGAACCCAATACCACAGTCAATAAATGCACCTGTGATAAGTAATCCGCAAGGGATTCTAAATAATTCGCCTGCAAATCACCCCATATATAATCCAGGCATAATACCATGCGCGCAGGATACCTGGCAAAACAGTGTGCCCACAAATGCAAGCACCAGTACATTTCCATCACAGTTCACACAGGCAAATATAAAACAGGAGCCAAAATCACCAAATAGAAATTTTAATGTAAACAATAAAAATAATTATTTAAATAAAATCAGTTGTAGTTTTTGTAATCTAAGAGGCCACACATATGCTGATTGCCTCAAAAGGAAAAATACGCCTTATTGTGTGAACTGTAAAATGTATAACCATGACGTGCGTGACTGCAGAAAAAACAATAATAGTTTCCAGAGACCACACAACAGTGGTGGACCATCGAATCAACGCCCTAGAGAGCCGCAGAATTCCAATAACAATTCCAGAGTATATAACGTAAGAAAAAAGTGTGAATTTTGTGGTCGTTCTGGACATGCAGTAAATAACTGCCAACAAAAACGTAAATGGGAGGCCCGGAGTCAGGGAAACGACGTACAGTCGACCCAAAACTCCCCGGCTCGACTATAAATCTCCCGTCTAATAAAATAGGGTCCCCTCAGCAGCCCGATTCCAGTGTCGCTACAGTAAAACTACCCTTAGACATAGGCCTGAACGGCCAAGCTAAACTAGTAGTAGACACAGGCGCTGAGGTTAGTATAATAAAGAAAAGGTCATTAAAAGATCTCAAAGAAATTAACCACAATGAGGCATGTACACTTCAGACCCCATTTGGTACCGGAAAGACGCTGGGAAATTGCCAGGGAAACTTCGTTTTCAAAAACAAAATTCCCTGCAAGTTTCAAGTCGTAAAGAACTTGCCTGGCCTTTCCGATGATGGACTTCTAGGAAATGATTTCCTAGCAAAAAACTGTAACGTTGAGGGTCCTAATAAGGCACTAAGGTTTCCTCGCACGGAAACTAATCCAGACGAATTTGCTTTGCCATTAGATTTTGAAACGGACAAGCCACGTTCTGAAAAAGCAGTCGAAGTAAGAACACTCGCAGAAGAGGTAGAGTCTAAACAGGCTAAACTATCCACCTGCAGTGTCTTCAAGGCTTCTCAAATGAGAAAAGCTGGCTGCCAAGCTCCAAAAGAGCCCAAGGAATGTGAAAAAGGCTGTCTGGGCGAACAAGAGACCGATGAAATCAGGCAGCAATTGGTTACCTTTAAGGAACCAATCTGCATACCTGCCCGCTCTCAAATTGTTGCCCCAGTCCCGTTACAAACTCAAGAAGAAATGCTCTGTTTATCACAAGAGATAAGCGATGGAGTCTTCTTGGCAAACAGTTTACTGTCATCTGGAGAAGAATTAGTGCTGGTCAGTATTCTCAACGCTAACAGTCATCAAGTAGTCATACATAGCTTAAAGTTACAGCTATTTCCCATAAACGACTACACAATAGTCCCATTAACGCCCACAAAAGACCACAAAAGAACTCACATTCCACTACCAAATTTAGAGGCAATATCAAACAACACAAGAGACGGAACTGAATGTCTAAAGCCTACCAAAAAGGTGCATATAACTCTTCCGTCCAAAATCCCGAGGCATAAGTCAATCTTAAACAAACAACGGCCATATAAGAACGGTAGCGAGTCGCTAAAGCCTATATTAAAGGTGCATATTACTCCACCATCACACAACACAAAACATTCTACATGGTCAAAAAGCAGTAGCATTGACGCGCATGAGTATCCCACACAACCTAAGGCAAAGACCACACAGGTGTACCAAACTCAGCCGTCAACAAAGCAGGAAACAAATACCCTGTCAATTATTAAGAGCAACGAAATACAGCCTCAAAAGCAATCGCAAAATCCTCATCTATCTACAGGTCAAAAACCTAAAAGGAAGAGTAAATCAAACCAAGGTTCAGCCGACAAAACGGCAATATTACAACATGTACGATATCTATACCCGGATAATGAGACTCCGGATGACCCAAAACAATATCCGCGTATTTCTAGGTTAGAGCAAGAACTCAGCCTAGACCCTAATTTAACCGCGGAAGAAAAAATTTCGATATCAGAACTCTGCGAAGAGTACAACGATATCTTCTTCCTCAAAGGTGACAAACTCACCTATACAAATGCGATAACGCATAATATTCCATTGGTGCAAGATCAAGCACCAATCAATCAAAAAATGTATCGCTTACCTGAAACACAGCGGAAAGTCATCAACGAGCAGCTAAAAGAAATGCTAGACAGCGGGATAGTCCAGTCTAGTAAGAGCCCTTGGAATTCACCTCTACTAGTTGTCCCCAAGAAAGCGGGACCTGACGGTGAAAAAAGGTGGCGCGTCGTTGTCGATTTTCGTAAATTAAACGAAAAGACAATTGGAGATGCATTCCCACTACCCCGAATCGAGGATATTCTCGACCAACTAGGTCACGCAAGGTATTTCACCACACTCGATTTGGCCAACGGCTATCACCAAGTCCTTGTCGACAAAAAAGATCGACATAAAACTGCTTTCAGCACAAGTTATGGGCACTACGAGTTCAAGCGTATGCCATTCGGGCTCAAAGGAGCCCCTGCCACATTTCAACGCCTAATGAACTTCGTCCTAACAGGCCTACAAGGCCTCGAATGTTTTGTCTACCTAGATGACATTGTCATCTATGGTAAAAACTTAAATGACCACAACGTAAAGTTGAGGAAAGTCTTCAATAAGTTGAGAGAGAACGACTTAAAACTGCAGCCAGAAAAGTGCCAGTTTCTAAGAAGAGAAGTTGTTTACCTAGGACATAAATGTTCTAGCGAAGGAGCCCTACCAGACCCAAGTAAGACGGCCTGCGTCCAAACATTTCCTGTTCCAAGAACAGTAAGGCAAGTCCAGTCATTTTTAGGACTTGCCAATTACTACAGGAAATTCATTCCAGACTTCTCCAAAATTGTACGTCCAATCACAAATTTACTCCGAAAGGATGTAAAATTCACTTGGACAGAGAAATGCCAAGAAGCATTCCAAAGCATAAAAAATGCTTTAATTTCTCCACCACTTTTAATTTACCCAGATTTTTCGAAATCTTTTAATCTCACTACAGACCCAAATTAACTAGGCTCTAGGAGCTGTTCTTTCTCAAGGAGAAGTCGGAAAGGACCAGCCCATTGCCTATGCAAGCCGCACATTAAACAAAGCCGAAAGAAATTACTCTACTATAGAGAAAGAGTTATTGGCTATTGTCTGGGCTACCAAGAATTTCAGGTGCTATCTTCAAGGCCGGAAATTCACGGTCTATACTGACCATAAACCTCTCAAAGGAGTCTTCAATGTGAAAGACCCTACTTCCCGTTTGGTGAGATTTCACCACAAATTATCTGAATTCGTTTACAACATCGAATATAAACCAGGGAAGTACAACACTAATGCCGATGCACTAAGTCGCATCCCTCAAGCATTAAAAGAAGACAGTTTAGGCAATACCTTAACGGTAGAAGCCCTAGTCCACCACACGATGGACTCAGATGTGGAGGAAAACAATTCCACAAATAACAAGAGAAAGAAGAAATCCGCTCATTGTTTCGTCGTGACTCGAGCTCAGAAGCAAAAGGCTCAAGAGACATTAAATAGCTCCAGTGTGGAGACAGAAGAGCACACGAAAGCGGACCAAAACGAAATTCAACACACTGAGGCGGAAACACTAAACCCAGCATCGCCTGAGCAAAAAGTAAGTACTGGCAAGACACCCGAAGTTATCACGAGCGCTACGGAAATCCGAACAATCTTAAAAGATTATCACGATTCTCCATTTGGTGGCCATCAAGGTGTCATAAAAACTTACAAACGCATAAGACGCAAGTATTGGTGGAGACACATGCTTAGCGATATTAAAAAATACATTAAAAAATGCCCAAAGTGCCAGACGATGAAAGCATCTCCACAATATAAAATGCCAATGGTTATCACGGACATCGCAGAGCAACCGTTCGACAAAGTTTACCTCGATATTGTAGGTCCATTACAAGAGACCACATCAGGTAACAAATATATCTTGACCTTCCAAGATAATTTAACAAAATTTGTCGACTGGTATGCAATACCTAATGCAGAAGCAGTCACAGTAGCGCAAGTTTTCTTTGATGAAATCGTTACGCGCTATCGCATACCCAAAAGAATACTCACCGATCAGGGAACAAATTTCCTGAGTGAATTATTCAAAAGAGTATGTAAGCTTCTAAAGGTAAAGAAGTTACAGACTTCGGCATACCACCCACAGTCTAACGGAGCACTAGAGCGTGCCCACAGACCACTGATTGAATACCTGCGAACAATCGTAGATGAAAATCCCAAAACATGGGACCAATACCTACGAACCGCTGCATTCGTGTATAACAATAGTGTACACGAGGGTACTAAACTTACCCCAATGGACTGCCTATACGGCTTCACAGCGGATGTCCCCTCAAATTTAAAACGGGATCCCGAACCCGTTTACAATCATGAGAGCTATTATCATATACTGAAGTATAAGCTCCAAAAATCATATGCCACGGCAAGAAAGAACTTATTGGCAAGTAAACAGCGCTCAAAGGGGTACTACGATAAGACAGTACGGCCCCTAACTTTCCATGTAGGAGACAAGGTCCTCATCAAAAATGAAAGCAGAAAACATAAGCTTTCCCAAATCTGGGTAGGACCTTATCAGGTAATCGCAATACCAAGTGATGTGAATACCACAATCAAAATTGGTAAGCGAACGGTAACGGTACATAATAACCGTTTGAAACCATATTTCGAATAAAAATATATCAAACAAAAATGAACCAGGTTGACTTGAAATTCCCACTATAGTGTCCATTAAACCTCATTTCAATACCTCCCCATAAACATTTGCGGTGGAGTCACTCCACTGCCCAGTTTAAATCGGCACAATGTACGTACAAGTATGCTTAAAGGATTGTTTTCTTCTCCTGAATTGTCCACAGAAATGGCGCTAAAATTCATCATAGTTGTCCTCTTCATCCAGTACACAACTGGAGCAACCGCTGACAAACCTTATGTAATAACCCAGCTAAATGGCTCGGGTATATTTTTCGAGGACCTAGGAAATCTGATGGTATATCATGACACCTGGAATGTCCTCACCGAGATAGACTTGGATGAACTAGATGCACAGATAAAGCTAGCAGAATATGCAGAGCACTTAGTGCATAAACTCTGCATAAATATAACAAACCCAGAAGACCTCTGTAACGTGCAGCAACTACACATACACGCTATTATAGACAGCGTACGAAAGCGCACGGAAACTATTAGGGAACTAGTACCAGGAAAACGCAAGGCCAGATCGCTATTTGATGGAATAGGCAATGCCATGCACTATTTGTTTGGAACTATGGACAGCAACAACGAAAAAGAAATTTACAGCAGGTTAGAAGAACTTGAATCGAATACACAAGCCCTAGCCGAGCTAGAGAAACAACAAATCAGTGTTGTAAAAACTACCTTGGAAAAGATTCAAAAACCGCTGGCAATGTTAATAGACAGACAACAAAAAATAGCCCACCAGATAAACGATCTCCACCATGTGGCCGATGATTTAACTAGGAGGCAACTGAGACAAGAGATTATATCAAGCTTATTGCTCCAAATCATCGAAGTTGAATATCGAAAACAAGCCCTCCTGGATATAATAATGGCTAGTAAAACCAATCATATTCATCCACTCCTAATGTCTCCCAAAAATCTGTTGGAGATATACCGCAAGACGGCCTCGAATTGCCCAAATGACCAAAATTGTCTATCTGTCCTATATCAGACAGCAGGAGCTCAGTCGCTCCTTATGCAGAATAAATTGGTGGTGAGAATTACTCTCCCAATTTTCAATCTGCCAAAAATGAGGCTACAACAGATTCAATGCTATCCTGTATCCAAGTCAGCAAATTACTCATTAATTCCAGACCCTGGTTATTCATACATAGCCAATAGCGAAAAAACTCAGGAATTTCTCTTATTAAGAGGCGATGACATGAAAAATTTCAAAAAAATAACAAGTAATTTGGAAGAAAACACGTATGTAGGCCGGCTGAACACGCCTATAATCAAAGCGGCAACGTCCAACGAATGTGCCATTAAATTGCTATACAACCCTCTAAGTGAAGTGCCCAAATGCAAGACCAGAGTACAAATCCCACAAAAAGACATGCTGATCAAATTAAGTAAGCCCAATACGTGGCTATTTTCTTTTATCACCTCCACGGTGCTACACATCACATGTCCAGATCACTTTGTAATCTCGAAACTGGAAGGACAAGGGATATTAGAGATAACGCAAACATGTCAAGTTCAAATAGGTGACAAAGTGCTTAAATACGAAGGTCAGAGTAAATTTCCACTAAAAATTATCCAGCCGAATCAGTTCCCTGAGCTCAACCACTCTCTACTCAACGTAAACCTGACTGAAATTTTACAAGGAACTCAAAACCACAGTCTGGGGAAAATCGAAATCTTAACGGGAAACAATATCCATAAATCAATTTATACCGACACCCATTCGCTGGAAGAAATCCAAAACAAAATTATAAAATACCAAGAAAAGATATCAAGTAAAAACTCCCATATCCTGTCCACAACTTCTCTATCATTTACGAGCCTACTAGTTTTGGCCATAATGATCGCTGTGGCAGTGAAATATCTTAACCCTGTTGTCATCAGGATGAGACAACAGAGAAATCAACCACAAGGTAACCCCGAAATTTCATCAGAGGGAATTCCTTTAGAAGAGCGAACTCCTGCTCCCCAACCCAGTTTAAGGCGAGCCAGAAGCCTCTCCAAAACAAAATCAGTCCAAATTGTTTAAAAAATGGAACACGGACACTGTCAATATGGACAACTAATCAATCTAATTAAGGACACAAACGGTAGGCCTGGTAAAACATGTACATTAAGTACGTAGAAAAATTGTAATTAAAAAAAAAAAAAAAACAAAACAAAAAAAAAACAAAAAAAAACGAAAAATGTACAAGCCTGAGAAATAGTAAAAATAAATAAATAAATTAAAACTAGAATTACTTCAAATAAAACATGTAAAAAGAGTTAAATATTACATTAAAGAAAAACTACCTTAAAAGTAGACATAAATAAATAATAAATATGAAACTATATATATACTATATATATAAATAAAATACAACAAAAAAAAAGGGGGTAGTATATAAACATAGAAATAGTAAAATGTAATTTAAAATAATACATAGTTAATAAGGAAAAAAAAGAAAACTTTAAAAACAGAATAAGTTTCACCAGGCTTCTACCAAAACAAATAATTAGAAAATAAAAATTTAATTATTAGCAAAAAATAAAAGAATAAATAAATAAGGGTATATATTAAACCAAAAACAAAGTGTTGAAATATAAAATAACCGTAGAAATAAAGAATTACACTAAAATTAATTAACACATAACAAAAAAAGTATAATGCAAGAAAAAATAATGTAAGAAAGACAAGAAAAGTTTACCAGGCTATTACAAAAATTTTGGTGTATTATCGCAGGATACTACTAGAGTTATAATATTGTAAGCTATTTTTATAGTAGTTAGATAGTAACCTAAAGAAGAAAAAGAGATAATTAACTCCCAACAATGTATCGCCTAACCGAACCGACCAAGATCCGAAACCCCTTAATGAGAACAAAAAGAAAAACAAAAAAAACCACCAACGAAACCAGCCTAGGGTAACAAGTTTCAGAAACAAAACATTCGATGTTATTGTATTTTTTTCATGCCCAGTCCTCCTCGGAGTCATCCTCGACTTCTAAAGGGGGTGGGGTGGCCATCAAACTGCGTAGAATGCCCGTAACGGCTGATTCAAATACGGGATGGCAGCATGCGCAGAGTCCGTGCCGGCCGGTTATGTTGAGGGTACCGCCTGAATAAAAGAAAAAGAGTAAATATAGTTGGCCAACGTGCTAAATCAATTACCATCAGGACTTACCTCGCACAACCCACGCCTGCCCTTGGTGGGGATACAGGGGTATATCAGCCCAGTATTGGCGGCCGGCCACGGCATCCACGCCCCACATAGTGAAAGGCCGCTGTCCTCGTCGTAAAAGCACCAGACGAATCGGGCCCCGCCATCCAGGTATCACGTGGACCACGAAAATTAAGTTGGCCACAGAACTGAGGCCCGCCGGGCTGTGCCAGGGTTGATTACTGACTTTGATGGCAAACAACATCCTAACTGCAATCCGGATCTAATCGCTTTTTTAAAACATTTATCGTGGGCGTAATTTGATTGCAGAACTATTTTCACCCGGTATAAATTTGGTTCATTAACTACTGGTCTTAATTGAACAACTGCAACGGCTCAAGATCAAAACTCGAATAAAACCGAGCACAGAATTTAATCATGAGATCCATTGCCAAGACAAAGTAATCAACCTAGCAGAACGGTAATCGGACACCCCGATAAGAGACCCAGAGATAAACAAATCAAAAACAGCTCCGCATAGGCTAATCCCACAAATGACCTCCACCAAGAGTTATTACTCTTCTAATAATAACTCTCATTTTGAAAAAGGGGAAGGATTGTTGCGTACCAAATCCTGCATACCAAAAAATATTTAAAAAAAAGGGATATCTAAAAATTTCTACAATATTAAAAGATTTCATCCATAAATTTTCACATAAGCTAACATGCCTAAAACATGGTTAGCTTATCAATACAATCAGTGAAGAAAATTGCGTCAGCAATTTTCTTCACATTCCATAAGTTAAATTAAATTATTCCCATGGCAAATTTTGCCTTCAGCAAAATTTGCCAGTAGAAATATTTACAAAAAAAAAAAATAATAAAGCAAAAGACAAATCGTACCTTCAGTACGATTTGTCGTGAAAATTTCAATATGTATGTACGAACGTACATACATATCACAAAAAAGCTTTCGTCGTGAGAAATGCGCGCCGCCGAAATACATTGTATGTATATGCGCGGCGCGATTTCAGAACGACAGAACGGTAGCGGATGTTTATCAAAGCATCAAATTCCAAACCTCCGTCCAACGAAAAAATATTCTGGACTTGTTTAATCAAGTCCAGAATAAATGAAAATTTTCTCAGGGTGAAAATGCAACTATGCATTTTCTACCCTGAACGAAGGCTCTTGATCGCGGCAAAAGTAATCAAGAGCCGAGTTGGTTTTAAAATCTCGTGGAGAACGCGGCAGTCAATTTTCAAGACGTGAAAAGAGTCAGTTTATGAGCGGTCGGTTTTTGGCATACTAACGGGCGGTCACTGAAGTGAAAAAAAGAAAATAAGAAAAAAATTGTGAAGCTGAAAGCTTGAAGGTACCTAAGAGGTTGAAAAAAGAAAAAGAAGGGTTTTGGTTAAGAAAAGAAAAGTTGTGAAAAAAGGTGTAAAGATAAAAGTAGTGTTTTAATTAATAAAAGAAAGGTTGTGAAAAGAAAAGTCTTTATTATTAATACCTTCAGATTGTGCAACAGACTGTGTATTAGTAACCAAAAATCCCCAGGATTACAGAGGGGGAAAACCAGCAACGCTCGCCTTTGTGCGCAAAGTGACAGTGAGTACCCGTGGGTAAAACTATAAATATATATTGTTATAAAAATATACAACAGTGCAATCATTTTTGGGCCTTGCGAATTACTACAGAAAATTCATACCCGATTTTTCAAAAACAGTACGTCCTCTAACAAACTTACTCCGAAAAGATGTAAAGTGGACTGAGAAATGCCAAGAGGCATTTCAAAGCATTAAGAACGCTTTAATTTCCCCTCCACTCTTAATATATCCCGATTTTTCTAAACTCTTTAACCTTACCACCGACGCCAGCAGCGAGGCTCTTGGAGCAGTTCTCCCTCAAGGAGAGGTAGGAAGTGACCAGCCAATTGCCTACGCCAGCCGTACCCTGAACAAAGCCGAACGTAACTATTCCACCATTGAAAAAAAGTTACTGGCTATAGTTTGGGCGACTAAAAATTTCAGGTGTTATCTGCAAGGCCGAGAGTTCACGGTCTATACAGATCACAAACCACTCAAGGGAGTCTTCAATGTTAAGGACCCCACATCCCGTCTGGTGAGATTTCACCATAAACTTTCCGAGTTCAATTATAAAATTGAGTATAAGCCCGGAAAGTGCAACACGAATGCCGACGCTTTAAGCCGCATCCCACGGGATAATAACAAAGACAAGGAAACTGCAACCTTCACGGTAGAAGCTATAGTCCACCACCAAATGGACTCGGATATAGAGGAGGAAAAACACTCATCGGACCAAAAGGAGTGTCTCCAATGCAATGCAGTAACCAGAGCCCAGACACGAAACATTCAGGAAAGTGGAACAAGTTCAGACAGCCAGGCCAAACCAATAGAACAAAAAGAGCAAACTCATCATCCAGAAGAGACCCCAGACCGTGACAGTCCACCTAGTACCAATCCACAAATAATAGACGAAACTCGTCCCCCTGAAGTAATCACAATCCCAGAGGAGATTCAATTAATATTAAAAGATTATCATGATTCTCTCTTTGGCGGCCATCAGGGAGTGATAAAAACCTATAAACGGATTCGAAGAAAGTACTGGTGGAGGCACATGCTTAGTGACATCAAAAAGCACATTAAGCGGTGTGCCAAATGTCAAACCATGAAGGCCTCACCACAGTATAAAATGCCGATGGTGATTACAGACATAGCGGAACAACCATTCGATAAAATCTATCTAGATATAGTCGGCCCACTAGAGGAAACTGAGTCTGGAAACAAATATATATTAACGTTTCAGGATAACCTCACAAAGTTCGTAGATTGGTATGCCATACCGAATGGAGAAGCTATAACGGTAGCCCAAATTTTCTTCGACGAAATCGCGCTACCGCATTACCAAAAGAATAGTCACCGATCAGGGAAGTAATTTCCTTATTCAAAAAGGTATGCAAACTCGTTAGGATAAATAAGCTGCAAACCTCTGCTTATCATCCCCAATCAAATGGAGCACTCGAACGTGCACATAGACCATTGATTGAACATCTACGAACTATAGTGGACGAAAATCCCAGGTCATGGGATAGTTATCTGCGAACCGCTGCTTTCGTGTACAACAACAGTGTACACGAAGGGACAAAATTAACTCCCATGGACTGCCTTTACGGCTTTACAGCGGACGTTCCGGCCAACTTAAGGCGAGACCCCGTACCCGTGTATAACCACGAGAGCTACTACCATATTCTCAGGTATAAGCTTCAAAAGTCTTACGCCATGGCACGGAAAAATCTTCTGATGAGTAAACAGCGCTCGAAAAATTACTATGACAAAGCTGTACGTCCCCTGACATTTCACAGAGGAGACAAGGTTCTACTCAAGAGCGAGAGTCGTAAACATAAGCTCTCCCAGATCTGGGTAGGACCCTATACGGTAACCAGCATCCCCAGCTCAGTTAACACCACAATTAAAATTCGTAAACGAGAGGTGACGGTACATAACAACCGCCTAAAACCTTTCTAAGAATAACATGGTGTCAATATAATCTAAGTAATTCTAAGATACATATATAATAGAATGTAAGCTACAAAGTCAACAAGAAACCCATTTTAATATCCTATCCTCCTCTCCTAGATAACAATGCAGTCCATCATTTTCCACGGACTATTCCTGCTCATAATAGGAGCCCTCGCGGAGGAACCTTACTCTATAACGCCCCTAAATAATACGGGAGTACTATTTGAGGATCTTGGAAGCCTATCAGTTTACCACGACACTTGGAGCATCATCACTGAGTTAGATCTGGCCGAGTTGGAAAATCAGACGCGACTAGCAGAACGAGCGGAACACTACATACACCAATTGTGTGGAAATGGGTCTTCTATACAGGACCTTTGTACGCTACAGACAAAACATATACACGCCCTGATGGAAAATATCAATAGGCGTACCAGTGTTATTAGGGAAGCTGTGCCCAAATCGCGCAAGCCCCGATCCATCTTCGATGGAATTGGAAATGCGATGCATTATCTTTTCGGTACCATGGATAGTGGAAACGAACAAGAGGTGTACAGCCGACTAAGCAAATTAGAGGTAAATACTCAAACCTTAGCTGATCTGGAAAAACAACAGATCAGCGTAATAAAAACCACGTTTGAACAAATTCAGAAACCCCTATCTTCCCTGTCTGAGCGACAGCGTCAGATAACCAACCAGATTAACAATCTGCGGAACACAACAGACGAGTTGACAGCCCACCAAATAAGACAAGAAATTGTCTCTAGTCTGACACTATAAATGATAGAGTTGGAATTTAGACAACAAGCTCTACTGGACATAATAGTGTCCAGTAGAAATAATCAAATTCATCCACTTTTAATTTCCCCAAATCATTTGCTAGAGATTTATCACAAATCTCACTCCACTTGTCCCAATCTACAGGACTGTTTGTCAGTTCTGTATCAAACAGGAGATGTTAAGACACATTTGTTGCAGGACAAATTAGTTATCCGAATCAAACTTCCCATTTTCAATATACCCAAGATGAAAATCCAACAGATTAAATGTTTTCCCATACGGGTGGATTCAAACCACTCATTAATACCTGATATCGAATTTTCCCATGTGGCAAGTCAAATACAGACCCAGGAATTTCTGCTGCTGAGGCCAGAAAACCTGAGATCTTTCAAAAAAAATTTCAAAGGGAATCGATGAGGATACGTGGGTTGGTAAGCTAAACACACCACTCACCAAGGCTACAAAAACAGATGAATGTGCTATTGAACTTTTATTCAATCCACTGGGCGAACACCCACAGTGTAGCATCAGAGCTCAAATTCCCCCAAGAGATACAATAATTAAGCTCAATAGACCAAATTCGTGGCTGTACTCTTTAACCGAAACCACTATAGTACATATAACTTGTACTCAACAGTTACTCACTCATCGTCTTACAGGACAAGGAATCATGACAGTCAACGAACCATGTTCCTTGCAAATAGGGTCTCACACTCTGTATTACGAAGCAGAAAATCTACATCCGCTAAAAGTTTTCCAACCAACCTACTTCCCAGGCACAAACGAAACGCAAGAGGAATTGGCAGAATATATGTCCAAGATATCCGCTCCTAAAAACCTTGATAAACAACCAACGTTGCTCCTCGGAGATGATACAAACCAACGTATCCACCTAGATACAAAATCTCTAGATGAAATCCGTACCAAAGTGAACAACATTCACTTTGGACCAAAGGCCAAGATTCCTCATATACTATCAATAACATCCCTATCAATGACCGGACTCTTGTTGCTAATTGTATCTGTGGTGGCACTAGCAAAATATATCGTACCGCCATTCATGACATGGGTAGCTAAACGAAGACAACTACCCACAGCTGAAAACACCCCCATGGAACCGGTTTACGCTAAAACCCAAGAAAAGTTAAAACGGGCTCAAAGTCTCCCCAGAGCGAGATCTATACAAGTAGTTTAATCAAAAAGATCTATACTCGTTGGTTGGCCCCGTCTTATTCTTTTGTTGCTGGCTTAGTACCCTTTCACTACACTGGTCTTAGATATAAGCTGAAATAATTTATAGCAAATAAGAAATAAAGCAACCAGATAAAATTAATATTATATAAGAATAAACTTTATTTAGTAGTACCTAAGAGCCCAAAATTAATAAACCTAAGTAGTACTTAGTAAAGCAGAAATAATATATTAAATAAGCTAAAAAAATAAGGTAATAAATAGAAGAAAGAAAGGCATAAGATAATAGAATTAAAGAACAAAAACATAACCGAAGATTATTTACACAAGAATAATAATAATAAAAGTAATAAGTAAATAATATTTAGTAACATTAAATATTACATAGAAAAAATTAGCTAACTAGTAAGATATAGACATAAATACATACAATTAGACTAAATATAATGTACTAAGGTTATAAATAGGAGATAGCAACTAACATTAGTAGAAAAATAGAATAAGAAGTTAACAAATAAGACACTAACTAGGATAGCAAAATCAAACTAATACGGCTAACAAACATTAAGAATAAATACCAAAAATAGACAGTATTTTCTTAAAAACGCCCAGTATAGAGTAGCAAGGAAATATAACTCCCTAGAATTCCATACATAACCTAGAATAAATAAATAACGTAGGATACTTAAACAACGTAGAAATAATCAGGCAACGTAGAGTAAGTAAATATTTAGACTCCAGTATAAGATAAGTCTAACAACAAATTATAATCCGCCATCACAGAAACCGACATACGAGAAAACACAACTTCCTGCCCAGAGCCCCTTGAACCATTTTCGCCAACCCAAATATAAGCAAAACCTGGAAAACAACCAAAACAACAAAAAATAAATAAATAGAGTACATAAAACTTTATTAGAGTTAAAAAAAAATTATACAAATATTATAATAATAGCCGAAAATTAACACAATTTAAAATCACCAAAAATTTAGAAAAAAAACAAATGCTCTTAAAACTAGAATTCAAAAATTTAGCGGAGACTCTTGGGAAATGTCCCGGACCATCCACGAACCTGAAAAGATAAAAAAAAATTTTGTTTTGGAATCTCATCTGGAAATAACTTACATGAAGTATCCTTCATACATTTAGGGCTGGTCGACTCCTAGGCCGGTCCGCACTCGGCATCCCAGTCCTCCTGGGCATGACTAGGTCCCTCTCCAGGCAGATCCCAGTTCTCCTGGGCGGGAACGGACGAAACATCCCAGGTCTCCTCAGAGGCGAGACTCGGTGCTGCACCCGGGAGATTCAATTCGGATCCGGAAGAACCGACCCAGGTCGACACATCGTGCACCAGGTAGTTGGGGTGCATCCTGCAATGAGGGCAGGCACACCATCCGACCTCCCCGGATAGCACCAAAGTCGCTCCTAGAAGAAGATTTGAGAAATTAACAAGAAAATAATTATTGGAATCTAAAAACTCACCCATAGCTACCCAGGAACTCCCACCATGGGGCCACAGGCATAGCTCCACCCGATGAAAAGTGTCCGCCTCGGCCGGAGCACCCCAGATGCACACGTCTGGACGACCATCCCGCCGCAGCAGCAGACGGATGAGCCCACGCCACCGGGGGGCCACGCTCTACACGAAAATGGCCAGTACCCTCATGCAATTGGATACGGGGCTGGTATACGGCGCACGTGGAGAGATTACCTCGCAGAATTCCATTGTTAACAAAACTGTGAAGATAATCTCAGAAACCGCCCCATATAAAGGGCAAAACCCCTAACGTTAACAAAAATTATCGGTGTAAGCCACTTATTTTGGTAAATCCCACGCCATTTCGGCAGCAAAAATATTTCTTTTTATTTCTTATTTACCCATCTCCTTTCAGAACACACAATCTTAGTTTTTCTTAATCAAACGACACGAATTGCAATTTGTGCATTATGTATGTAGAGAGCTACAAGTACACAAACCTCACAATTTTTTTTTCTCTCTTTTCCAAGCCGGTAGAAGATGCATTCCAATATCTCATACCAACTCTACGTGCACCAAGAATTTTTTTTTATTTTACAGATATCAAATTCATTTTAAATTCAATTCAATACCCCATACAAAATATACACCCACTCAATCCCCTTGAGAATTATTCCTGTTCAAAGAATAATTCTCTTTTTCGCGGGGGGAAGGAATGTTATGTATAAAAAACCTAGGTACATATATGTACCATAGATAGGTATATAAAACCTTAGGGCCTAACAGGTAAAAAGAAAAAAACAAATAATTAATAAGCCCTATATACCTAGAAACCTAAAATTGGGCATATAAAAGAAAAACCATAAAATATAAAAATTCAATAAACTAATCATGCACAAAACATGATTAGTTTATCGTCCAAAAAGGGTGAAGAAAATTGTATCAGCAATTTTCTTCACATTCCAAACCAGTCATAAAATTTTTCCCATCAAACGACTTGGGAAAAACAAAAGTTTCATTTTTCACCCCAAGTCTTTTTACTTTAAAATTTCCACGACAAAATTTTGCCTTCAGCAAAATTTGTCATTTCAACAATTTAACTAAAAAACAAATCAAAAGGCAAATCGTACCTTCAGTAAGATTTGCAGCGAAAAATACAATATGTATGTACATACGTATATACAGATTATTAAAAAGCTTTTACGATAAGAAACGCGCGCCGCATAAATGCATTGTATGTATATGCGCGTCGCGATTTCAAACGGTGGCTGATGTTTTAAAAAGTGTAAGATTACATTTTTGCAGCCATCGTTCAACGCGAGTAATTCTGGACATGTTTGAACAAGTCCAGAATTGAAAAAGTAAAATTTTCTCAGGATAAGAAAATGCAATTTAGCATTTTCGATCCTGAACAACGGCCCCTGATCACGATGAATGTGATCAAGAGTTGAGTTGTATTTTTGGTTTTGGTCGGAACGATAAGACAAGTTTTTTCCTCCTGGTCGTTGGTCGGTGTTGATAAAGAAAAAGAAAGAATAGAAAGTTAAATTGTGCTCCTGAAACAACAAAAAATATTAGAAGGTTTAGCTGTGTTTTTTTATATAAAAGAGTAGAAAAATAGAAAGTTAAAAAAAAGTTTTAAAGTTTAAGTTGTGTATCTTTATTAATAAAGAAATAGAAAAAAAATAAGTTGTGTTGTGTACCTCTTGTGAAAAGTGTCCCCAATTGGATTAGCAATACAAGCAAGTTCAAAAGGTGAGCAATCGACTTATAAATATAACAAAGCCAATCTTGATTCAACACACTGTTGAATCTCATAGATCTTGAAGTAGACTTTTAAAAATTTCACCAACTCAATTCAACACACCGTGGAATTTTGCACCTCATTAACAATATCTTGATTCAACACACAGTTGAATCTTGCACATGGCCCTTTAACAGACTCCAGCAGTGGGAATAAGTACATTTTAACCTTCCAAGATGACTTCAGCAAATTTATACAAGCTGTCGCAATTCCAAATCAAGAGAGTAGCACAATTGCGGAGGCTTATGTCCGTAAAATAATATGTATTTTTGGTACTCCCACCTACCTTTTAATGTATCAAGGCTCTAATTTCCTAAGTAAGTTATTCAAAAACACCTGCAAACTGTTAAAAATACGTAAAATACAAACTTCTCCTTATCATCCTCAATCTAATGGATCACTTGAGCGATGCCATCGAACTTTGGGGGACTACTTACGTAGTTATGCAACTAAAGATTCCGACAGCTGGGACACCTGGATCGATTATGCAATTTTCTGTTACAACACCACACCACATTCTGCACCCACACTCACCCCGTATGAAGTTCTTTTCGGACTGAAACCCGAAATCCCAAGTTCTTTAACTAAACCCTTCGATCCTGTTTATAATTACGACAATTATGTTATAGAATTGGGAGCACAACTGCAAAACTCTTATCAGCTCGCTTGTGAGAATCAAATTAAAGCCAAAATATGGTCCAAAAGCTACTACGACAAAGGGACTAAGCAATCAAACTATTATATAGGGGACAAAGTTTTGCTCCAATCTCAAATTAAAAAGAATAAAAAGCTAACCTCCGTATATGAAGGTCCTTATGAAATCATTAAAACAAATTCACCAGAAACATCTGTGACGAAAATGACCAGGAGGACCAAACTAGTTCATAACAACCTACTCAAACCCTTTATTAGCAAAATTTTATTAAAATATTAATTTCTTAAAAATGATGACACATTACCAAGGTTAAAACAAGTCAATTAAATCGTCGTACCATTGTTGCATCCCATTATGTTTTGATAATCTCTCTCTTTAATAATTGCTTTTCAAGAAATTGAAGTTTTGTCCTTCTTCCCACAAAGGGAACCTCTTAATTATATACTGTAAAGCGTTCGTATCTTTTCTAACTAATCGACTCAGAACTAATTTCGTTTGCAGGGCTATCGCTATTATCCTAGTCTGTGCCATATTCTCAGTGCAGAGTCAAAACCATCACACAGTCAATCCGATAGATAATGCTAGTGGTATCTATTTCGAGGAAATGGGAGCATTGGGGAAATCTACATCTTATTGGAAATTTATCATCATATTTGACTTCGCACCTTTTGAACATGAAGAGTATATTCTATTAGGTACGGAGATATACCACTCTATTATCCTTATGAGAGGAATAAAAAGGCACTCTCCTTGGGAAACTCGCAGAATGACAGTCCAAGTCATTAACTCTACACTAAGCGAGATAACCGAAAACAATAACATTCTTAAGCAACTCTTTCATCAACCGTCAAAAACAAAACGAGGATGAAGATGCTGAAAGAATCCAATCGAATTTAAAAATTCTTAAGAACAACGAAAATAAGCTTCACCATATTATCAATTCCCGTACTTCGTTAATCCTCAATACAGTTGAAACGTTAAATAAAAATCAAAACATAATAAACCATCAAGTACAAGAACTAACTGAAGCCTTCCAAAATCTCACTATATCCTCTCAAAATAGAACCGAATTCGTAAGAACGCTTCACATACTTGATTAAATAGCTAACTTAATGACTCTAACAATGACCCAATTTATCAAAAAGCAAGCTGAATTAACTGATATCATACATGAAGCCAGAATGGGAAAGCTCGACAAGCATTTGCTCAATCCCATGGCATTCATAAATTCTTTCAAAGAGGTACAACTAGAGTTACCTCAAGACTTACAATTTCCACTTAAGCCAACACTAACAAACTTAGAATTGTTCGACGCATTTACCCAAGTGCAACCCTTATATGCTCGAAATAATCTAACACTACAAGTTTCAATACCGTTGATTAGCGACTTTTACCAGCTTTACAAGCTAACCAGCATACCTGTTCAACACAAAGATTGCTACTATTATTTTATTAAACTCAACTCAGACCTAATATGATAAATGAGAAACGAAAGAACTATATATTTCTAAACAGACACGAACTAGACAAATGTGTTAATATAGATGAAAATATGTTTGTTTGTACACAAAACTTTCTAATCTTCAATCACAACGCACAAAATTGTTTAATAAAGTTTATTTTGAATAATCAGGATACATATATCGACTTGTGAAATAAGACGGCTTAAGGCTTTCCAAGAAACGTGGCATCCACTATCTAAACTTAATACTTGGCTCTACGTCCTTCCAAAAGAATTAAGTTCTAGAGCTGTTTGTGAAAAAAGAGCTTATTCAATCAAAATGCACCAAACTGGAATATTAGAAATAAAACCAGGTTGTACAGGTGCGAGAAGTCAAGTAAATTTAAAAACTGTTAAAATTCTGAAGGACGTACGACAAACATTCTACCAATTCAATAATTCATTACTTATGAAGATTTCAATTTTACAATTTCACATGAAGAAGTTCCAACAAAATTTTTAAAAAAACATTAACATAGAGAATGTAAATCTAGATAAGCTTAATATAAGCCTAAAGGAATTAAAGCAAAAACAAGAGATAATATTGAAAACATATGTAGTTCCGACACCGCCACCGACGAGTATAAGTCTCATTGTAGCCGTAACGGCACTCCTTATAATTTTATTTTTAAATATAATCTATTTCATTTTAAAAAGAACAATTAAAAACAAAATCGTAATAAATCGCTTTGTTGAGAGTTCTAATCCTATCAATTAAAGTAAAAAATTATAATAAGATTAAATAACAAAATATGTTTTTCTACATGTACACGTATATATTAATGAATTATTTTTAGTTTTCTTTATTCCAGTGCATTTCTGGCACATTTACAAGGATTTTGTTTTAAATAAAAAAATTTTTAATTCACTTTTCTTACAAAACACCTTTATTCTTATGTATTAATTCAGAATTATAATAACTTTTTATTTTCATCTAAAAGATTATATTTTGGAAAATTATGTTGCTTTGTACCATACTTTAGAAGAAGTAGGCCACTCTTCACAGGGAGGGCGGAATGTAGTGAAGCATATTCCCCAAAAATATTCCCACACGTGAGTACTATTGTTACGCTGCCCTGATGCGTACGTAATGGTAGCTCCAGTGAAGGGGAGGAGGGGCAGTGGCTTTATGCGTGGAGATGCGTGAGAATTAGTTGGGCGCCACGTGATTTTGGACTCGAGGTATCACGAAACTCGACGAAAAAAGAAATACAGCGATTCCTCTTAACACTTCGATTTTATTCCTAATAGTTCTAATAATTACACTCACTGTTGTAAAGCATGATTTTTTTTTTTAAGATAAACACAAAAAAATAATCGAAGTATATCGTGTTTAAGCAAATTTTATAAAAAAAAACCTAATCTAGCTATCAAAAAAAAATCATTATGTTAAAAAAATTACTTAACTTGGTAACGATCCTCAAGTAGCATGGTAAGCCTTATTACCACCAAAATTACGACGAGAATACGTTATAACGCTGCTCTGGTCCGAAATTCCTTCTGATAATTTTTCCCTCCTGTGTAGCTTAATTCGAGTAATTTTTCCTTTTCTCTTTAATTTTTTTCCTGACCTTACACCTTTTGGGTCTTGACTTTCCGATAAGTAAAACTGAAGTGACCGCTGGTTCTGTGTGGAGCGAGCAATCTGGCTACAAATTGACCTGTGGAACGTATATTAAAGTCGTTTACCAACAAAGCCTTTTATTTGTTCACATTGGTACATCGATTTTTTTTATGAGCCATCCATATATTTAGCTTAATTTTTTTTTTGTACTTTTAATTAAATGTGACAATATCTAAACCATAGCTCCTCTAACCAGCATAATTGTACACTCAGCTTGTTTAACTTTAACTTAATTCTTCTTGTTGTTGTTTACGTTTATATTTTGATTTATAAAGAAATTTGGGACCAGCATATCTTTTTCGAAACCGAGGATTTAGTCTACTATGGCTGACCATGTACTTGAGCATATAGTTAGAATATCTCTACTTATGGTAGAAACTAATATCGGTAGAAACTAATGTGTTTTACAATGTTGTAACTACATAAACTACTCTCCAACGATGTATTCCATGTTGGTTCCGTATTGTGCTTGGGATGTGTATATGTGTGTAGATATTTAGTGTAATTGTGTGCATGTGTGCCTATTGCTGTGCCTAACTAATAGATTCGAATCGCATGTGACTATTTCCTGCCCCCTTGTTGTGATCCTAATAGGTTGGCAGTTAGACCGTTACTATTTGTTTAATGCCTGAGATAAAGAGAATTCAACAGTATCAGAAGTTCAAAGTATTTTCACCAAATAAATACGTAATATTCCTCCCCTTTCTTCCTACAGATTTCGGTGTCTCCACCGAAATTGCTAAACATTTAAAAATTAACTTTCACGTATGTACATATGATATTCAATTTTATTGTCGGGTCAAGTACCTTGCTTATTTTTTCATGCATATCTTACGATATCCAAGTACCTTGCTTATTTTTCTATGCATATCCTAGAATATCCAATTTCATATCCAAAATCCAAAAATAACTAACTAATCACTTTCCACACTCAAGTGCACCGAATAAAAATGCAATGCTAAGCACTTGGACACTTTTCTTATATTACAAGCAAAGCAAGGGACTATGCCTCACTACACAAATCGAGGAGTGTGATCGAGAACGTAGAGCGAACGAGTCGGGCCTGGCGTGTCGCGAAGCAAGTGATTGTAAAATAATAATTAAAATAATAAATAATGTTTAATAAAGTTTAAAATCAAATTGAGTACAATTGAGTTCTGTTTTTATTTCACAACATTGAAATCACGCACAATAGTCCGAGACTAGATCTCACACTTGGAGAAGTAGAATTAATCTGCATTCCATCGACACAAAATACGCCAATACCAAAACCTCGATCCTCAAAGCTCACAATTACACCCCCACCACATACTTACAAAAACCGAGCTAGATCATAAAATGAAAACAAAATCTATTAAAAATATAAAATGAATAAAACAAAAAGCGTTATCAAATATACTCGCAAACCAGAAACATGGCAAATCGACTTGAGAAATTTTGAAAAAGCAATAAAATTACTTAAAATACTTAATTACGTAACGCGTTTAACGCGCCAATACAGCAAGCAATAAAAGCAATACTGTTGTAATAAAATTAAGGTGAAAAGCCAAATACGTTTTCTTTTTTTTCTGTTCTCTCTCAAATGAGTACGATAGGGAGAACAAAGTTAATAAATAGAATAGTCATATATGTATGTACGTATATATATTTTCAAAAGAAAAAATCTAACTTATTAAAATATGTAAAAATTGTAGTAATAACAATAAATAAAAAAAAATAATTAAAAACTAAAAAAAAAAAAAAATATTGAAATTATTTTTTGTAAAAAAAAAACAAGACGAAAACTCCCAACATAACAATTAATAGATTTAACGTTATTTTCTTTTTGATCGAGTAGACTACGTCATTGCCTACTAATGTTGTTTAATCATATGTACAACTTATGTTTTTGGTTTCTGTCCGACTTGTCAATTACATCGTCTCCCAGGCAGAATGCTTATCGTATAATTAGTAAAATAATAAAAGTTCTTTACACCAAAAGTCAACTTTTATTCAATAATCAAAAGCCTCAATAAGGGAACGAAAGTTTTTTTTTTCTTACAGAATAAAAACTGTCTTTTTCTCAGGGGGAAGGATGTTGTAGCACAGCTACAACCCTCACTTACCTTATCCATATATTCGGCGGGCATGCATATGGCTTCATGGGGAGTAAACATGCTTACCTCTTCTTAGAAAATTTCCCTAACTTGATACTACAAAGTTGCGCTAGGTGATAATATTTCACTCATATTTCCGAGTAAATAATCCTACGCAAACAACTTTAAAGTCGCAAAATTAAAATCTATTCGGATAAACAAATCCATCCAATTCCACATATTTTGCCTCTAAAAATAACAAGAAATCGAAAATGTTCATACATTGTGTGCTATACTGCCCATGCTCGTTAGAATTTAACTCAACATAAATAACATGAAAGCGATTACTCAGCAAAAGTAAGCTTTGGCTTTTCGCGTGCTGGGAACGATCAAGCATTCGCAAGTCGCAGTCGGTTTTCAAAATCTTAGCGAGCTAGGTCCGCGAAAAGTACTCCCTTTCGTATTTCTACTAAAAATAATTCTTCGCTTTATTTAATTTAACGTGATTTTTGACTTAAATTCGTTCTTGAAAGAAATTAATCGAAACGAACAAGTTTCTTCGTTTTTACTCAAGTGCTTCTTCGCTTTTATTCAAATTAAAAATTATTTTGGCTAAAATTAGTCTGTTAATGAATTAGATTGTAACTGAAGAGTTTCTTCGCCTTTATCCAAGTGATTCATTTACGCGAATTAAAAAAAAATTATTATTATAGTAATAAAAATTCTTTTGTTGTGAGACCAAAGTGTTTTTGAATTTTTTTTTTTTACCTAATTACACTTACAACTAAACGGCAGTAAACTTCCCCTATTGGGAATCAGTTTCCGCCACTTGGAAGGTGGAAGATTGTCATCCTTGATGATGACCAAATCGCCTACTGAAAGATTAGGTTCTGCTCTCTGCCATTTTGGTCTATGTTGGAGGGCTGAGAGATATTCAACGTGCCCCTCTTCCAGAAATGCTGGTGCATGTGTTGAAATAGCCGCCACCTGCCTAATAGAGATAGAGAACACTGATTAGTAGAAGTTTCTGGAATTGTCGTAAGCGGTTGCCCAATCAGGAAATGTGCCGGTGTTAGCACATCCAAATTCAAAACAACATCACAGATTGAGGTGAGCGGTCTGGAGTTTAGAGGACCTTCGATTTGAACCAGGAGTGTATTAAATTCCTCGTACGTGAGATTCGTGCTGCCAATGACCTTGCGAAGGATACTCTTTACTGAGCGAATTCCAGCCGCCCAAATACCCCCAAAGTGCGGAGCTGAAGGCGGGTTGAAGTGCCATTCTATTCTGTTAGAGAGAAGGAAGTTAGAAATTTTCGAGTCTTTATAAATTGATGAAAGAAGCCTGTGGATTTCTTGCAATTGTCGATTGGCACCTACAAAATTGGTACCATTATCTGTATATATGTGATTTGGTATTCCGCTTCTCGAAGCAAATCGTTTTAGACTGGCGATGAATGTGTCGGAGGTTAAATATCCGGCCAATTCTAAATGAATTGCGCGCGTACTAAAGCAAATAAATAGCACAATATACGCTTTGGTGGTGCGCGCACCTCTCCTTGGCGAGTCAGAATATAAATAGGGCCAGCATAATCTATACCAGTATTGGCAAAAGCTCTGTATGCTCCGACTCTGTGCGTTGGGAGATTCGCCATTAGTTGTTTCGTGCTAATTGCGCGGTATCTAACACATGTTGTACAGCGGTTGATGTGCGCTTTTATTAATGACCTGCATGATATATCCAAAACCTGCGGCGAATTGTACTCAATAGGAGAGAAGTTCCGGCATGAAGATATCTGTTGTGGGGATGCCAAATGAGATAATTGACAAAGATATGGGTTTTTGGTAGGATCACTGGGTGTTTTACATCATATGCTTGATCGCTCTACTCCAATGCGTAAAATCCTGGAGAGTGATGAATATCTATTGAAGACTAACGTTAAGATATCCTTATCCATATGCGTTCTTCACTGACGGCGTTTTCATTCTGTGCTGGATTGTCAGAGTTACAATTTATCTTCCAATTATCCTTTAACCAAATTTGGGCCTTGCCACCACAATGTTGACTTGATGAGTTGGCTCGATAACAGTCCGCGGGATGCGATATCAGCTGGGTTATTTGATGATGTAACATGTTGCCATTGCTGTCGAGGAATGACTGATAGTATGGAAGACGTCCGGTTGCCAACGAAGCACTGCCACTTTCGTGGGTGATCTGATAGCCAAGCTAAAACTACTGTTGAATCAGTCCAAGCATAGCAATGCTGACTTTCGATGTTTAATGTGCCTTTTACAAAATCGAACAGCTTAGCTAGTAATGTTGCTGCTCATAACTCAAGTCGTGGGATGGATCTAACGCAGGAATGGATTAGATTTAAAGAAGAACTACTGCAAATCCGAAAACTAAAAATACCACGATATATACAAACGTCCCCAGAAGCGATATCTACAGAGCTGCATGGATTTAGCGATGCATTAATAAATGCATACGCAGCAGTCATTTATATGCGTATAAACTTGTTAACATCAAAAACAAGGGTGGCTCCCATAAAACCAGTAACACTTCCTCGGCTCGAACTCTGTGGTGCTGTATTGATTGCACAATTATTGAAGCAAGTACAAGACAATTTAAATCTTGGAAGTAGTACCGTGACAGCATGGACCGATTCCACAATTACGTTAGCATGGATAAAGTCGCATCCAACTAAATGGAAAACCTATGTGGCTAATAGAGTAGCCGACATACATGATAATTTACCAGAGGCTAAGTGGTATCATATATCATCAAAGGATAATCCAGCAGATGCGGCCTCAAGAGGAATCCTTCCAAATTTGTTGTTAGAACAAAATATATGGTGGAATGGTCCAGAATGGCTTAAATGACCAAAGAAAGGTTGGCCTATTCAAAATCACACACATGAAACAGACAACGAGAAAAAACCAGCTAAAACCTTTAGCAATACAATACAGGAGGAGTTTGTTCTCTTACACAAATTTTCCTCATTCACAAAACTAATTCGAGTAACGGCTTGCTGTTGGAGATTCGTAACCAACTGTCGAGGAAAGACGACGCGAAAAGATAAGAATCTCTCAACATCAGAACTAAAAATAGCAAGAACACTCATTCTGAAACTGCTACAGCAGCAATCGTTTAAGGTAGAGAATATGGAGCTTCAGAAAAACAGTCTAATCTCCAACAAAAGCAAAATTTTATGTCTCAACCCGTTCCTTGACGAAGAAGGGGCACTTCGAGTCGGCGGACGTCTGACTCAGTCAGAATTATCATATGACGAAAAGCATCCCATATTACTACCTAACAAACATCACATAACCGATACCATAATAGATTACTTTCATAAAACTACTCTTCATGGTGAAACACAACTAGTTCTAAGTAGTCTGAGAAGTAAATATTGGTTACTAAATGCTCGAAACACAATTCGAAGCCATCTGTACAAATGTGGAACATGCAAAAGATATAATGCAAGGCCATCAACCCAATTGATGAGTTCGCTTCCATCAGCACGTGTTAACAAGTCTCTACCATTTACACATACAGGGGTTGACTACGCAGGCCCCATCAATTTGAAAATTTCTCATATAAGGTCGGCAAAATTAACCAAAGCATATATCTGTTTATTCATTTGCCTTTCAACTAAAGCAATTCATATAGAGCTCGCTACAGAACTATCTACCTCTGCCTTCCTTTTCAGAAGGTTCGTAGGCAGAACAGGATTACCATCTGACATGTATTCAGATAATGGTACAAATTTTGTAGGTGCAGCCAAAGAATTACAAACAGAATTCAAAGCTGCTTTACATGACATAAAAAATAATATTTCTAATGAATTTGCAAATTTGGATATTACTTGGCACTTCAACCCACCGTATGCACATTTTCAAAACCATTCACTCCATACTTCCATAACAAAGTAGTCAAAACTGTTGTAAGATATTCTACAGAGAAGATTCAAATCTGACTTTCACCAATTTTATTACAAAACAATAGCCCTAACATGCAGGATTTATTAAGTACCCTCACCTTCTCCTCGAGAGGTATTCCTCTTCAAAGAATAGCTCCCATTTTTGCAGGGGGAAGGATTGTTACATACCCAAATTACCTTAAAAGGCTAATTTAAAAGAAATAATTTATTTAATTTGCATAGATAGGTATAAGCAAAGAACTTCTAACAGAAAGAATACACATCTCGTTCCATTACGACCCGCTCTCACAAATTGTATGAAAACTGTCTGCTTGTTAACGATCTGCCACTCACCGGCTTTACGAAAACTCTGTTTTAAATGACGGCCCACTGCCAGCCACCAGTGGTGAGTGGCGGGTCGTCATCGTCCAAGCACCAGCACAGCACCAGAACCAGAGGTCAGAGCCGGCAGTCCGCTTCATGCCCATGCATTGCATTGAATGTTCTCTTTGCTTCTTTTACCTCTTCTCTGAGAAACTGGTTTCATCAAGAATACTTTGTTTGAAAAAATTTTCATTTACATTGAATTGCAGCAGAACAGAGGGAGAATAGTAAGATGGACGGATGGTATAGGAATTGGTGGGCGACAAGAAGTCTAGTCACAATCTCAGTCAGTTGCACTGATTCGTGTGCTTAGGCTAAACATTTTCATGAATACAGGTAGCCAAAACATGCTGGGCAAAAGTTCATATATTTTGTGAGAGCGGGTCGTAATGGAACCACCCGCCATATAAAACTTTTCAATATACGAGATGCGTATTCTTACTGTTAGATGTTCTTTGGTATAAGCTAGTCATGCTTAAAACATGGTTGGCTTATCTTCAAGGCGAAGAGATTGCCATCAGCATTTTCTTCAAATTCCTTAGCAAAAAATAACGAAAATATTTTCCCACAAAACGACTTGGGAAAAATAAAAGTTTTAAATTTCAATCCAAGTCGTTTTCAATAGAAGAAAGCCCCACGACAAATCTTACCATCAGTAAGATTTGTCAAAAACACAATATGTATGTACGTATGTACATACATATCGGGCACATAAATTCTACTCGGTAAAGATTGAAACGTTCAAGCCTTCACCGAAAAAGCTCTTATCAGCAAATTGTCGCGAGCTGCATACATTGTGGGAGGAACAATGTATGCACCAAAAGTAAGACGATAGCTTGATATTTACGAAAATATCAAATTACACTTCAAGCCATCGTCAGTTACGATAATTCTGAACTACGGGACTTGAGAATGAAAGTACTCAAGCGATAAGGAGTTGTGTTTTGGTTTTGATTGGGATCGCCTCGCGGACTGTAAAGATAAGAAAGTAACAAGGCTCGATATTGGTGCGTTTAACATTAAAGGTCTAAGTAGATAAGCTTTGCGGTTTTTGGACCAAGTGCATGTGTACTTATTCGACCTTGAGTGGGTGGTTTTGGGTGGGTGGTGAAATGTGTGTGAAAATATGAAGTGTGTGTGTGGTACAAAGGGGTCGCCGGGCGGCTTCTTTGAAGTATAATGGGAGGGTTGCATGTGTGCGGCTTCTTTGAAGTACAAAGGGGGGCCGCGAGTAAGTGTAAAATTTTGCGGTTGGATGGGTGGGTGGTGAAATGTGCGCGGCTTCTTTGCAGTACAAAGGGAGCCGCCGTAGGATTTTGCGGTTAGATGCACAGTAGAAAATGTGTGGAAAAATGAATTAAATATGCGCGGCTTCTTTGAAGTACAAAGGGGCCGCCGTCGTTAGAAGTTCAGATGGCTGGCATGCATTTGTGCGGTCGTCTTTAAGTGGGCACAAAGCGACCGCCGGATGTGTGGGAAAACTGTGGTGAAAAGTTCAGATCACTAACATGGGTTTGTGCAACTACCTTTAACTTAGCCTTTTAGCCTAGAATAATGCACTATATAAGATGGAGATAATTACATGAATATATCAGTATAAGATTAAATTCAGCTGAAGTTACATCTGATCAGAGGGAAAAAATGGATCAGCACCAAAGGATAAATAACGTTTTGAGTAGTGTCAACGCTTGTGGCTATAAAGAAATATTGAAGGTAAAGGATATGTAGGTTAATAAAGCATATAAGGTAATAAACGCTCGTAGAAGTTCAACCCAATATGGACCAAAGATTTTATTGGAACTGGAGTCGAATGTTATTTACCTACCAAAGCGTTCCGATATTTTATCTGATGAGGTTCTCGAAGATATCAACAAAGAAGGCAGTTTCTACATAGTTAATGAAGGTGAAATAGGAAAATCTTTTAATCTAAGGATTTCACATCAAGCTGAATTGAATGAATCTGCAAATTTTTATAATCTAACATATTAAAAAAATGTATTTTATAAAAAATAAATAAACTGAATTGAGTCAAAATATGGTTGTTTTTATTAATCATTTTTTCTTTTTTAACTAAGAAATAGGAGTGGGGCGATTTTATTATAAAAATGGTACACTCATACTCATGCACTAATTATCAAAGAGAACCGACGGCGCGGCTTCTTTGAAGTTGGGGTTGGTGTGCATGCGCAACAGAAAATGTGTGTATGTGTGTGTGCGTGTGTGCGTGCGTGCGTGTGTGCGTGCGTGTGTGCGTGCGTGCGTGTGTGTGTGTGTGTGTGTGTGTGTGTGTGTGTGTGTGTGTGTGTGTGTGTGTGTGTGTGTGTGTGTGTGTGTGTGTGTGTGCGTGTGTGTGTGTGTGTGTGTGTGTGTGTGTGTGCGTGTGTGTGTGTATGTGTGTGTGTGTGGCACAAAGCCAACCGCCGGATAGCGCGGCTTCTTTGAAGTTGGGGTTTTATGCAGACATTTTTTGTTATAAAATGGGGCACTTAATGTGTGAATTATCAAAGTTTCTGATAATATCTACGCAGAAGGTTATTGTTGGTACAAAATATTAATTATCAAAGTTCGTGATAATACCTAAAGCGACAGCTAACATTTCAATCTGATATTGTTGTGAGTTTTTAGATTTGTGGAACAATGGCTTCAATTACAAAGAACATAGTGAATATGGTTGAAGAAATCAAAATTGCCTTCAGGAATTTAAGTGGTCGTCCGGAGGAAATCAATGACGCTCTTAAAAAATGTGTATTATATATTCGGCGATCGCGTTCAGTGTTAGGGATGAGTTCCAATGTGGGGGCTAAAAGGTGTCTTCAAAGATGTATTATAGAACTCAAAGGATTTAAGATAAAGCTCTACTCACTATTGCATCAAGGTCGTGGTAATAGTTCTCAAGCAAAGTCTAGAAAATCTCGTGTCGTTTGGGAGGATGTAGAATCAGCATTTATGGATCGAATCAGCACAGGAGTAGTAGTTAATTTAATTCATAAGGACCCCAAAATATTTTTAGAAGATGCTCAACATTTATTTTCACGACGGATTCAAAACATTTTAAAGAAGTATAACACACTTAAGATTAATACTACTTTCTGTGGAGAGTTTAAAATTACTCGAAAGGATGATGACGTATTTGAATTTAAATATTTTAATACAAAGAATGTGGTGGTAGATCGTGGTACAGATTTAAAGCAATGGTTTTTTGAAAATATTCAACAGAATATACTAGTTCAACTAGAAGAATTTCAAGAGCGTGATAGTGGATGGGCTTTATCAAGTATTATTAATTTAGCCGTGAATATTAATAAGTACGAACCCTTTCGAGGGTCATCATATATCGACTTACCACCTGAAATAAAGTGTAAACATGCGTGCATTAACATTAATAATGAGGATTCTGTATGCTTTGCATGGGCTATAGTACCAGCACTTTACCCCGCTGAACATCATTCAAATAGAGTGTCAAGTTATCCACATTACAGCGAGATCTTGAATTTGAGTGGAATTGGTTTACCTCCTGAATTAAATGAAATAACTAGATTTGAAAAGTTAAATACTATATCTGTAAACATATTTACTTTGGAAAAAGGAAAAAAAACAGCTTCACACATTTCCAGTTCGTCTTACAAAAGACCGGCAAGATAAACACGTTAATTTATTATTATTTCAGAATTATTATGACGATGATGATGGTGATGAAAATGGGGAGGAGGAGGATTCTAACTTTGAAATTAAATACCATTATTGTTGGATTAAAGACTTGTCACGCCTAGTTTCCTGTCAACTGTCTAAAACACATAGAAAACAGTATATTTGCGATAGGTGCCTTCATTACTTCTATTCAGAAGAAAAACTAGCGGCACATGTTGATGACTGCGCGAAAATGAATGAGTGCAAAATTCTCTTGCCAACAGAATACAATAAATGGTTGAAATTTAAAAATTTTAATTTTAAGGAAAGCGCACCTTTTATAATATATGCTGATTTAGAATGTTTATTGAAACCTGTTTCTAATGATGAGTTGGGGAAAACAACAACAAGATACCAAAAACATGAGGTCTACAGTGTGGGATATTATTTCAACTGTTCTTTCAATAGTAGCCTCAGTGCCTATCGTTCTTATAGAGGTGCTGATTGTCAGCATTGGTTCGTAGACCAACTACAACAGATTTTGAGAAAGGCAGAGGACATATTTTCAGAGATTAAACCACTCATTAGGTTAACTGAAGATGAGAAAGTGCAATTTACACAAGACAAATATTGTTATATTTGTGAACAACCTTTTGCAATTGGAATAAAACGTGTACGAGATCATTGCCATCTAACTGGAAAATATAGAGGTCCAGCTCATGAAGAATGTAATCTTAATTATCAAGATAGACATATAATTCCGGTAGTATTCCACAATTGGAGTGGTTATGACGCTCACTTTGTAATAAAGGAACTTGCAACTGCATTTGAAGGCAGAGTGGATCTTTTGCCAATTAATAAAGAACGATATATATCATTTACAAAGAATGTTAGATATAGTGAAATTAAATTCCGTTTTATTGATTCATTCAAATTTATGGCATCATCTTTAGATAAACTGGTGTCATATTTACCTAAAGAACAGTTGCTTATAACAAAAAAGGAGTGGAAACATTTGAATTCTTCAGAATTTGAGCTAGTGGCGAGAAAAGGTGTATTTCCTTATGATTACACTAGCGACTTGGGAAAATTGGATGAGGTAACATTACCACCTCGGGAAGCGTTTTATAACCAATTAAATGAATCTGATATTTCTTATGATGATTACCTACATGCACAAACTGTGTGGAAGACATTTCGCATACAAACTCTTGGTGAATATTCAGATTTGTATTTAAAGATCGATGTTCTACTTTTAGCTGACGTTTTTGAGAATTTTAGAAAGGTATGTGCAAAAACATATGGTTTCGACCCTGCGCACTATTTACTCTACCAGGATTAACATGGGATGCTATGCTGAAGTACACCAAAATAGAGCTGGAGTTATTAACTGATATCGATATGGTTATGTTCATAGAACGAGGAATTCGAGGTGGAATAAGTCAGTGTTCAAATCGATATAGCAAAGCAAATAATAGCTATATGATAAACTATAACGATCAAGAGGATTCCAAATATCTCATGTACTTTGATGTTAATAATTTATATGGTTGGGCAATGTCCCAGTATCTTCCAACACATGATTTCAAATGGGTGAATACAGATATAGAAATTACTCATGTATCGGATGAATCACCATTAGGTTACATATTAGAAGTCGATCTTGAGTACCCACAACATCTGCATGATAAACATTCAGATTTACCATTTTGTTCAACACATGAAGCACCTGTAGGATCTAAGGAACAAAAACTGATGACTACATTATTTAATAAAGAAACGTATGTTATTCATTATAAAAATCTGAAGCAGTCATAGCTCATGGACTTATTTTGAAAAAAGTACATCGAGTTCTTCAATTCAATCAGTCTCCGTGGTTAAAGAAATATATTGACTTAAATACTGAAATGCGTAAGAAAGCTAGAAATGAATTTGATAAAAACAAATATAAGCTTATGAATAATGCAGTGTTTGGAAAAACCATGGAAAACGTACGTAAACATTCAATAGTAAAATTGCTTACTAAGTGGGAAGGTCGATATGGAGCCAAAGTTATGATAAGTAAACCGAATTTCCACAGCAGATCTATTTTCGATAGAAATTTGGTTGCCATTGAATTAAATAAGACTGAAGTGTATTTTAATAAACCCATTTACATAGGAATGTGTATACTTGATATCTCTAAAACATGTGTTTATAAATTTCATTATGATTATATTTTACCAAAAATGGAGAAAAATTGTAAACTGTTGTATACTGATACCGACTCTCTAATTTATGAATTTAAATGTGATAATATTTATAGAATCATTAGATCTGATGTTAATTATTTTGATACTAGCGATTATCCACAGAACAATGTATATAATATACCTTTAGTAAATAAAAAAGTTCCTGGGGTTATGAAAGATGAATTGAATGGGAAAATAATGACTGAATTTATAGGATTAAGATCAAAAATGTATAGTATAAGAGTAAATAATGAAGATTCGATAAAAAAAGCCAAAGGCATCAAATTAAATGTAATAAAAAATAGTATTAGTTTTGATGATTACTTAACATGTTTGAATAACTCTGTTGAACAGATAAGAACCCAGCAATACATTCGATCAGATAAGCATAATGTATATAGTATAAGACAAAGTAAGATAGCATTAAGTTCTCATGATAATAAGCGGTTTTTAAAAGAAAATTCAACAGACACACTTGTTTGGGGACATTTTAGTATAAAGAAATAAAAGATGGTTTGATAACTTAAAATGCTATTTTTTTATTTATACATTTATAATATTTCATTTTTATTGACCCATGAATTGTGTTTTGCAGAGAACCCTAGCCACTTTACAAAAAATTTATTCCGTTTCTTCTTCAATACTTTTTCAACAAGGTAATCATGCGGATATTTCGTCTTTAGTAGTTCTTTTTCATAAAATCCTCCTTTGATTGTATGTCCCTCATAATCCTCTAGAAGATATGTCACCGTATTCGTGTTTTGTATGGTTTTAATTTTAAAGATCTCAGTCGTCCAGTTCGGTGTGTACCCCTTTTCAAATATATGTTTGTGCTTGCTGATGCGAACATAGTCATCAACCTTATATTTTGCTGCCCCCACTATTTTTATGTGATTGTATACTGTTTGTAGTAGAATATTTTTATTAATGTGATTAACATCGGAGGGGCGCATTTTAATGGTCCTATGCTTTTTATTATTATATTCATGGGCAAGATTGTGTACAAAGTCAATCCAACGATAGGAGCCATTCTTACTAAATTCTTTCCACATCATACCTTTCAACGTCCTATTAAATCTTTCAACTATTGAGGCTTTCATTATACTAAAAGTCGAATAGTGTTTGATTCCATACTTTAGCATTAGTGTCTGGAATATTTTGTGTTTTGTGTTTGATTCCATACTTTAGCATTAGTGTCTGGAATATTTTATTATAAAACTCTTTACCATCATCTGTCTGCAAATGTTTAGGTATCCGACCGCTTTTTAGAACTTTTCCATTGCAGCCGTTACCTCTTCCCCAGTTTTATTTTTAATAGGTTCTACCCAAGCATATTTTGAAAATGTATCAATCACTGTTAGTAAATAGTAGAAACCTTTATTTTCACGAACATAAGCACCCATTTCAACCAAATCTGCTTGCCAGAGATCATCCAAATCTTTCATAATGACACGACGTCGAGGAAAATTTCGACGAGCTGCTCTGTGCAGCTCACTCACAAGGGCCTCTTTACTCATTGTTAGCTTTGACTATAAGTGATTCTACATTTATAAGTCCACGTAAATTCTTTTCAATGTCTTCGAACTTTGTATCAATATAAACCTTTAACTTTTCAAATGACTTATTTATGTGCGATTGGGTTGATGTTTCCAGTTTTTCTCTAGTTATTTTAATAATATTATGTACATTCGCAAGCTCTTCCTGTAATTCACTTTTAGCTGTCTTTGTTTCTAAACTAATATGGGATCTGCATAAATCTAAATATTTCTCAAGTCCCTCATCTATATATAGCTTGGTTGCAGCATCACTATCTTCTTCAGGATTTTTAAGATTCTTAATGTTGTTGAATTGCATATCATAGCTTTTATCTGATGTTAACAGAAAACCCACTCCTGCAGGTCCGGTGGAGCCCTTTTCACCTGGCGGTCCTGAAGGACCCCGTTCCCCCGAGGTCCAGGAGAACCTCGTCCAATATTACCATCTCTTAGCGATCGTCCGAACTTGTCAACACTCATTTCATGAATAAATATATAAAAGCGGAAGGAGGCTTTTTATAAAATTATATCAGACTCTCTTAACTCCTCAATAATGGAAACAATTTCATTGTTATGACTATTATTCCCAGCTACTTGAGAGCCAATTAAAAGCCGTAATCTGTCCACCAATTCATTTGGATCATCCCAGTAAACATAGTCAACCGTCTCTCTAGGAAGCTTCATGAGCCCCTTACCTTCATGACTGCTAAATTTCTTAATAATTCTCTTATATTTATGTCCTTTACTACCTTTTATTTGCCCATCAGCATTATAATCACGTCTATGGGCATTAGAATCTTCCAAGATTTCTCGATAATTAGCCAAGTCTTTTTCACCATATAATCTGTTTGATGGTTCTTTCATAAAAAGTAGTTCGCATAAGCTAGCTGTTATGTTATAGTGCTTCCCATTAATGACAAAATTTTGTGCATCAATGTCAATACTAGATTTCCCAATTTTCCACCTCCCATTATCCATATAAACACCATAAGTTCGGTCAATTTTAGGACTTTTGGCTTGGTAAAATCCTAAATATTTATTAACTAACCCAGTTGATAAGTTGAGGGTGGAATCTGATTTATTAGCTAAGGTTCTTGAATGAGTTGGTGTTCCATACTCGTCTTGTGATGACATTAAAGAAGAGTCTCTATACTTCAGTGGTGTGCTTGTTGGTTCCATTTTCATATACATTTGTTTTGGGTTTAACTCGAAGCTATCATAATCATCATCATTTATTTTATTTTCCTTTTTAGGTTCTGATTTGATATCAGCATGAAGTCGCTGTTTTACTTTTGTTTCACTTATAAGCTCTTTAAGTGGTTTTGTTATGGGCTTAAATGTTTCTTCAAGTTGAGATTCAACATCGATTCGCCCTGTTTTTTTTAGTTCGATACTTTTTCTTGATAGCATTCCTAGTTTTAATAATATCCTTGATTAACTCCTTCTTATTCGTAATGATTTCCATCTTTTTACCCATTTGTAATGATAATTATTTTTAAAACGATCTGTTAACGGCTTTATTAACTGGTCTGTTAACAGCTTTCACTGCTGTCGTAACCGCTTTAACTGATCTGTTAACAGCTTTAACTGATCTGTTGACTGCTTTAACGGGTCTGTTATATTTATACAGAAATATATGTATCGAATCCCTGACGATAACGTCCCTTGCTTAAGGGGCTGTCTTTATCTACTACCAGAAACCCATATTTATCCCCCCAACACTTAGCACACATATCTCGGAAAGTATCAAAATTCATATCCGTATTAACATGATCATCATAAGCGTGCCTAAGATTTGTATCATCTTGCTTAAATAAAATGAGAAAGTTGGCATTATCTCGTACCAAGTGTTTTGGTATATGAGTATAAGTCTGGCAAAGATAGAAACTATCAATGTTATTATGTCGACCCATACAAAAATAAGAGCGTATGTTGTCTTGTTTCCCACATGCTACATCATCAAAAATAAAAACTGAATTTTGTTTTGCCTCATCAAATGGTATAACATCATCATTATTAGAAAATGTATAATAGCCTAATCCTTGTATGGGTGACAAAAGTTTTCTTAAGTATAAATACTTTGATTGGTAGAGTGATTTTGAATATACATAAACGTTTTCATAACTCAAACCATTAGGATGTTCCAGCAAACTAATCATAACATTTGTTTTTCCACAATTGGAGGGACCAACTATTAGAGCACGTATACTATTGGGTAATAATGAACTATGTCTTCCAGTTTCTTTAACATTGCTCTGAAAATCATTATTTCTTATTGGCAGCGATAGATTTTGCTTAATGGACTTCATTTTGAATACTAACTACAACCTATAAATGCTTACTGAATTTAAATACTTTTTTAGTTTGTATCTGAGTGTTGAAGGCTAAAGACATTTTACTTATGCTTGAGCATAATAAGAAAGGAGCGGGAGTAATTAACACACTCATTAATAGGTTGCCGTTTGAATTACACTTACCAGGCTACCAATATTGCGGACCTGGTACGAAACTAGCAAAAAGATTAGCTCGGGGTGATCCTGGTATTAATCCTTTAGATAGCGCATGTAAAGAACACGATATTGCCTACTCTAAATTTAAAAGTACACCAGATCGCAACATAGCAGATCGGATTTTGGCTGAAAAGGCTTGGAGTCGAGTTAAATCTACTGACGCAAGCCTAGGTGAGCGTGCAAACGCATTGCTAGTTACCAATATCATGAATGCTAAGGCTAAATTCGGGGTGGGTATGGCGAAAATGAGGAATAAGAAGAAAATGAGCACACGAAAGAAAAATAAAAAAGTTAAGAAAAACATTACCCTGAGAGCGGTTATCTCAAAGGTGCGAAAATCTATTCAAAGGCAAAAACCTGATTCTTTGCAAAGAGCCATTGCGTTGGCACGAAAGGAAGTAGGAGATACAATTAAATATAGGAAGAAATATGTGAAAGTTCCACGAGTCATACCTATACCAAAAACTGGCGGTATTTTACCATTCCTCGTTCCTTTATTTGCAGGTCTTTCTGCTTTAGGATCGCTAGGAGGAGGTGCATCAGCTATTGTAAACGCTGTTAATTCTGTTAAAGATGCAAAAGAGCAGCTCAAAGAGAGTAAGAGGCATAATGAAGAAATGGAATCCAAGCTAGTAGGAAAAGGCCTTTACTTAAAACCTCATAAAAAAGGATTGGGGTTGTACTTAAACCCAGAACCAAAAAACTATTGAAAACGCTGCCTAAAAGACCGCTAACTGAGGTAGACTTACTTAAATATGCAAAGGATCTACCACATTTTCGAGGAGTTTTCATGCGTGATAAGGTTCCAAAGAAACTTAACAAGAAGGAATGCGGTATTATCAACTTGGATATATCATCCGGTCCAGGAACTCATTGGGTAGCGTACTATAAAAATGATGAAGATATTCAGTACTTTGATAGCTTTGGAAATCTACAATCACCATTAGAAATTATAAAATATTTAACTAGTAATGTAAGGTATAATTATTCCCCATATCAAACATATAAGTCTGTAATATGTGGTCATTTATGTTTGAAATTTTTGTATGATTGTTACGAAAAATAAAAGAATATGTATTTTTATTTATTTATTTAAAATATTTCCTTTATACAATAGGAACAACAAGGCCCCTTAATTCTATTATATAACTTCAATAGTTTGGATATTCGCAAAAATTCTCTTTTAACATGCCGGCAATTACAAGTATCTGGACCCGATGTTGAAGTATTGTAAGCCCAACTGCAGGATTCATAATGCTCCCCATATTTTGAAGTCAAAATGTTCATTTCTTTATATTCATGCAAAAAGCGGTAGGATTTTTCTATTTCCTCCTTATGTTCTTCTAGTAACAACTTGTCATACTCTTGCAAGAATCTGCTAATATCGAAATGTTTAAGAAATATTTGCACTTCATCATTTAATCTTTCCATATTTTTTTTATTTCTTCCTTGTACTACTGAATTCCCCAGTGGTTCAAACTGAAATGATTCTCATACCCTAACAAATCTATATAAATGAGGAGGAAATCAGATAATTGCATCATTTTAAATTACACCACAATGTCATTAACACTTACATTAAGCGGAAATTCATCTATATTAACAACCGAGTATTTCCCACCCATAGATTTGTCGGGGGATTATGTATGTGGGTTAATTGATTTCCAAACTTACAATTCAATACCAAATATTGAGAATAACAAAAATAATCTACTTCACATTGGGGGTGCGGTTATAGAAATACCTACAGGATCATATGAGATAGATGACATAGCTGAATATCTGGAGAATCAATTAAGTAAATTAAGTGAAGAGGGCTACCATATAAAATTGCGTGCGAACAATAACACTTTGAAAAGTGAAATCAAATCTAGTGGGCCCATTTACTTTAACAAAGAGGGTACAGTTGGATCACTTTTAGGGTTTAGTAAGCGACAACTGGAACCTAATAAATTGCATGTATCAGATTTACCAGTTAATATAATTAAAGTTAATACAATAAGAGTGGAATGTAATATAATAAGTGGATCATTCATGAACGATACCCGAGTACATACAATACACGAATTCTCCCCAAAGGTGGGGCCTGGTTATAAGATAGTTGAGGTACCAAAGAACGTCATTTATTTACCGCTAACCACTCGAAGAATTACTTCCATTAGCTTAAAGCTCATTGATCAGGACGGTGATTTAATAAATTTTAGGGGAGAGACAATAACAGCTCGGTCACATCTAAAACCGCAACATGATAATATATAATAAGGATAAATTACGTACATTAGCTACCCTCAACAACAGTTCTCCTGCAACTCTCACCGAAATTAGACCACAAAGAGAAAAAAGGGTCAAACTTACCACACAAAATAAGAATTACTTGAGATCTTTAGGATTTATCATAAAAGACGAGCAATGAGTGAAGTTTTGAGTATCAAGGATGCTGCAAGCTATGATAATAGTGTCGCAAAAATTGAATATCATAGTTACTCACCCCTTACGAACTCTTTCAAAAACAATGATGAAATACGTATAGCTATTCAACATCAAGACATCTATGTACTTCCAAGTGAAAGTTTTATTTACATTGAAGGGAAATTGGAATGTACACCTAGGGCGACTGACAAAATTCCTGATGTAAAGTTAACTAATAATGCGATGGAATTTTTATTTGAGGAGATCCGGTATGAAATAAATGGAGTACAAATTGATCGCAATAAAAATGTTGGTCTTACTTCAACGATGAAGAATAAGCTTTCATTAAACGAAAGTGAAAGTAAAATGCTTCTAAATTCAGGATGGTCTCTCACCAATATAACTCTTAACTCAGAAAGAAACTTTAATTTTTGCATACCACTAAAATATCTTCTTGGATTTGCTGAAGATTATAAGAAAATAGTTATTAATGCCAAACATGAACTAGTTTTGGTTCGTTCCAGAACGGACCCAAATGCAATTTATGCCAAAGACTGTGATGGCTCAGTAAATATACTTAAATTACAATGGCATCTGCCACATGTTACTGTAGCTGATATGGAAAAGTTGTCTCTATTGAAAATTACTGAAAGCAATCGACCAATTGAAATGGTATTTCGAAGTTGGGATTTGTATGAATATCCATCACCACCACAGTCCATCCGCCATACATGGGCTGTTAAAACAGTTAATCAACTAGAAAAACCAAGATATGTGATTTTTGCTTTACAAACTGACCGTAAAGATTCGAGTGAAAAAGATGCATCCAAATTTGATCACTGCAACCTAACAGACCTAAAAGTTTATCTAAATTCTGAAAAATATCCATACAATGATTTGAATATAAAATATAATATAGATCAATACGCTATATTATATGAGATGTATTGTAAATTCCAACAGTCATAGTACAACCGCCGATCTGAACCATTACTCACTAAAGAGCAGTTCAAAAATTTGGCTCCTTTAGTTGTTATTGATTGCTCACGCCAAAATGAATATCTCAAAACTGGTCCTGTAGATGTCAGCATAGAGTTTCAAACATCTGTAAATATACCGAAAAATACTGCTGCATACTGTCTACTTATACATGATAGAATAGTTCAGTACAATCCTCTAACTAGTGAAGTTCATAAACTGTAAAAATGAATTGCATCATTGATATTCAAGGGTTCAAAGGACCTAGAAATACGTTCATCTTAAAGGAAATTGCCATTATAACTCAGAATAATCAACTACAGCACTTTATTTTGAAACCAATATACAACTTTGAAAATCTACCTCCGGAACTACAAAATCAAGCAAGATGGCTAAATCAATATCACCATGGATTTGTTTGGAATGGAGGATTTGCTTCACAAGATAGTGTCACTACCCTTTTTAAAGATATTCTCCAAGACAAAATCATATATGTGAAAGGAAATGAAAAAATCAAGTGGATTACCGATATATTAAAGTTGGAAAATAATGTACCAATTTACAATTTAGATGAAAAGGGATGTCCTATAGCAGAAGAATTAAGAAAAAAATATATTGATGTACCACGATGTATGATACATAATGGTGTATGTGCATTACAAAATGTTTTCCTGTATAAGAAATTTATGGATAATTTTTAATAAAATACAATTTTTTAAAAAAAAAAATCAGTTGTTTTATTCACATAATATTATAAACTTTTGTTTTTATTCACTTCAACTGGAACTCTACAGTTTATGAAATGTCCATATTGTAAGTCTGCTTCATTTTCCTCAAATCAACAGATGTAATATCAGATTTATATGTGGAGTCATTTTCTCGGAAGTATTCAATTTCACCATTACTCAAAATTCGTTCTCCTTCAAGTTCATGATATTCATAACAGGATATTTTTAGAGTTCTATGCTCATAGTTGCTATCATATGTACATCGAACTCTCATTAATTTGTCCTCCTCAAAGTTTAATTTAAAATGCCTGTAAAACACACGATCACTCTCTATAATTCCAGCTATATCTTTTTCTTTGTTTATTAAGTTTTGCCTAAATCCTTCAATTGCCTCCTCAACACTCACTACACTATTTTCTGGTATTAATTCCACATCAGTTTCCTTAGGTGATTCAAATCCATTTTCTGAAGAGATAACCGAATTTTAAGGGTATATTAGTTGTTGTTGTAGGAAATGCATCGTAAGTAGCATTACTTAGTGTAAGTAGCCGAAATGATAAAGAAATTTGAATGGAATCATTATTTGGCAACTGTATATTAAAATCAATATTATCGCTTGATTTTTGTCCTAAGTTTAAATTGATTGGGAGTGCTAAGCAATTTGCATATAAAGAGCATACTAATGCAAATGCAATAAAAATTTTGAATGACATAATATCTCTTTATTTGTTTAGCTGTTGATTGCTCAAAACGTTGACAAAGACTATGCATTATTACGGTAATTTAATTGATTATATACAATTCCACCCTTATCACTCAATTTTCATATCAGAATTTGTTTGGGTATTACTGCTTTCACACTCTTTTACATCTTTTATTTTTTCTGATTTATTTGCTTCTTGTTGCTTTATTGGTTTACGATACCACTCCTCCTCACCTGCAAACGGGCAGTTATGTAGGAAGAAATTAGTACTTGGACGTCTGTTCGTCCCATCTTGTAGCCAGCCTACTACAGTTATTTCTCCTCCCTTGACTTCAATCTTAACATGTTCAAATGGATTGATGCGCATCTCCCCAAAATTTGAGGGAATTGGTTGACCTCTAGTCAAAGTTAATACCTTGCATCTTTTACCATTTTCAGCAGTCATATATACTTTCATTAAGTCACATCTTACAACTGAATGCACAATCTTCATATACATCCAACCATTCAGACAGGTACAAAAATGCGTTTCATCCCATATAGAATCAGCCCAGAACATTTTTTACGTTTGCTTTTGAAACTGTCTAAACCTGCCTATTGTTAGATTGCCAATGATCAGGTATTAAAAATGAAAATACCTTTATATCTTTTCTTCCAACCATACACCTGAATAATAATTTAAAAAATCGGTGTGAATAACCCACACACCCACACACATACACACATATTTTCATAAAACATCTCAACAAACGCATGATTCAAACCAGTTTCTATTTTTAGAAATATTCATCTTCCTCATATAGCCAGCGTCAAAACAACAATTCATATGGACATACGAATTACAAAATTAGTGTATGTGTGTGTGTATGTCATTTAACAGATCAATTTATGTACGGCGGTGAGTTGCTTTAAAGTTTTGCTTAACGCCACATATTTTGTTTTGTTTGAACCCATATGAACTTTAGCGTGAGAAAATTAATTTCTAGATTCTAGAACCACACTTATAGACGTCATCTAACCAGGCAAAAGATGTGTGTATATACGGTTTATGAATTTCAGGAGCGTGGCGGCAAATTCTTTCAAGTTTGCTTGGCGCGCGCCGCCTGCTAATGTTGTTAAGATTATTTGTGGTTTTTAAAAAAATCATAATTTTTTCAATTCTGCGTGAACAATTTTTTTTTTATGAACTTGATGTGGGGAAAATTTGTTCTTAAAGGGATGTGTATATGACTTATGAATTTCTTTCAAGTTTGCTTGGCGCGCGCCGCCTGCTAATGTTGTTAAGATTATTTGTGGTTTTTAAAAAATCATAATTTTTCAATTATGTGTGAAATATATATATATATTTTTTTTTATATGAACTTGATGTGGGAAAATTTGTTCTTGATTCCTTGCAAAGCATGGGGGAGTATTTTGTGGTTTTTAAAAAATCATATTATCTCAAATATAGAGGAAACACATTTTTTTTTCTTTGGCTTTGTGTGAGAAAATTCATTTTTCGAGGATCTAAAACATTAGATTTTAGGGAGTAATGAGATTTCTGTGTGGGAAGAAAAAACAAAAAGAGTTTTACAGGCAAAGTCATTTATGGGAATTAGAGATCTTTTTATTTTACTAACTTTAGCTGATAATATTTTGTATAAAAGCCGTGGTACTTTGATAAAATTGTCAAAAGAATTTCAAATCAACAACCGATGGACATGGAAAATAATATCGAGGTTGGGAATAATATGGAACATTAGATTGGGTAAGTACACACACCTATTCTGTTTACCAAGATTTTTCTTCTAATTATTTCTTTTATTTTTCTATAGCGACTTGAAGCAGCTATTAACCGTACTCAATATCGAGCTCTCATGGATTGTTACGAAGGTGCTAGAGGGTGATGAACTCATGGTGGAGGATACAGAATGCATAATCATAACCCTGGATAGGATTCTAGATCTCCTATGTGCTACAGGGATTGGGGATGATGAGGAGTACGAAGATCTGGACAATCTGCGAGAGGTTTTCTTTTATGGGTATGCGAACGTAAATGCCGAGAACGTCATATTTTTCCAATATTGTAAGGCCATAATTAATCATTTACATACAGAGAATATTAATGAAAATTAAAATTTTTTGTTAGTGTGTGTGTATTTTCAAATATAATACATTACTATTATTATTATTATTATTATTATTATTGCCGCAGTGACCGGACGCGTCAATTTAAGCTCCGAGAAATAATAAAGAATAACAGCGGAAGAAAGTAGGAAAAACGCCGTAAAAGTGCTCCAAAGTGATATTATAGTTAACGCATTATAGCATATTGCGCTAGTGTAAATAAAAACTATAAAAAATTGATCAAAAATTAAATTGTTAAAAAAGTGGAAAGTGATTGACAGATCTAGATTTGGATTTTTAATTAATTTCGTTCGTTGCCATGACAACATGGCAACCGTGAAAAATTTCAAGTATATCTGAAATTATTTAGAAGGACAAAATTTATTAAAATTTTAGAAAATAAAATTCTTTTAAATTATAAAATATTAATAATATTTAAAAAAATATAAGCAAAGCCACTTCTGCCGCGCTCAAAATGAGCTCGAGCAGCAGCGATTCTGGGGGGACTGATGATCCCCTCAAATCTAAAAGTCGGAAGAAGAACAGCACAAAAGCTAGTTCCTCTTCCAAGAAATATGACCAAGGGCCCAAAGAAAAGGCGGCTAAGGGCCCACTTGAAGAGGCCAGCAAACAAGTGCAGCCGTCTTCCTTGGAGAAGACTATTGCGGAGACAGCCGTAGCTGTCCAAGAAGAGAATGTAGCATCTGTGGCTACATCTTTAGCTAACGTTCCATCGACGTCTTCGAGGCCAGGACAACATCCAACGTTGAAGGAAGTGGTCAAAATGGCCTCGGAGTCAGCGCCAAAGCCTAGCGGAATTATAATGAGGCCACCGCTTTCTTCAACGAAAGTGAATGCCTCGAAGAAGACACCAGCAGCAACAAAAGTTAGCCCAGAAGCAGCACCACGATCCCCGGCGTTAGTCTCAGGGATCTCGTATGCGCAGGTAAGTGGCAGTTCCAATAAGGCTTCCACAATAGAAATTTTAGGAAAGGGCATCACTCCTCGTCCAGCCCCATTGGACGCAGGTAAACCTCGGCCTAAGACCGGTGCGGGTCTGCAGGCTTTTTTCGACGGGAGGTGGCAGGATGAGAGCTACGGTATGCAGCTCGAGCACATCAATAGATGTCCTCAGAGCGCATACCTGAAAGCGATCTTCCAGGTCATCTCTCGTGAGCAGCTATTTTCCATGGGGATAATAGCTGGGGGAATGGTTGAGGTGTACACCACGACCCTCGAGAGTGCTACCAAGCTTATGCTTGAGGGCATCGAGGTGGATGGTAGACACCTTGTGCCATTCCCACTCAGGGAAAAGCCCACGAAGGTCGTGTTTTCACGGGTCCCTATGCGAGCTTGCCATGAAGACCTCCTAAATTTCTTGGGAAGATTTGGGAAGGTTCATGGCAACGTTCGTGCTATTCCCTTAAAAATTGGGGACGAGGGTCTCGGGCGGGGTGTCTTTGGTACCAGTCGGGAGGCGTCCATCACCTTAAATAAGGGGTGTACGCTTCCAAAGGGCTTTTACCTGAGCTTATCCGGCTCGAGGCACTGGATAGACGTTGGCACCGAAGCGAAATGCCATGCTTGCCATTTGGTAGGGCATTTTATTGCTGATTGCCCCAGGAGAACCGGGAAGAAGGCTGAACCGAGGGTTCCCTCGAAGGAAGCCACTACTACAGTAGTGGATCTGGAGAAGGAGCCTTCGGCCGGCACTCGACTTGCTATTCTGGAGCAGTCAGTGACTAGGGTGCCTGAAGCTGTCCCAGAGGCAAAAACGAATAAGGCTATAAACGGTGCCACGTCGGCACGTGAAAACACGGCTACTTCCGACGAGGAGTCGAGTAGCCATTTATTTAAAAAAAAGAGGACGAGGAGGAAGACGAAGGTGGACCGTGTGATGCTCCCTCCTCCAGAGCCAGCAAAGCCAGTCGCTCCAAAACGGCCCCACTCGGAGGAGGACGATAGTGGTGCCCGCGGTTCGAAGGTTGTTGTGAGGGAGGCGGAAGCATCTCTCGAACAGCTTTCGGACTGCGAAATGACCTGTTTGGATGAGACTGGTCTCTCGAGCTTCAGTGGCTATGAGTCGTGTGGTAGCGCCATTTCGACTGGTAGCCAATTTGAGGTCTCGAGGGGTATGGAAACCCTTCCTAGGGAGAAAATTCGCAGCATTCTTGGCCAGCTCTTGTACAAGAAGAATTCAGGTAAAATCTGGAGTATTCTTGTACGGGAGCTGGAGAGGCCAGAGTTGTTACTTCCTCAACTTCTACTCCTACAACAGGAGTCGAAGAAAAAGGGGAAGTACAACGATGTAGCTCGCTTGGATCGTCTCCATAGGAGGGTGGAGGAGCTGATTCAGGAGCATGGCTTGGTCGATTCTTCTCGTCCGTAGACGTCGTACCATCATCGTTTGAGCTTCTTATCTCTTTGAATGTGTAAGATAGGCTCTATTAACACCGGGGGTTTAAGTGCTCATACAAGACTACACAGTACTATCGAACATGTCAAAATGTTCGATATAGACATTACACTTCTGCAGGAGACGAATTTTACACAAGACACATACACACAACTTGAGCGCTATGCTTATTTACACACTGGCTATGCAATGTTTGCCACACCTGCGCCTCGCCGAGGCTCAGGGGTGGCAATCATTGTATCCAACAAATTTACACTATCGTCTCCTGTCTATACAGATATCTTCCCAGGCTTCGCTTCTTCCTTGGACTTTGTCATTCAAGACAAAAATATCAAGGTAGTAAACGTGTACCTTCCTCATGACCAGGACATTACAAGACAAGTTCTTGATAGTGTTCAGTCGTGTCTGGTGAATTTTAGCGGTGAAACTGTTCTCGGAGGTGATTTCAACTGCACTCTGAATCCCTCAATGGATCGGCACTCTGGAGTTGAGTTCAACTCTGTCAATGCTACTCGGTTGAGGAATTTTGTCGGTGTTTTCAGACTCGTGGATATCTATCGTTGGATGCATCCTACGACTAGATCATACACGAGGGTCTCGCGAAATATCCATGGAAGTCTCGCAGGCTCCAGAATTGATAGACTTTACGTCTCACCTGGAATACTAGAACATTTCGTTGGTGTCACTCATGAAGTGTGTTCCGTTAGTGATCATCTTCTTGTAGTGGCGACCAGCACTCTAGTTGAAAGACGAACTGCATACTGGATATTCAACAACTATTTGTTGAATTCCGAGCAGTTCATCAATGAGTTCACTGAATTCTGGCACGATTGGCAAGAGAGGAAAGTTAACTTTCCTTTTCTTACTCAATGGTGGGATGTTGGAAAGCTCCAGATTCGGTCTTTTGTCGAGACGAGTTTCAATCGAAGTGGCTATCAAGCTTCTAGCTTGTCGGCCGAGGTCTCTCGGGTGGCAGCTCTTCTCCCAACTCAGCCGGGGTTGATTCTTTATTTCAATGGAATAAAGGAACGCTTGGCGACACAGACTTACAAGCACAGCTTGGAGTTTGTGCTGCGCGGCCAATCGCGCTGGCTGAGAGAAGGCGATTCTCCGACTGAGTACTTCTTTCAGGCGACTAGACGTCGTACTGCTTCTTGTGAGGTCGAATCGATAATTGATGAATCTGGACAAGTCTTCAACGGACAACTGCTATCAGAATATATTCGAGACTATTACAGTAGTCTCTACTCTGAATCGACGTCGACAACATCCTCGACCACTCATGAATTCCTTGAGAATATTCCCACTTTCTCTGAAGACAGTAAGGAGCTCCTGGATACAGTAATCACATTGGAGGATATGATTGCTGCGACAAAGGATCTAAGGCGACACACTTCACCTGGTTATGACGGCTTGACTCCAGAATTCTTCATACGTTTCAGGGATTTATTAATTCCTGACCTTTTGGAAGTCTTCAATTCGGCGGTTGAGACGCATTCAGACTTTCCTTCTAGTTGGAGGAGATCTGTTATGCGCTTGATTCCAAAGAAGGGAGATTTGCAGAGGATGGGGAACTGGAGGCCAGTAACCCTATGCAATGTAGACTACAAAATCGTCTGCAAAGCATTAGGGGCGATACTCCGCTCAGTGATTGCTTCGGTAATACACCCGGAACAGTCCTATTGTGTACCTGGTCGTAGTATCTACGACAACATCGCGGTAGCCAAGCATTTGTTTGCCTACCATGAACAGACAGGTACACAAATGGCCATGATTTCACTTGACCAGCAAAAGGCTTTTGATAGTGTCTCGCACGAGTATCTCTTGACTGCTCTCGAGGCATTTGGGTTTCCACCCAGGTGGCTCGATATCGTCGGGAAACTGTATAGAGATTCAGCGATTTTGATTAAGCATCAAGGACAAGTTCTGGCTCCTATCTCGTTTCATCGAGGTATCAGACAGGGCTGTCCATTGTCAGGTATGCTTTATGATCTTTCGTTGGAGCCGCTACTGGTGAATCTTCGTCGAATGCTCGGACGGTATGCGGTTCATCTGCCATATACCAATGTGAGGCCTCTTATGTTGGCGTATGCGGATGATCTGTCTATTTTCGTGACAAGAGATGAAGCTTTTCCGGTCGCTCGTGCTGTTTTCGAACAGTTCGAACGTATAGCGGGCGCTAAAATCAACCTTAGTAAGAGTCAAGGCTTGTGGTGTGGAAGGTGGAGAGATCGTACAGATACTCCACTGAACATCCAATGGACTAATACTTGCCTGAAGTATTTAGGTGTGTATATCGGACGCGAGAGTAAATCAAATAATAGCCGCATCGCTCTTGAGAAACTCTCTAGAGCTGTAAACTCATGGCGTAGTCGACTGTTTCCATTATCCTTAATGGGTAGGTCAGTCGTGATAAACTATTTGATTACCTCGTCCATCGTTCATCTGCTAAAGTCTGAGACGTTTGATGAAGGCTTCGTAGGTCTTCTTCAAGCAAAAGCGATAGACGCCTTTTGGTGCGGAAGACGATGGGTTGCTGAAAGCACGCTCTGTCTGCCAGTCAAGATAGGTGGATTAGGTCTCACTAACTTGGTTGTGAAATCAAGGTGTCTCCAAGTGCGGGCATTCCAAAGAGTGTTTTGCCAGAGAGACAACTTGATTTCTCAACTGTGGGTGAATGTACTGGGAGGGATCGGCATAGGGGAGTACTACTCTCTGTTCGACCACCTTATCCTCATGACTGGCCACAGGATCTAATCTCAACGATTCAGACCTGGGGCAGAATCAGGCCAGCATTTCACCTTCAGTGGAATGCTCTAAGGTACACGCAATTCGCGTCGATTCCAATCAGGTTCAATCCTGAATTAATAGATTCAGTGTTCGGTAATGCTCGGGGTTTTGAAGCTGACACGCATACACTGACGGTTCTCGGAGATATTATTGATATCTCTGGAAACTGTCGAATAAACACTAACACTGCACAACTACACGACCTGGCTGCTTCTGCGCGGGAGAGATTTCGCCAACTTGGGACCAGTGACCCTGGCACTAAGTTGGAAGATGCTTTCGTTCTGAACAGACCACCACACACACCTTTCAGCACACTTACAACACGTGCGCTCCGTGACGTGCTTATGTCAATAAGACCTCCGGAGTATACAGGATACAACAGATGGCGAACACACCTCGGGGTGAATATGGGCGTGATGGGAGGGATAACTTGCAGAGTAGTCTACAGTTATCCTTCTAGTTACAAAGATGCTGATGTAGCATTCAAATTGCTGCATCACAGTCTTATGCATCCTAATCAGTTGTCACATATCGACCGCCGAGTTCAGAGGATTTGCACAGTTTGTGCTGGTGAGGGCACCCTGTTTCACAGGTTCTTCACTTGTCCGGCTTTGCAGGGTCTAATGGATCTCGTGCGCGGTATGTGTCAGTTGATCCACCCGAATTTCGGCATTACTAGGACATCGTTTCTATGGGGACCAAAGGTATGTAGTCGAGTGAATTGTTTGATTAGCTTTGTGTTGACACTGGCCAAATCTACAATTCACCTGTACTACATGAGAGTCGAAGCTGGGAATCAGAACACTGACCCACAACACCACGCACACGCACTTAAGCGCCACTTCGTTGACAGGTTGAAGAGACGTTTACGTCTTGAATATCTGGCAACGAACGCAGACACATTCAACTGCACATGGCAACCACTATCGTCGGTGCAGGACGGAGCTCTTGTCTTTCACTGGTGATAGCAGGCCACAGCATTTGCAACACTAGTCCACGGGGCTTCTCCTCGCTTAGGAATCGTTGCAAGTGCTGTGGGAAGGACAACACTCTGTTAGAGATGCTAAGCTGGAGGGATGATGAGGGCAGTTTGTAGAGGTCCATGATACTACAGGCTGCACTCGCGGGACTCTATAACGGTATCGCGTAAATTTTTCGTTCGTTCGACTTCTTATTTTAATTCGGTTTCGGTCTCGGTGCTAAATTTTAAAATTTTTGTTGAAATTCGCTCGTTTAGGTAAAGCTATTTATTAGATTATTTTGGAATTTTGGTACTTTTGGAACTGCCACTTACCCTATTGTCAAAATAGGGGCAAGCAAAATTTTTTATTGTTTTACATCTTTTAGGCATTGTTCAAAATTTTTGTATCCGTTTATTGTCTCTTTTGAGAACATAGTGTTCACTTTTTGTCCTTTTACCTATTAGTGTCTAGTTTGTTTTTGTTGTCCCTATTGACTGTTATGTTTGTGATTTTTTAGTTTAGCTAGTGTCTTTTTCTTATACATTGTACAGTATTTTGCACCTATTTTTAAGGAAGTTTGAAAAGAGCCAAAGAGCCAAAAAATAAAGAGTCATTATACACATAAAAAAAAAATTATTATTATTGCCGCAGTGACCGGACGCGTCAATTTAAGCTCCGAGAAATAATAAAGAATAACAGCGGAAGAAAGTAGGAAAAACGCCGTAAAAGTGCTCCAAAGTGATATTATAGTTAACGCATTATAGCATATTGCGCTAGTGTAAATAAAAACTATAAAAAATTGATCAAAAATTAAATTGTTAAAAAAGTGGAAAGTGATTGACAGATCTAGATTTGGATTTTTAATTAATTTCGTTCGTTGCCATGACAACATGGCAACCGTGAAAAATTTCAAGTATATCTGAAATTATTTAGAAGGACAAAATTTATTAAAATTTTAGAAAATAAAATTCTTTTAAATTATAAAATATTAATAATATTTAAAAAAATATAAGCAAAGCCACTTCTGCCGCGCTCAAAATGAGCTCGAGCAGCAGCGATTCTGGGGGGACTGATGATCCCCTCAAATCTAAAAGTCGGAAGAAGAACAGCACAAAAGCTAGTTCCTCTTCCAAGAAATATGACCAAGGGCCCAAAGAAAAGGCGGCTAAGGGCCCACTTGAAGAGGCCAGCAAACAAGTGCAGCCGTCTTCCTTGGAGAAGACTATTGCGGAGACAGCCGTAGCTGTCCAAGAAGAGAATGTAGCATCTGTGGCTACATCTTTAGCTAACGTTCCATCGACGTCTTCGAGGCCAGGACAACATCCAACGTTGAAGGAAGTGGTCAAAATGGCCTCGGAGTCAGCGCCAAAGCCTAGCGGAATTATAATGAGGCCACCGCTTTCTTCAACGAAAGTGAATGCCTCGAAGAAGACACCAGCAGCAACAAAAGTTAGCCCAGAAGCAGCACCACGATCCCCGGCGTTAGTCTCAGGGATCTCGTATGCGCAGGTAAGTGGCAGTTCCAATAAGGCTTCCACAATAGAAATTTTAGGAAAGGGCATCACTCCTCGTCCAGCCCCATTGGACGCAGGTAAGCCTCGGCCTAAGACCGGTGCGGGTCTGCAGGCTTTTTTCGACGGGAGGTGGCAGGATGAGAGCTACGGTATGCAGCTCGAGCACATCAATAGATGTCCTCAGAGCGCATACCTGAAAGCGATCTTCCAGGTCATCTCTCGTGAGCAGCTATTTTCCATGGGGATAATAGCTGGGGGAATGGTTGAGGTGTACACCACGACCCTCGAGAGTGCTACCAAGCTTATGCTTGAGGGCATCGAGGTGGATGGTAGACACCTTGTGCCGTTCCCACTCAGGGAAAAGCCCACGAAGGTCGTGTTTTCACGGGTCCCTATGCGAGCTTGCCATGAAGACCTCCTAAATTTCTTGGGAAGATTTGGGAAGGTTCATGGCAACGTTCGTGCTATTCCCTTAAAAATTGGGGACGAGGGTCTCGGGCGGGGTGTCTTTGGTACCAGTCGGGAGGCGTCCATCACCTTAAATAAGGGGTGTACGCTTCCAAAGGGCTTTTACCTGAGCTTATCCGGCTCGAGGCACTGGATAGACGTTGGCACCGAAGCGAAATGCCATGCTTGCCATTTGGTAGGGCATTTTATTGCTGATTGCCCCAGGAGAACCGGGAAGAAGGCTGAACCGAGGGTTCCCTCGAAGGAAGCCACTACTACAGTAGTGGATCTGGAGAAGGAGCCTTCGGCCGGCACTCGACTTGCTATTCTGGAGCAGTCAGTGACTAGGGTGCCTGAAGCTGTCCCAGAGGCAAAAACGAATAAGGCTATAAACGGTGCCACGTCGGCACGTGAAAACACGGCTACTTCCGACGAGGAGTCGAGTAGCCATTTATTTAAAAAAAAGAGGACGAGGAGGAAGACGAAGGTGGACCGTGTGATGCTCCCTCCTCCAGAGCCAGCAAAGCCAGTCGCTCCAAAACGGCCCCACTCGGAGGAGGACGATAGTGGTGCCCGCGGTTCGAAGGTTGTTGTGAGGGAGGCGGAAGCATCTCTCGAACAGCTTTCGGACTGCGAAATGACCTGTTTGGATGAGACTGGTCTCTCGAGCTTCAGTGGCTACGAGTCGTGTGGTAGCACCATTTCGACTGGTAGCCAATTTGAGGTCTCGAAGGGGATGGAAAACATTCCTAGGGAGAAGATCTCCGAAATTCTTGCCCAGCTCCAGTACAAGAAGAACTCAGATAAAATCTGGAGCATTCTTGTAAAGGAGCTGGAGAGGCCAGAGTTGTTACTTCCTCAGCTTCGAATCCTACAACAGGAGTCCAAGAAGAGGAGGAGGTACAACCATGTAGCTCGGTTAGATCGTCTCCATAGGAAGGTGGAGGAGTTGCTTCAGGAGCATCGCTTGGCCGATTCTCCTCGTCAGTAGAAGTCGCACATTCATCGTTTGAGCTTTTCATCTCTTTGAATGTGCAAGATAGGCTCTCTTAACACCGGGGGTTTAAGTGCTCATACAAGGTTACACAGCACTATCGAACATGTCAAAATGTTCGATATAGACATCGCGCTTCTACAGGAGACGAATTTTACACAAGACACATACACACAAATTGAGCGCTATGCTTATTTACACACTGGCTATGCAATGTTTGCCACACCTGCGCCTCGCCGAGGCTCAGGGGTGGCAATCATTGTATCCAACAAATTTACACTATCGTCTCCTGTCTATACAGATATCTTCCCAGGCTTCGCTTCTTCCTTGGACTTTGTTATTCAAGACAAAAATATCAAGGTAGTAAACGTGTACCTTCCTCATGACCAGGACATTACAAGACAAGTTCTTGATAGTGTTCAGTCGTGTCTGGTGAATTTTAGCGGCGAAACTGTCCTCGGAGGTGATTTCAACTGCACTCTGAATCCCTCAATGGATCGGCACTCTGGAGTTGAGTTCAACTCTGTTAATGCTACTCGATTGAGGAATTTTGTCGGTGTTTTCAGACTCGTGGATATCTATCGTTGGATGCATCCTACGACTAGATCATACACGAGGGTCTCGCGAAATATCCATGGAAGTATCGCAGGCTCCAGAATTGATAGACTTTACGTCTCACCTGGAATACTAGAACATTTCGTTGGTGTCACTCATGAAGTGTGTTCCGTTAGCGATCATCTTCTTGTAGTGGCGACCAGCACTCTAGTTGAAAGACGAACTGCATACTGGATATTCAACAACTATTTGTTGAATTCCGAGCAGTTCATCAATGAGTTCATTGATTTCTGGCACGATTGGCAAGAGAGGAAAGCTGACTTTCCTTTTCTTAGTCAATGGTGGGATGTTGGAAAGCTCCAGATTCGGTCTTTTGTCGAGACGAGTTTCAATCGAAGTGGCTATCAAGCTTCTAGCTTGTCGGCCGAGGTCTCTCGGGTGGCAGCTCTTCTCCCAACTCAGCCGGGGTTGATTCTTTATTTCAATGGAATAAAGGAACGCTTGGCGACACAGACTTACAAGCACAGCTTGGAGTTTGTGCTGCGCGGCCAATCGCGCTGGCTGAGAGAAGGCGATTCTCCAACTGAGTACTTCTTTCAGGCGACTAGACGTCGTACTGCTTCTTGTGAGGTCGAATCGATAATTGATGAATCTGGACAAGTCCTCAACGGACAACAGCTATCAGAATATATTCGAGACTACTACAGTAGTCTCTACTCTGAATCGACGTCGACAACATCCTCGACCACTCATGAATTTCTTGAGAATATTCCCACTTTCTCTGAAGACAGTAAGGAGCTCCTGGATACAGTAATCACATTGGAGGATATGATTGCTGCGACAAAGGATCTAAGGCGACACACTTCACCTGGTTATGACGGCTTGACTCCAGAATTCTTCATACTTTCAGGGATTTATTAATTCCTGACCTTTTGGAAGTCTTCAATTCGGCGGTTGAGACACATTCAGACTTTCCTTCTAGTTGGAGGAGATCTGTTATGCGCTTGATTCCAAAGAAGGGAGATTTGCAGAGGATGGGGAACTGGAGGCCAGTAACCCTATGCAATGTAGACTACAAAATCGTCTGCAAAGCATTAGGGGCGATACTCCGCTCAGTGATTGCTTCGGTAATACACCCGGAACAGTCCTATTGTGTACCTGGTCGTAGTATCTACGACAATATCGCGGTAGCCAAGCATTTGTTTGCCTACCATGAACAGACAGGTACACAAATGGCCATGATTTCACTTGACCAACAAAAGGCTTTTGATAGTGTCTCGCACGAGTATCTCTTGACTGCTCTCGAGGCATTTGGGTTTCCGCCCAGGTGGCTCGATATCGTCGGGAAACTGTATAGAGATTCAGCGATTTTGATTAAGCATCAAGGACAAGTTCTGGCTCCTATCTCGTTTCATCGAGGTATCAGACAGGGCTGTCCATTGTCAGGTATGCTTTATGATCTTTCGTTGGAGCCGCTACTGGTGAATCTTCGTCGAATGCTCGGACGGTATGCGGTTCATCTGCCATATACCAATGTGAGGCCTCTTATGTTGGCGTATGCGGATGATCTGTCTATTTTCGTGACAAGAGATGAAGCTTTTCCGGTCGCTCGTGCTGTTTTCGAACAGTTCGAACGTATAGCGGGCGCTAAAATCAACCTTAGTAAGAGTCAAGGCTTATGGTGTGGAAGGTGGAGAGATCGTACAGATACTCCACTGAACATCCAATGGACTAATACTTGCCTGAAGTATTTAGGTGTGTATATCGGACGCGAGAGTAAATCAAATAATAGCCGCATCGCTCTTGAGAAACTCTCTAGAGCTGTAAACTCATGGCGTAGTCGACTGTTTCCACTATCCTTAATGGGTAGGTCAGTCGTGATAAACTATTTGATTACCTCGTCCATCGTTCATCTGCTAAAGTCTGAGACGTTTGATGAAGGCTTCGTAGGTCTTCTTCAAGCAAAAGCGATAGACGCCTTTTGGTGCGGAAGACGATGGGTTGCTGAAAGCACGCTCTGTCTGCCAGTCAAGATAGGTGGATTAGGTCTCACTAACTTGGTTGTGAAATCAAGGTGTCTCCAAGTGCGTGCATTCCAAAGAGTGTTTTGCCAGAGAGACAGCTTGATTTCTCAACTGTGGGTGAATGTACTGGGAGGGATCGGCATAGGGGAGTATTACTACCTACTCTCTGTTCGACCACCTTATGCTCGTGACTGGCCACAGGATCTAATCTCAACGATTCAGACCTGGGGCAGAATCAGGCCAGCATTTCACCTTCAGTGGAATGCTCTAAGGTACACGCAATTCGCGTCGATTCCAATCAGGTTCAATCCTGAATTAATAGATTCAGTGTTCAGTAATGCTCGGGGTTTTGAAGCTGACACGCATACACTGACAGTTCTCGGAGATATTATTGATATCTCTGGAAACTGCCGAATAAACACTAACACTGCACAACTACACGACCTGGCTGCTTCTGCGCGGGAGAGATTTCGCCAACTTGGGACCAGTGACCCTGGCACTAAGTTGGAAGATGCTTTCGTTCTGAACAGACCACCACACACACCTTTCAGCCCACTTACAACACGTGTGCTCCGTGACGTGCTTATGTCAATAAGACCTCCAGAGTATACAGGATACAACAGATGGCGAACACACCTCGGGGTGAATATGGGCGTGATGGGAGGGATAACTTGCAGAGTAGTCTACAGTTATCCTTCTAGTTACAAAGATGCTGATGTAGCATTCAAATTGCTGCATCACAGTCTTATGCATCCTAATCAGTTGTCACATATCGACCGCCGAGTTCAGAGGATTTGCACAGTTTGTGCTGGTGAGGGCACCCTGTTTCACAGGTTCTTCACTTGTCCGGCTTTGCAGGGTCTAATGGATCTCGTGCGCGGTATGTGTCAGTTGATCCACCCGAATTTCGGCATTACTAGGACATCGTTTCTATGGGGACCAAAGGTATGTAGTCGAGTGAATTGTTTGATTAGCTTTGTGTTGACACTGGCCAAATCTACAATTCACCTGTACTACATGAGAGTCGAAGCTGGGAATCAGAGCACTGACCCACAACACCACGCACACGCACTTAAGCACCACTTCGTTGCAGGACGGAGCTCTTGTCTTTCACTGGTGATAGCAGGCCACAGCATTTGCAACACTAGTCCACGGGGCTTCTCCTCGCTTAGGAATCGTTGCAAGTGCTGTGGGAAGGACAAGCACTCTGTTAGAGATGCTAAGCTGGAGGGATGATGAGGGCAGTTTGTAGAGGTCTATGATACTACAGGCTGCTCTCGCGGGACTCTATAACGGTATCGCGTAAATTTTTCGTTCGTTCGGTGATTTATTTTTAATTCGGTTTCGGTTTCGGTTCTAAATTGCAAAATTTTTTGTAGAAATTCGCTCGTTTAGGAAATTAGCTTTTATTAAATTATTTTGGAAATTTGGAGCTTCTTGGAACTGCCACTTACCTAATTGTCAAAATTGGGACTGGTTCTAAATTCTTGTATATCCTTTAGATCTTTTTCAAAATTCTTGTATCCGTTTTTTAGTCTCTTTTGAGAATTTTGTGTCATTGGTTTTTTACATTTTTTGTGTCATTTTTGTTACATATTGGTTTTTATTGAATTGTTTTAAATGTTTTTATTTGTCCCTATTGACTTTTTACAACATTTAGTTTAGCTAGCGTCTTTCTTTTTTGTTACACTTTGTTGAGCCTTTTGCCACCTATTTTTAGGAAATCATGAAAAGAGCCAGAGAGCCACTAAATAAAGAGCTTATTTAAATAAAAAAAAAAATTATTATTATTCTGAAGAGAACGGACGTGTGAGATTGAGTTCAAAGGAATTTTGATAGAAATACCGATAGAAGCTCATCAAAAAGTGAATAAGTGCTTGCAACAGCACTGGTGTTGGAAGGAATAGTTTGTGTTGGCTATTCACAAGAAAAACTGTAAAAAATTTAGAAAAATTGTGAAAGTTTAATAAATTTTGTGACATTTAGACAGTAAAATTTAAATTTAAATTAATTTTGGTCGTTGCCATGGCAACGTCAAAATTGTGAAAAATTTTAGTTTGGAGAGTAAGTTTTATTGTGGAGTGAAAAAGTTTATTAATATAAAAAACTGACAAAATTCTTAATTAAAATAAAATAAAAACATTCACTGCCGCACTCAATATGAGTACGGGCAGCATTAGTGACCCTGGGGGGAGTGATGACCCCCCCAAACTAAATGGTAGGAGGAAGAAGAACTCAATTGAGGCTTCTTCTTCTTCAAAGAAATTATTGAAAGAGCCCACCGAAAAGGCCATTAAGGGCCCTAATCAAGAGGCCACTACACAGGAGGTTCAGCCAACTTCCTTGGAGAAGACTGAAACCAGGACAGCAAATGCTAACCCAGAAGTGCCTGGAACGTCAGCTGCTACAATGGTTGCTACCCTAGCAGCAACTGTAACACGAGGACAACTGCCGAAATTATCGGAAGTAATCGCAAAGGCTTCGGCTTCTGCGCCAAAGCCCAGCGGGATCATTGTGAGGCCACCACTGTCTTCAGCGAAGCCAACTGGCCAGAGCAAGAAGCCAGTAGCACCAACAGGACCAGCAGTAGTACCACGATCCCCAGCAGTAGTTGCAGGGATCTCGTTTGCGCAGGTAAGTGGCAGTTCCAATAAGGCTTCCACAATTGAAATTATAGGTAAAGGCATCACTCCTCGTCCAGCCCCACTGGACGCGGGTAAGCCTCGACCCAAGACCAGTGCGGGCCTCCAGGGCTTCTTCGACGGGAGATGGCAGGATGAGAGCTACGGTGTGCAGCTCGAGCACATCAGAGGATGTCCTCAGAGCGCATACCTGAAGGCAATCTTCCGCGTCGTCTCCTGTGAGCAGCTATTCTCCATGGGGATAATAGCTGGGGGAATGGTTGAGGTGTATACCACAACCCTCGAAAGCGCCACCAAGCTTATGCTTGAGGGCATCGAGGTGGAGGGTAGACACCTTGTGCCGTTCCCACTCAGGGAAAAGCCCACGAAGGTCGTGTTTTCGCGGGTCCCTATGCGAGCCCAACATAAAGACCTCTCGAATTTCCTTGGGAGATTCGGGAAGGTTCATGGAAAGGTTCGCGCTATTCCCATTAAAATTGGGGACGAGGGTCTCGGGCGGGGTATCTTCGGTACTAGCCGGGAGGCGTCCATCACCTTGAATAAGGGGTGTACGCTTCCGTCAGGCTTTTACCTGAGCATATCCGGCTCGAGGTACTGGATAGACGTGGGCACCGAAGCGAAATGCCATGCTTGCCATTTGGTAGGGCATTTTATTGCTTACTGCCCCAGGAGAACCGGGAAGAAGGCTGAACCGAGGGTTCCCTCGAAGGAAGCCACTACTATAGTAGTGGATCTGCAGAAGGAGCCTTCGGCCGGCACTCAACCTGCTATTTTGGAGCAGCCAGTGGTTAAGGTGCCTGAAGTTGTCCTAGAGGCAAAAATAGTTATGGCTGTAAACGGCGCCACGTCGGCACGTGAAAACACGGCTACTTCCGACGAGGAGTCGAATAGCCAAGTAGTAAAAAAAAGAGGACGAGGAGGAAGAAAGTTGACCGGGTGATGCTGCCTCCTCCAGAGCCAGCAAAGCCAGTCGCATCCAAGCGGCCCCACTCGGAGGAGGACGATAGTGGAGCTCGCGGTTCGAAGGTTGTAGTAAGGGACGCGGTGGTGTCTCACGAGCAGCTTTCGGACTGCGACATGACCGGCTTGGATGACACTGGTCTTTCGAGCTTCGGTGGCTACGAGTCGTGTGATAGCATCATTTCGACTGGTAGCCAATTTGAAGTCTCGAAAGGGATGGAGACCCTTCCTAGGAAGATCTCCGAAATTCTTACCCAGCTCCAGTACAAGAAGAATTCAGATAAAATCTGGAGTATTCTTGTAAGGGAGCTGGAGAGGCCAGAGTTGTTACTTCCTCAGCTTCAACTCCTACAACAGGAGTCCAGGAAGAGGAGGAAGTACAACGATGTTGCTCGGTTAGAACGACTTCATAGGAAGGTGGAGGAGTTGCTTCAGGAGCATCGCTTGGCCGATTCTCCTCGTCAATAGACGTCGCACATTCATCGTTTGAGCTTTTCATCTCTTTGAATGTGCAAGATAGCTTCGATCAACACCGGGGGTTTAAGTGCACATACAAGGTTACACAGCACTATCGAACATGTCAAAATGTTCGATATAGACATCGCGCTTCTACAGGAGACGAATTTTACACAAGACACATACACACAACTTGAGCGCTATGCTTATTTACACACTGGCTATGCAATTTTTGCCACACCTGCGCCTCGCCGAGGCTCAGGGGTGGCAATCATTGTATCCAACAAATTTACACTATCGTCTCCTGTCTATACAGATATCTTCCCAGGCTTCGCTTCTTCCTTGGACTTTGTCATTCAAGACAAAAATATCAAGGTAGTAAACGTGTACCTTCCTCATGACCAGGACATTACAAGACAAGTTCTTGATAGTGTTCAGTCGTGTCTGGTGAATTTTAGCGGTGAAACTGTTCTCGGAGGTGATTTCAACTGCACTCTGAATCCCTCAATGGATCGGCACTCTGGAGTTGAGTTCAACTCTGTCAATGCTGCTCGATTGAGGAATTTTGTCGGTGTTTTCAGACTCGTGGATATCTATCGTTGGATGCATCCTACGACTAGATCATACACGAGGGTCTCGCGAAATATCCATGGAAGTCTCGCAGGCTCCAGAATTGATAGACTTTACGTCTCACCTGGAATACTAGAACATTTCGTTGGTGTCACTCATGAAGTGTGTTCCGTTAGTGATCATCTTCTTGTAGTGGCGACCAGCACTCTAGTTGAAAGACGAACTGCATACTGGATATTCAACAACTATTTGTTGAATTCCGAGCAGTTCATCAATGAGTTCACTGAATTCTGGCACGATTGGCAAGAGAGGAAAGTTAACTTTCCTTTTCTTAGTCAATGGTGGGATGTTGGAAAGCTCCAGATTCGGTCTTTTATCGAGACGAGTTTCAATCGAAGTGGCTATCAAGCTTCTAGCTTGTCGGCCGAGGTCTCTCGGGTGGCAGCTCTTCTCCCAACTCAGCCGGGGTTGATTCTTTATTTCAATGGAATAAAGGAACGCTTGGCGACACAGACTTACAAGCACAGCTTGGAGTTTGTACTGCGCGGCCAATCGCGCTGGCTGAGAGAAGGCGATTCTCCAACTGAGTACTTCTTTCAGGCGACTAGACGTCGTACTGCTTCTTGTGAGGTCGAATCGATTATTGATGAATCTGGACAAGTCCTCAACGGACAACAGCTATCAGAATATATTCGAGACTACTACAGTAGTCTCTACTCTGAATCGACGTCGACAACATCCTTGACCACTCATGAATTCCTTGAGAATATTCCCACTTTCTCTGAAGACAGTAAGGAGCTCCTGGATACAGTAATCACATTGGAGGATATGATTGCTGCGACAAAGGATCTAAGGCGACACACTTCACCTGGTTATGACGGCTTGACTCCAGAATTCTTCATACGTTTCAGGGATTTATTAATTCCTGACCTTTTGGAAGTCTTCAATTCGGCGGTTGAGACACATTCAGACTTTCCTACTAGTTGGAGGAGATCTGTTATGCGCTTGATTCCAAAGAAGGGAGATTTGCAGAGGATGGGGAACTGGAGGCCAGTAAACCTATGCAATGTAGACTACAAAATCGTCTGCAAAGCATTAGGGGCGATACTCCGCTCAGTGATTGCTTCGGTAATACACCCGGAACAGTCCTATTGTGTACCTGGTCGTAGTATCTACGACAATATCGCGGTAGCCAAGCATTTGTTTGCCTACCATGAACAGACAGGTACACAAATGGCCATGATTTCACTTGACCAACAAAAGGCTTTTGATAGTGTCTCGCACGAGTATCTCTTGACTGCTCTCGAGGCATTTGGGTTTCCGCCCAGGTGGCTCGATATCGTCGGGAAACTGTATAGAGATTCAGCGATTTTGATTAAGCATCAAGGACAAGTTCTGGCTCCTATCTCGTTTCATCGAGGTATCAGACAGGGCTGTCCATTGTCAGGTATGCTTTATGATCTTTCGTTGGAGCCGCTACTGGTGAATCTTCGTCGAATGCTCAGACGGTATGCGGTTCATCTGCCATATATAATGTGAGGCCTCTTATGTTGGCGTATGCGGATGATCTGTCTATTTTCGTGACAAGAGATGAAGCTTTTCCGGTCGCTCGTGCTGTTTTCGAACAGTTCGAACGTATAGCGGGCGCTAAAATCAACCTTAGTAAGAGTCAAGGCTTGTGGTGTGGAAGGTGGAGAGATCGTACAGATACTCCACTGAACATCCAATGGACTAATACTTGCCTGAAGTATTTAGGTGTGTATATCGGACGCGAGAGTAAATCAAATAATAGCCGCATCGCTCTTGAGAAACTCTCTAGAGCTGTAAACTCATGGCGTAGTCGACTGTTTCCACTATCCTTAATGGGTAGGTCAGTCGTGATAAACTATTTGATTACCTCGTCCATCGTTCATCTGCTAAAGTCTGAGACGTTTGATGAAGGCTTCGTAGGTCTTCTTCAAGCAAAAGCGATAGACGCCTTTTGGTGCGGAAGATGATGGGTTGCTGAAAGCACGCTCTGTCTGCCAGTCAAGATAGGTGGATTAGGTCTCACTAACTTGGTTGTGAAATCAAGGTGTCTCCAAGTGCGTGCATTCCAAAGAGTGTTTTGCCAGAGAGACAGCTTGATTTCTCAACTGTGGGTGAATGTACTGGGAGGGATCGGCATAGGGGAGTATTACTACCTACTCTCTGTTCGACCACCTTATCCTCGTGACTGGCCACAGGATCTAATCTCAGCGATTCAGACCTGGGGCAGAATCAGGCCAGCATTTCACCTTCAGTGGAATGCTCTAAGGTACACGCAATTCGCGTCGATTCCAATCAGGTTCAATCCTGAATTAATAGATTCAGTGTTCAGTAATGCTCGGGGTTTTGAAGCTGACACGCATACACTGACAGTTCTCGGAGATATTATTGATATCTCTGGAAACTGCCGAATAAACACTAACACTGCACAACTACACGACCTGGCTGCTTCTGCACGGGAGAGATTTCGCCAACTTGGGACCAGTGACCCTGGCACTAAGTTGGAAGATGCTTTCGTTCTGAACAGACCACCACACACACCTTTCAGCACACTTACAACACGTGTGCTCCGTGACGTGCTTATGTCAATAAGACCTCCGGAGTATACAGGATACAACAGATGGCGAGCACACCTCGGGGTGAATATGGGCGTGATGGGAGGGATAACTTGCAGAGTAGTCTACAGTTATCCTTCTAGTTACAAAGATGCTGATGTAGCATTCAAATTGCTGCATCACAGTCTTATGCATCCTAATCAGTTGTCACATATCGACCGCCGAGTTCAGAGGATTTGCACAGTTTGTGCTGGTGAGGGCACCCTGTTTCACAGGTTCTTCACTTGTCCGGCTTTGCAGGGTCTAATGGATCTCGTGCGCGGTATGTGTCAGTTGATCCACCCGAATTTCGGCATTACTAGGACATCGTTTCTATGGGGACCAAAGGTATGTAGTCGAGTGAATTGTTTGATTAGCTTTGTGTTGACACTGGCCAAATCTACAATTCACCTGTACTACATGAGAGTCGAAGATGGGAATCAGAACACTGACCCACAACACCACGCACACGCACTTAAGCGCCACTTCGTTGACAGGTTGAAGAGACGTTTACGTCTCGAATATCTGGCAACGAACGCAGACACATTCAACTGCACATGGCAACCACTATCGTCGGTGCAGGATGGAGCTCTTGTCTTTCGCTGGTGAGAACAGGCCACAGCATTTGCAACACTAGTCCACGGGGCTTCTCCCCGCTTAGGAATCGTTGCACGTGCGGTGGGAAGGACAAGCACTCTGTTAGAGATGCTAAGCTGGAGGGATGATGAGGGCAGTTTGTAGAGGTCTACGATACTACAGGCCGCCCTCGCGGGACTCTATAACGGTATCGGCTAAATTTTTTCGTTCATTCGGTCATTTATCTTTGATTCGGTTTCGATCTCGGTGCTAAATTACAAAATTTTTTGTTGAAAATTCGTTCGTTTAGGTAAATATTTTTATTAGATTATTTTGGAAATTGAAGCTTCTTGGAACTGCCACTTACCCAATTGTCAAAATTGGGACTTTTAAATTTTTTGTCTATCTTTTAGATCCTTTTCAAAATTCTTGTAGCCGTTTTTTAGTCTCTTTTGAGAATTTTGTCTTGTTTGTTTTCCTTTTGTTTGTGTCTTTTTTCTTGTTCATTAGTTTTTCTAATTGTTTTAATTGTTTAATTGTCCCTATTGACCTTTTATAACTTTTAGATTAGCTAGCGACCTTTTGTTTACACTTTGTAGAGCCTTTTGCCACCTATTTTTAAGGAATTTTGAAAAGAGCCAAAGAGCCAAAAAATAAAGAGCTTATATACATAAAAAAAAAAATTATTATTAAAAATATAATACATTACTATTATTACATTTTATTATTACAATAAAAAATACAAATTCTAAAATTAAAGCTGTTTGTGTTCTTCTTATTTTGTTTTCTCTTAAAAATTCTACGTTCTACATCTTAAAGGTGTTTGTGTTCTTCTTTTCATAAAAAATTCTACGTTCTACATCATATTCGTATTTTCCAAAGTCATCTCCATCTATAAAATGGTAAAACCCATTTTTTTCCCTCCCAACACTTTCTGTACAAAAGTAAAAATACTTAATACTAGGTGATGGATCGTTAGTTAAATTATATTCTGTCTTAGAAAAGAATCCATATTTGAATCGATCTCGGAGACTGGGTTCTAAAAGATCGATTTCATTTTTCACACACGTATCAATTCTACTCATCTGCGTCTGAATGATGTTCGCTATTGGTATTTTTACTTGATATACCTGCTGCTCCAAAATCCCTGTACGAACTTTTGGTCTAAGTTGATATAGAAACGAATCCCAAGTAACTTGATGACGCAAGTATTCATATACTGCCTCTTCCCAGTATGGCGAGTTGTACCAGGCTTTTAAAGCTAAGTACTTTAAGTTGAACGGAGACATTAGGCGAATCGATGGCATATCAACACGAGAGTTTTGCATTGAAGAAATAAAAGAAAAAGCAGCCCATGATATTGTTCCTACAAGTGCCAAATCCAGTAATTCTGAGATAGAACCGCTAGAGGATGCCTCTGATTCAGCAGAACAAACTTCTACTCCAGAATCCGTATCCGTATCCCACTCCTCCTCCTCATCACTCGTCCCCGGCGGAGTTTCACCCCACATATTAGTAAAACCTGAGAAAATTAAAAAAATTAAATTGCTATAAACCCTACCGCAAGAAATACTAATCTAATTTCGAAATATGTATTTGCTTTTATACCATAATTGATGCTAAACATCTTCTAACAATGATGCGAACTTCTCACCACAGTTTCCCACACATCCGGCGGTCCCTTTGTGCCCACTTAAAGGCGACCGCACAAATGCATGCCAGACATCTGAGCTTCTAACCGCAAAATTTTTTACTTCAAAGAAGCCGCGCACATTTAATTCATTTTTCCACACATTTTCTACTGTGCATCTAACCGCAAAATCCTACGGCGGCTCCCTTTGTACTGCAAAGAAGCCGCGCACATTTCACCACCCATCCATCCAACCGCAAAATTTTACACTTACTCGCGGCCCCCCTTGTACTTCAAAGAAGCCGTACACATGCACCCCCTTCGTACTTCAAAGAAGCCGCGCACATTTCACCACACACCCATCCGTTCAAAGAAGCCGCACACCTGCGACCCCTTTGTACTTCAAAGAAGCCGCACACATGCAACCCCCCCCCCACACACACACACACTTCATATTTTCACACACATTTCACCACCCACCCAAAACCACCCACTCAAGGTCGAATAAGTACACATGCACTTGGTCCAGAAACCGCATAGCTTATCTACTGGTCTAATTGTTAAAAAAAGAAGGAAGGAGTATTAAAATAATTTCGGTAATAAGTAGATTTACCACCCGTAACAGTGTAAAAGTGTAAACATAAGAGAAACTTTCCTATACAAATAAAGTGTAAAGAAATAAATAAAAAAGGAAAGTGGTTTTTTCTAAAAATACCTCGGGAATATATCGGTGGGAGTTTAACAGTGAGTACCCCTACAATAAACCAGAACACAACAACATGTGAACATGAAAGACCTTATCAAGCCCTAGATAACATCAAATTGATCATCCCTAACCTCATTGAATATTACAGCAAATGGGGGCTTAGTATTAATGAACGTATATGTGTGTGTATGTGTGGCTAATATGTTTGCGAAAGGCAAGCGGAAAAGACCACCATCTCGCGGTAAGAGAGAGCAAATCCCTCACCTTAAACAAGAACACAAACCAAATACCTCTAAAACATCTTGGTATTTATTGTTACAATATCATATCCCAAACAGCCAATAATATAAAGGCCTTGAACCCTAACAAAGACGCACCGTCATCAACTACGTAAACTCATTTCTATTTTCATTAACACAGTTAAAGTTAATTCGTATGTAGAAATCATTTTACTAAAAACTAACTCAGCAAATTCATAAAGTCAAGAACCTACATACCTGGCCTCACGTGTAATATTACTACTTGCCGCGAGACCTTTTTTTTCGCCGCCTTAACACTTGTTAGTTTCCCTTCACGAACGCTGCTGATTAAAATTAAATCTAAAAACTGTAGTTCGTATTTCCAACACGCCCGGTAAAGTTACCTTGTTTTCTAATAAAAAAGTAAAAGCGAATTCTAAGTAGGATAGTAGATCTGAAGTTGTTCTTGTATTTTATATTCGATTGGAAGAAGTTTGAAAAATAAATTTAAAAGTTTAAAATTACGGAGTGTTTCAATTCAGTAATTTTTATTCTGATTTTATTTATATATTTTTTTCCGATTGCTAAAGATAGCAATCAAAACTATTCATCTCAGCAACAACGTTTCAATACACATTCAAGAAAGGCGTTAAAAAAGGCCAAGGCAGCGACAGCAATCCTTAGACCTCTTCTCAATTCTAGACACCTGTCCCACCTACCTAAACTCATGATATACAAAACCCTAATACGACCTATACTTACCTACGGATTCACAAATTGGTTCTCGATCTCACCTTTTGTGACGGAGGAACCTTGAGTCCTTTGAAAGAAAAGTTATTCGACACTGCATCGTTAAGTTTAGGAGACCAAACACCAATAAGTGCTATCGCAACTCCTACTTATATAACACGCCGAAATCATTCTTCTCTTCTTTTAAACTACCTACTAATCCACCCAAAAAAATGCTAGAGGAACTCAGAGAATACCTGAACCCCTTAATCAGGCAAATCTAAAAGAAAAATTGTTATGTTCGTAGCGTACTGACTGGGACAATTGCCCGAGAAGAAAGAAAAAAAAGAAGAAGAGTTGAACGGAGAGGTTGGAAAGAAAAAGGTGCTGGTAGAGATTAAAAAGTAAAATCAAAAAAATTAAAAAGAATTATCGTTAGGACGCGTGAATCAGTCCCATAATTAAAACAAGAAAAAGAGAACCAATTAAGTGGAATAGAGAGTTCCAGTGTTTTATTGTGACGTTGTGAAAATTACCAAGCAAAAGGAAATAGGCAGGCTCCTGATCCATTTGATCAGTATTTGGAACCCAAGAAAGTAAAATCTAGATAACACGCAGCATCATCACTTATTTGAAAAACACAGATGAGATGTCTAAACGTAAAAAATCTGGAATTTTCATAAAGTAGCGTGCAGTGGCTTACGTATAGGGACCCCACTTTTTATCTGTTTAAATCATTTAATGCTGGCATTTGATTGATGGCTGAACCAACTAAGTGTAATCGTACATGCGACCAGAGCTTTGAACTTTTAGGTAGAGATCTTTTCTACGGTAAAAAAAATATTAATCGAAATACCAATTTTCTCCTTTGATAACTTTATTCGACTAACTACTCGCTTTAAAATCTTAGATGGAACTAACTTATCTTTATTTCTAATTACATTCTTTCAAAAGGCTAAAACTGTCGCCTGTACTTCGTGGGAGCTTCAAGTTCATGCATTTTTTGTGTGTTCGAGAGTTCAGCAAGTTTCTTTAATGTGGGAATTGCAATTTATGCTATTTTGGTGAGAAAATGCTTAGGATGCGTCTGGTGCATATGAAGGTTTACCGGAATGAATGAATTTTTTCTGTATATGGCTATGGAAATGTAAATGATTTGAGAAACTGCGAGTGTTACATTTATGTATAAGGGAAGGTACTCTATATTATGTTAACGGGGGAAGGGTTATCTATAACACCCCCACCGTCACTCTGAGGCTCCGACGAAGTTTTATATATAATTTTTCTTTTACAAAATTTTGAGATGATATTTTTGAACAGGAATATTGAAATTATTAACATTATAGTTACATTTAGAGACAAATTTATTACCCTACTTTCTCTATTTTCACTTGTAATTACTTCGAGTTGTTTTCTATTGTTCTTCATGTTGTTTGCGTGAAATTCTTCAAAGTTTATAGCATTCATGGTCCTATTTTCTATTATTTTAGATATGAAATGTGGGAGCATGATACTATCCTTGGTTTTTAAGAATGAATTTTCAAATGATTTTCCTTTAATTTTTATATTACAATTCTCGAATTTAACTAAATTTGTACCTTTTATACTGATGTTATAATTATTACAACTCTGGGCAATTTTTGTCTCTCCAATATTTTTCGTTAGGATCATGCCTGGGATTACTTCTTTTACTTCATTTTTATTAAATTTTACTAAGTTACAATGAATCTCTTCGAAATTCATAATTTTTGAAATACAAACGTCCTCAATTTTGATTAAGTTTCTTTTTAGGTTATCTCTTACATTATCGCTGTAAATATTACTATACTGATCAATTATGAATGAATTATTTCTAAGGTGTAGGGTTTTATTGTCTTTATTAGGAACTGGTTCAATTAAAATCTTAGAATTTAGTAGTTCAGACTATTCTGGAATCAACATTATGATTATGATTTGGTCGGCCTGGAATGCTACTACAATTATGTCCTTAAAACTTTCAATGTCTTTAACAATGTTTAGCTCTTGTTCGGTTAAGATATTTCGGGATAATATGCCCAGTTTACTTGTTAGGATTACTTGTTCTATGCTATCTAAGTGATCTTTTAATAGGTTTATATCATAATTGATTTGGTACACTTGTTGCATGTAATTCATTTCAGTTTCTAATTATAATAGATTATTGTTATTCTGTAAACTAAGTTCATTGAGAAATAATTTTATAACTTTTTGCTGATCTCGAATATGCTTCGTTATATTTTTAATTTGTCCTGAAATTTCGTTATTAAACAATACTTGTTTATTATTTTCTACTATTAATTGTTTTTTTAATTTCCATTTCGTCATTGTAGTCCATAGTGCCTGTTAGATATTTTAAGCCGGTCCCTACAGCATTGAAAAGGCACATCTTTTCTTTGAATGGGTTTTTAAATTATATATTTTCTGTTCTAGAGACTTGAAATTATGTGTTAGTGTGTTGAGCATTGGGTTTACTAAGATACTCTTTTCCTGAATTGTTTTTATATTCTCAGATATATGATTTTTAGAGATTTCGTATTCTGTTATGTTGATTAAGTGTAAGACCTTTGTAAATTTTTTGATATTCATTTCAATATTAACGGTTTTTATTGTTATGTAGCCGTTATTGTTGTTTAAATCCTGAACTTCAAGCGTTTGACAAAGGGTTGTGGGAGTTGCCACCAGTAGGAGGAGGATTCGAACGTGATTGTTCATTTTTACCTGAAATACAAGGATTTCTTATATGTTTTTTCTTGAATTTGGTTCTTATGGTTGGGTGAGTGTTATTCTGAAATTTTTTGCTTCTCTTAACATGGGATTTGTAGTACTTTAACCCTGTCCGTTTATCAATGACGTGGTCTTCATCGCTCCTTTCAATACTTAATTTCCTGAATTTTGCATGGTTTTTCCCGCCGCGTATTTCCCTTATAAAGGCTGGTCCTGAATCTACTTGAATGTCTTCTCTATTTTTATTTAAGTTGTTAATCGTTCTTTCTTTAATTTTTACAATCCTTTCCCTAATTTCATTAAACTCGCTCTCGGTGATTTTAACCGTGTGTAAGTCTATGGGTTTCTTATTGGTTGTTGAGTGTATTGTGTTGTTGTAAAAATTTATGGCTTTGAGGATTTTTTCTTCGACGGAATCGATGTCTTTATTGAGGTCGTGTCTAAGTAACCTAAGGTGTAAAGTGAATTCCGATGTTTCTTTGTCTCAAGAAATCGCTTGGAGAGAAGGCCTTAAAGCCAAGATCATTGTCTACAATAAAATTTTTTATATCACCAGATGTACTTAAAAAATGTAAAAGCGAGCGCTCTTTGGAACTCGATCCAAGATCTCCCAGTTATTCGGATCGCGCTTGAGCGAATTTACTAAATTTATCTACGAATGTAAGGAACAATTTTTTTTCGAGGCTATAGAATACGTCGACATGGATTATTTCATTTGGGGCAAGAAGGGTTTCTGAAATTTGAAATTTTTGTTTAATGGGTTTTCGTTCATATTTTTCGGTGTTACATATCTCGTAGTTATTAATAAAATGCGTTACTCTTGTATTCAATTTGGGATGAAAAAATTTGAGGCGTAATTCTTTTTGTACTTCGGTTATACCTCTGTGGTTATTCCTCAAATGATCTTCTTCTATTAGCTTATCGAGGCGTTCTTCGTCCAGAATATCTTCAAGGACTTGCGTGCATTGTAGAATCTTGAAATTCTTGTTTTGGGAAAAGTACGTGAAGTAGACTGATCCTATCGCATGCAAAAAATTAGATTCTTGTGTGTATAGCGCATTAAGGGCATTTGGGTTGAAGTGGTTCTTGAGAAGGTTTGTTACAGTTTCGGTGTCTAGCGTTTTGACATAAATGATTTTTCGATTTTTATTAAAAATAGTTTTATCTTTGATTCTTAATGACCCAGAATTTATTTTTTGGATAATAATTTGATTTTTGAATATATTAAGTGGTGATTTGCTCAAGGGAATTTTGTTTTCTTCGTTATGGTCAGTAATGATTGTGAAATTTTTGTTAAAATCAGGGTATCTTAATATGGGTTCAGTTGTGTCACAAAACATAAAAGGTAGACGCCGACAATAAAATAAAATGAACTGAAATGCTTAGTTATTTTGCATGCAATAAAAACTAATAAAAACCAACCAATTAACCATTCCTGTAGTGTCCTTGCCTTTGAAACGAAAGACGGCACCGGTGAAGAGAGCCTGCTTGTAAAAGTAATTACTTTTGCCCCTGTTAATTCGGGTTCCTCTTCCTGGAAATAATTCCCAAAACAGGCTAAAGGCATGGAGGTGAAATTTAACCAAGAAACTGAGACTGTGTTTTAGTCGTCAGACAGTTCTCCCGCGTGCGTGAAATATTTAATAAATAATTTAATAAAAGTAGTGAGTGAAAAAAGACATATTTGGAATCGATAATTTTGTGAGTGGATATTTGTAGTTATTTAGGTTTAATATTACTAATAGTAGTGTAGTTACAGTGTGTATTATATAGTATTAGATGCTAATTGTTTTAGCCTAGTGATTGTTATAGCGGTATGATTGATTATTTTGAGTGTCTGTGAGATATGGCTTATGGTCTTAGTGACCAATCGTTGAAAGGTCTTAGTGACCAATCGTTAAAAGGTCTAAGTGACTGATTTAATAGTCTCAAGGTCTAAGTGATCAATTGGTTAAGGGTCTGAGTGACCAATTTAGCGGTCTCAGTGATCGAATCTCCGAGACGATTATTGAATGGATGACTGTGTGAAGCAGAATAGAAAATCCTCTCACTGAGTGTAATACTCATTTGTATTTCTCAATTACTTTGCAGGACCCAATAGTGTACAGGAGCGTGCCTTTCCTCCCCCTGGCAAGGAGTAAACATAAGAATTGAATAAGTGAACTGTTAAAGAAACACTTGAACATTAAAATAAAATAAAAATAAACTAAAGAACAAATTTGTGACTATTTTTATCCTATTTTAACAACTTCAGAAGTGGGATAAAGTGCTCTATTCTTGTACAACTGTTGCGTCACTGTGAAGGTATTAAAAGTAGTGTCAGAAGTATCTATAAACAAAGCATGTATAGGAAAAGAGTAAGTAAAATGGCACCAATTGAGTGGCAAGAAGAGAATGTAGAGAATGTGAGTAACATGATGTTGTGTGAAAATCTCCGATGCGATACACCTCCGTCTTCAACTACAAGTGAAACGTCGATACGTACCGACCCTTCTGTTCGTGCGAATAGATCGCAAGATTTCCAAGATTTAGTGAAATTAATGTTTACCTTGACAAACAACGTAAGTGCTATGACATCCGGCAAAGGAAGACATCATGTCGGTAATGAAGTTCTACCCGAATACAACCCCAGTGATAAAGTGCAAAGCGTGGAACGCTGGATAAGAAAAGTGGAGGAAATTAGAAGCATATATGTGTGGGATGAAATAACCACCATCTATAATGCTACAACAAGACTGCGCGGATTAGCTAAAACTTGGTATGAAAGCTTACCATCAGTAATGCTTTCTTGGGAAGAATGGAAAGTTAAATTGATAAAAGCTTTCCCAGAAAAGCTAGATTATGCCAACAACTCAGGGAAATGCTGCAACGGACGAAGCAAAGTAATGAACCAATGGTGGAGTATTATTATGGAAAACTTGCTCTATTAAATAGCTGCGGCATCGCAGGAGAGAGAGAGCAGTGTCTTGCATTATTGACGGAATTTCAAATCCGAATATCCAGACAACAGCGAAAGTCGGTGATTTCAAGGATACAGATGAACTGCTCAAATTCCTGAAGAGTATTAACACTCCAGGAAAACCAAGTGCTGATTATGAAGATGGTGATATCGAGGAGGAGTCAGAACAGGGACGTTCAGACGGTCAGGTTGGCCGAGCTGTCACAAAACATAAAAGGTAGACGCCGACAATAAAATAAAATGAACTTAAATTCTTAGATCCCTTAGGCGTAGTTATTTTGCATGCAATAAAAACTAATAAAAACTAACCAATTAACCATTCCTGTAGTGTCCTCGCCATTGAAACGAAAGATGGCACCGGTGAAGAGAGCCTGCTTGTAAAAGTAATTACTTTTGCCCCTGTTAATTCGGGTTCCTCTTCCTGGAAATAATTCCCAAAACAGGCTAAAGGCATGGAGGTGAAATTTAACCAAGCGGGTGAAATATTTAATATATAATTTAATAAAAGTAGTGAGTGCAAAAAGACATATTTGGAATCGATAATTTTGTGAGTGGATATTTTGTAGCGTTCTGCCCTCACGCTACTTTCCGGTTTTCTTTCTGTTTTTTTTTCTCTTCTGTTCATCATAAAAAAATTCCCGTTTCTTTTCTTTCTTCTTTATCTCCCCCTTTAAATCTTTTTTATCATTATCCATTTTCTTTTATTTTTAATATTGTTATTTTAATTCCTCGGGTACCTAAAAAGGGGCAAAAATTGAAATACTTTCGAGAAGTAGCCCTATGCTACTTCTCCATGTTATAAATTCCTGCAAATTTCAAATCTATATATATCGGCAAGAAGTAGCCCTATGCTACTTCTTCATATTAAGAAAGTCCTGAAAAATGTAAAATTTATATTCGTAAGTAGTAGCCCTATGCAACTTCTTCATATTTTAAAAATTCCTGAAAAGTAAAAATTTATTTATTTGCAAGAAGTAGCCCTATGCTACTTCTTCATATTAGAAAATTCCTACAAAGATAAAACCATATTAATACACACCCGCATACAAGTACAGATCTAAAAGAAATAACAACAGCTGCAGAATAACTTCAGTCGAAAAATTCTAAAATGCGCAAAATAAGCACAAAATACAATTTTTCGGATAAAACTTACCGCTAGTCAACAACATCCAAACGACGAAAGCGGTAATTCGCCTAGCTGTAATGCATCGGACGATGTCACCATACAATGCATTACAGCAAGCCCGCCCGAAATTCACAGAAAATTTCGGCAGACAGCACACATTTTGCTGCTACCAAACGACAGGCAAAAACGATACACACACACCCGTACATACAGCGAGCAGAAATTTCGATTTCAGCTGAAATGAACAAAAAGTGTACGTCTGTCGGTGGCTGGAGGCAAGGCGGCTGCGATGTTGGTAAGCTGGAGGAGAGTTAGTCGATTTTGAACGAGCGATGAGTTAGTGGCTACAGGCGCAAAGTGCTTAACGTCGAGGTTTTTTTCTTGGAAGCTTTTTTTTTTATGTATCTGAGTACAGTAGTTTGCGGGAATTGTTTTCGTAGTTACTTATCTGCATCGTCAGTGATTTTTTTCTTTTGTCGTGATTATCAACGCATTTCCGCGAGCTGAAAAGGATTATTTTTGTTTAAATAGTGAAAATTCCATTAAGAATAAGGAATTTAGTGATTACCTACCTGCTTCGTCAGTGAATTCGTCGTTATTTTCTGTCACATACTTCCTCGAACTGAAAAGGAAAATTTCATATATTTTAGTGAAAATTCTATGGAGAATAAATAATTTAGTGATTATTTACCTGCATCGTCAGTGAATTCGTCGTTATCTTCGTTCACACATTTTCTCGAACTGAAAAGAAAAATGTTATACATATTAAGGAAAGTTCCATTAAGGATAAGGAATTTAGTGATTCCCTACCTGCATCGTCAGTGAATTCGTCGTTATCTTCGCTCACACATTTTCTCGAACTGAAAAGAAAATTTTATATATATTAGTGAAAATTCTTTTAAGAATAAGTAAGTTAGAGATTATTTACCTGCATCGTCAGTGAATTCGTCGTTATTTTCTTTCACGCATTTTCTCGAACTGAAAAGAAAATTTTATATATATTAGTGAAAATTCTTTTAAGAATAAGTAAGTTAGTGATTATTTACCTGCATCGTCAGTGAATTCGTCGTTATTTTCTTTCAAGCATTTTCTCGAACTGAAAAGAAAATTTTATATATATTAGTGAAAATTCTTTTAAGAATAAGTAAGTTAGTGATTATTTACCTACATCGTCAGTGAAATCGTCGTTATTTTCTTTCACGCATTTTCTCGAACTGAAAAGGAAAATTTGATATATATATATATTAGTGAAAACTCCATTAAGAATAAGGAAATTTAGTGATTACCTACCTGATCGGTCGGTGAATTCGTCGTTATTTTCTGTCACATACTTCCTCGAACTGAAAAGGAAAATTTCATACATTTTAGTGAAAATTCTATGGAGAATAAATAATTTAGTGATTACCTACCTGCATCGTCAGTGAATTCGTCGTTATCTTCGTTCACACATTTTCTCGAACTGAAAAGAAAATTTCATATATTTTAGTGAAAATTCTATGGAGAATAAATAATTTAGTGATTACTTACCTGCATCGTCAGTGAATTCGTCGTTATTTTCTTTCACGCATTTTCTCGCACTGAAAAGAAAATTTTATATATATTAGTGAAAATTCTTTTAAGAATAAGTAAGTTAGGGATTATTTACCTGCATCGTCAGTGAATTCGTCGTTATCTTCGTTCACACATTTTCTCCAACTGAAAAGAAAATTTCATATATTTTAGTGAAAATTCTATGGAGAATAAATAATTTAGTGATTATTTACCTGCATCGTCAGTGAATTCGTCGTTATTTTGTTTCACGCATTTTCTCGCACTGAAAAGAAAATTTTATATATATTAGTGAAAATTCTTTTAAGAATAAGTAAGTTAGGGATTACTTACCTGCATCGTCAGTAAATTCGTCGTTATTTTCTTTCACGCATTTTCTCGAACTGAAAAGAAAAATGTTATATATATTAAGGAAAATTCCATTAAGGATAAGGAATTTAGTGATTACCTACCTACCTGCATCGTCAGTGAATTCGCCGTTATCTTCGTTCACACATTTTCTCGAACTGAAAAGAAAATTTCATATATTTTAGTGAAAATTCTATGGAGAATAAATAATTTAGTGATTACTTACCTGCATCGTCAGTGAATTCGTCGTTATTTTCTTTCACGCATTTTCTCGCACTGAAAAGAAAATTTTATATATATTAGTGAAAATTCTTTTAAGAATAAGTAAGTTAGGGATTATTTACCTGCATCGTCAGTGAATTCGTCGTTATCTTCGTTCACACATTTTCTCGAACTGAAAAGAAAATTTCATATATTTTAGTGAAAATTCTATGGAGAATAAATAATTTAGTGATTACTTACCTGCATCGTCAGTGAATTCGTCGTTATTTTCTTTCACGCATTTTCTCGAACTGAAAAGAAAATTTTATATATATTAGTGAAAATTCTTTTAAGAATAAGTAAGTTAGTGATTATTTACCTGCATCGTCAGTGAATTCGTCGTTATTTTCTTTCACGCATTTTCTCGAACTGAAAAGATAAATGTTATATATATATTAAGGAAAATTACATTAAGAATAAGGAATTTAGTGCGTCGTCAGTGAACTGAAAAGAAAATTTCATATATTTTAGTGAAAATTCTATGGAGAATAAATAATTTAGTGAACACTTACCTACATCTTCAGAGAATTCGTCGTAATTTTCCACGCATTTCCTCGAACGGGAAAAGGAATATATTTTTTTTATTGGAAATTCTATTAAAAATAAACAGTCAGTGATCATTTGCTGTTTTCTTCACGGTTCGAGTAAGCCGAGTGAACAGGCTATCACGATTTTATTTCACGTTCACATGTACCACTTGGGGTTGATCATTAAGGCTAACTAGTGACAAACGAAAAGGGAAACGATGAGGAGTTAAATGGGCAGCCGCAGTCTCTTAATCATTGCTCGCTCAGTAAGGAGGAGACCCCGAATTGGTTAAATCGTATACATGTAAGTCCAAGGTGGACCTTAAGGTTAGTCGAATTATTGTTATTACATTTTCTTTTCTTCTTGATTTTGATTTGTGAAACTAAATTGTTTAGCTTACCTTTGAATATATCTAGACAACAGAGTTAAGTAAGGTCAGGACAGGAAAGCGTTTTTAGGGCTAGGCTTAAGTTATCTATACGATGTACATAATATATGTTATTGTCTGAAGTCAAAAAGAAAAAAAAATTAGACAAAGAAAGCAGAGAAAAGGAAGTAAATAGGATATATTTAAGGTTCTGTTGTGTGTAATCGGGTTTCCTCGCTCGCTGCAGAGAGATAAATTTTAGTTAATAAAGGAATCACATTGTTTGAAGTGGATAACGCCTTAAGTTCTTTGTTCTCCTTTCCCTTTTCTTTTGGTTTACCTAATTACTCTGGCAGCTTTCCCTAGTCCTGTCTTTACTTCTCTTTTCTAGTGGACCCAATACAATGGAGTAGGTAAACCCCTGGCAGGGAGGTGGTCGCGGACAAGATGGCGGACAACACCCACGCATCGGCATATCAGCTCTCGTAGTCGGGGATTATATGGGGCTAAGAATCCTACACTGACTGCGACGTCTTAGCCAGGGTGGATGGGGGCGATGGGCCCAATCAGAGTCCAGTCAGGACTCCGCATACACCAGGAGTCCACATCATCTCTCTCTCTCTTTCTCTCGGCGTTGGACTTTCTCCGGGCGGTTGAGCATTTGTACGGCGTTGCAATTTCTTTTTGTTTTATTTTAGCACCTCGCATCGCTGGCACTATCTCAATTATATCCTTCTGAGGTGGTAATTACTTACAGGTTGTACCAATGGAGGCGAAGCAGCATGGGACGTGGAAGGGTTTTTTTTTGTGTCTGTCCGTCCGTCTGAAGTCTGACAAAGGTGATTCAGTTCTTTTTGTGTACTCATTTTCGCACAGCTTTCAAACATCTAGGGATGTGGGTGGCAAGAACCTCCCCAAGCCGGCTGACCGCTAGCGGCAATATGCTGTGCGGCCACCCACACCAATCCCAAGATGATTTTGCAGCAAGAGGTGCCAATTGCAGCGCCTACAATTTGTAGTTATTTAGGTTTAATATTACTAATAGTAGTGTAGTTACAGTGTGTATTATATAGTATTAGATGCTAATTGTGTTAGCCTAGTGATTGTTATAGCGGTATGATTGATTATTTTGAGTGTCTGTGAGATATGGCTTAGGGTCTTAGTGACCAATCGTTAAAAGGTCTAAGTGACTGATTTAATAGTCTCAAGGTCTAAGTACTCAATTGGTTAAGGGTCTGAGTGACCAATTTAGCGGTCTCAGTGATCGAATGTCCGAGACGATTATTGAATGGATGAGTGTGTGAAATAGAATAGAAAATCCTCTCACTGAGTGTAATAGTCATTTGTATTTCTCAATTACTTTGCAGGACCCAATAGTGTACAGGAGCGTTCCTTCCCTCCCCCTGACAGGGAGTAAACATAAGAATTGAATAAGTGAACTGTTAAAGAAACACTTGAACATTAAAATAAAAAATAAATAAACTAAAGAACAAATTTGTGACTACTTTTATCCTATTTTAACAGTTGTAAGTAGACGCTTTAGTGTCTCAATACTTCGAATATATTCTGGATCGTTTATATTTAATTTCACATTATTCTTTAAATATCTTGTGGTAGGCTTCGCTATCTTCGAATAGACTTTAATGAATCTACGATAATAGCCAGTCAGGCCAAGGAACTGTTTGATTTGTCTGGGGGTTTTCGGTGTTGGGAAATTTTGTACACATTCAATATTTTGAGCGTTGGGTTTAATACCTTCTTGAGTTACTACATGTCAGTTTTGAACCATTGACGGTGAAATACATTGAATGTAATTATTACTTTGTTTTTAAATTGGGATTTTAATTTAAAAGTTTTGCGTAGGAAAAGAATAAAATGAGCTTAATATCGTAGTCAATCAGTCGATCAGTACGGACGTGTTTTTGCTTTACTCTTCTAACTTTAATCTTTTAATCGTTCAATTTGAGCTGTGATTACTTACGGTTTAGAATTGCAACCTATCTGTGTGGAAAATGTGATCAGAAACTATTTGATAGAAAAATTTGCTGCTTTCTGTGCAATTTTAGTTTCCATAAGAGATGTTCGAAGCTTGATGAGAATGCAATTAAAGTGCTAGATCAAAACTCATGTATGTGTTGGAAGTGTTCGAATTGTGCAAATGGTTTTAGCTTAATTCCTTCGTACATAAACGAATTAAAATCTATAAAAAATTTCTTTTCAAAAGAGGTGAATGAACTTAAAGTTCAAATAATGGAAATAGCATCTTCTGTTGATGGTAATAAAGCATTACAATCGAGTAAGGCCGTTACTCATGCTGCAACTATACCTTCGTCATCCCACTCTACCAAGAGTGATGATTTCTCAGCAGCTGTAATGACTTTTAGCAATGTTGTAAGCAGCGCTCCAAATGAAATGTTATCTTTGGCCCAAACAACTGATAACAATAATGCAATGGCAACAATTATTTCGAGTTCAACGAGCTCTGCTGCGGCAGTAAACTTTTCTGCTAGGAATTCAAAAGCTGCGGTCAACGATGACGAAAACGCTAATAATTGGAATGTTGTCCAGAGCAAAGGGCGACAAAGCAAAAAAATTATTGGATCTGCCGCTCCAGTTAATGACCTCTCGGTAGTGAACAGCATTAAATATATATATATCTGTCTAGACTGCACCCTGATACATCGACTAACAGTATTAAAGAGTATGTTGCATCAAAGGCTGGGATTGCAATCAATTTAATTTCGTGCTATAAACTATTGAAAAAGAAGCGGATGTATCTTTTTACGATTCGTTGCATTCAAATTGGGCATCCCAGATCATTTACTTTCCAAGGTGCTTGTCGCTGATATATGGCCTTCAGGAGTGTTTGTGAGGAAATGCATAACTTTGCCAAAAAACCAGGAAGAACCGACTCCCGTGAATGTTCAAACTTAGACGACTCGCAGAATATTTCAGCCAGTAGCTGCACTAACTGTTCTTTCACACTTTATTACCAAAACATTCGTGGTATGCGTTCAAAGGTTCGAGAAATATATTTGAGTGTTATTGAATGCGAATATGACATCATTGCCCATACTGAAACGTGGATCTCTTGCGATATTTTATTTTCTGAGTTCTTCTATGAAAAAAATTACATTGTGTTTCGGAAAGATCGCTGTCCAATATCTACTGGTTTGTCTCATGCCCACCAATATATCATCACTGTGTGAAAGTTTGATAGTTGATTCATTAATGGTTGTAATTTAGTTCAAGTAAACTCCCATTCTAATTTCCTAGGCAGAATTTTAGATTTAGTATTCTTAAGTGCTGAATTATTTTGTAATGTCAGTGAAGTTTGAAATCCTCTTTCGAAGCCTGATTTACACCATAAACCTATCACCATTAATATTAGCTTCTATAATTTTGCATATTCGAGTATAACTAACATTTTTGTTTATGATTTTCTTAAAGCTGATTATAAGAAATTAAACGAATTCTTTATGTCAATTTAATGGAATGAATTATTAAATTTTGAGCAAGTATACGATTTGAATGCTTTGTACGTAAAATTTTTGAATGTGGTTCATACAGGCATTAACAGTTTTGTACCTATTTCTAAAAGATCAGAGAATAAACATCCCCCATGGTTTAATCAGAAAATACATCTAATTTAAAACGTCTAAAGCGGGAATATGAATTTTCACATAAGTACCGTTTTAAGAAATACATTTGGTCTGCTGAAAGAAATATCAAAACTAACAGTAAAGCTTTTTGGACATTTATTAAAAATAAGAGATCTTCTTCTGGATTTCCTATTCAAATGGAACTTGATAATGTGATCTCAAACAATTTACAAGAAAGCTGCGACTTATTTGCTGACTGGTTCGAATCTGTTTATGTGTCAGATCCCTCTCTTTCCCTCTACTCTATTTGGGAGACCTCTAATGCTGCTATTGATCTTGGTTCCATGTCTTTGGATTTTAATGAAATTGAAAACACGCTCAGCTCTTTAAACAATGATGTTTTTTACGGACATGATTTAGTTACTAACATTTTACTAAGAAACTGCAATGCTACTCTCGCACCAGCTTTAACAATAATTTTCAATGTTTCACTTAAACTAGGACTTTTTCTTGACCAGTGGAAATTTTCTTTTATCACTCCCATATACAAAGTAGGTTCTCGGCATTCCATTAAAAACTACAGAGGAATTGCCAAACTTCTACCTATTCCCAAGTGTTTTGAAAGCATAATAACGAACCGGATGTATTCTCACGTAAAAGAAATGATTTGTTCCCAGCAACATGGCTTCGTGAAGGGTAAGTCCTCAACAACCAATTTGCTTCACCTGAAAAATAAAAAACGTAGCGATATCTATTACGATTTCCGCGAAAAGGTACATTTTATATAAAAAAAAACGATACTTTTCAGGAGCAGTTTTCTGACAAATTCGTGTTTACCGCCGATTATGTATCGTTTCATATCGATACGTTCGTTTCTTTCGTCATGCAGTTTTATTTTTACCTAACTCACAATGAATAAGAATAACTTGGTAATATGAATAAAAAGGCTGAAAGGAAAATATAACATGAAAACGACATGTGTTGTACCGTATACCCCCTACGCTACTGTTTGTTTGGCTTCTCTACATTTGTAGAGAAACCCCCATGATTTCCCAGAGGTACCTAGAAGGGGCATAAAACTTAGCTATTTGTTCGAGAAGTAGCCCTATGCTACTTCTCCATATTACAAAATTCCTAAAAAAAGATATAAAATTTAGATATCTTCGAGAAGTCGCCCTATGCTACTTCTCCATATTACAAAATTCCTGAAAAAGATATAAAATTTAGATATCTTCGAGAAGTAGCCCTATGCTACTTCTCCATATTACAAAATTCCTGAAAAAAAGATAAAATTTAGATGTTCTCGAGAAGTAGCCCTATGCTACTTCTTCATAGTAGAAAAAACAAATCCTGCAAAGAAAAGCAAAAATATTCAAAGTGATAAAATTCTAAATTGTGCAAAACCCGCACAATTTACAATTTTTCATGCAAGACTTACCACTAGTCACCCACATCGAGACGACGAAAACTGTAATTCGCCTAGCAGTAATACATCGCATGACACCATCATGCAATGTATTGCAGCAGGACCGCCAGAACAAATTCCCGGAAAAATTTTGTGTTAAAACAGATATTCGTTAGCTAGAAAAGATTACACACACACTCGTACGCAGGCAGTACCACCAGCGCAAAATTTCATCTAAAAATCCCGAAAAACGAAAAATGTTCGCCTAGCGGTGGGCACAAGACACACGAACAGAGCCGGTGGTAAACGAAGGCGCTCGTCTGCCGGTCGGTTGGACGACAGAACGGCGGAATGTAGGGAGACTGCGTAGAGTTGAGGCAGTTGATTCTGAGCATTGACCAAGTGCGGCAGCCGTGAGTTGCGAATTTTTTTGAGTTTGTTTTAACTGAAAAGAAGGGGATAATCAGTTTTTAGGAGTTGAGCAAAAAAATTTTGAAAGGCGCGGTGAAATCGCATTACCTGGATGAATTGAATTTGGTGGTTGTCATTTGGTAGCTCAGCCAGCAAAAGTGATTTCTCTGTGTATGTTCGGATGAGTTAGCCTTGAATCGATTCGGTATACCTGCGTGCCTTAGTGAGCAGCTAAGCCTGCAAAAAAGCGAATTTTGCTTTGTCAGTGTCGATCCTGCGAAGTTCCAGAATATTACCCGTTAAGAGGATTACCACGTTCATTTTTTACCTGAGTTGTGCATAATTTTCCACCTTTGAGGTGTATCTGTGAATAAAAAGAAAGAAATATTTAGTTAGTGACTTTAGTTTAATAAGGTCATGATTTACCTGAGTTGCACATAATTTCCAAATTTGAGGTGTATCTGTGAATAAAATGGAAGAAATATTTAGTTAGTGACTTTAGTTTAATAAGTTCATGATTTACCTGAGTTGCACATAATTTCCAAATTTGAGGTGTATCTGTGAATAAAAGGCAAGAAATATTTAGTTAGTGACTTTGGTTTAATAAGTTCATAATTTACCGGAGTTGTGCATAATTTTCCACCTTTGAGGTGTATCTGTGAATAAAAAGATAGAAATATTTAGTTAGTGACTTTAGTTTATAAGTCATTAATAACCTGCGTGGTGCATAATTTTCACCTTTGAGGTGTATATGTGAATAAAAAGCAGGAAATAATCAGCCAGTGACTCTAGTTAGTAAGATCATTATTTACCTGTGCTGCGTACAATTTCCACCTTTGAGGTGTATATGTGAATAAGAAGCAGGAAATAATTAGTTAGTGACTGATGAGCCAAGACTCTTTTGCCTTGACTTGTGTGCGTCGATCTTTAGAGAGGACCAACGGTGCTTGAACCGTGGTCTTGTTGATAGAGTAATTAGTGCTTGTACTAATACTCGCTGTGTTGAGATAACGAAGATTACCAAAACGCTTATTTTGGTATGAATCAAATCAACGGTGCTTGTACCGTGATTTTGTTGAGGGAGCAAACAGTGCTTGTACTGATACTCCAGTTGTTTTGGATGGTTATGCTCTTGGCAGCCTCACCAAGAGAAAAGAAAAATAGGCTTGTTTGTTTCCAAAATTACTCAACGCAACTACCTTTATTCCAACAATTCACCTTTTTTATATAACAAAAAAACTCTTACCTGCGATCTTATTCTAACTTAGCTAAAACCATTCAAAAAGGCTTAGCATGCAATATTTTCCTCCCTGGGAAATAAATTTTTCACGAATTTACTAAATGGAAGTCAAGAAATTTTACCTTGAGGGTGTTGAATGGCCAGACGTAATGTGAGCTGCTCAAGCACTGCAACTGGTCAGAAATGTTTGTGTTGCATTTATGCTGCTTGTTTGCAATAAAAGAATTACAAAAAAATGAACATCGTGAGAAAGTGAAATTGTTTAGAATATTTATTTTCCTTGTGAAATATCTGGATCATGAAAGAATGCCCAAATGTTAACATTCTCAACAATTCAACCGAAAGGTGTTGAATAACAATGTGAACAACAAAATTGGAGGAAGGAAAACCTTGCATGTGTTTATTGCCTTTTACCTACGCCTAATTAATTTCTAACAAGATGTGTATGACCTTAAACATGCTAACGGCTAGCTAACTTATTTGCAACATTGGTTAAAACTAATTAGCGTACTAAACCTCATATTATACGGTGAATCTTTCATCTTCAATAGAATCGTTTGGTGAGTTGCTCTCCGCTTGCGCTTTGACATCTTGGCTGGTTAGTCGTGAGCACATGGTAGGGCGGCATCTCCAAAGTAGGTATATAATGACGGTTATGATGAGGAAAATTCCGGCATAGCTGATCGCAAATTGATGAGTGTCGTGAGCGTAGACTCTTCCTGGTAGATCACTGGGAAGCTGTGCAAGTTGCCTCTTGATATATTCTAATTCGGTTAAATCTGGCTGATAATGGGATGTGTAGCGGAGTACTGGGGCTAACTTTTCTGGCACTACTACTTCTGTTAAGTTGCTCGCAGGCACGTAGGACATCCTTGATGTTGTCTGCAATACTTTGTGCCCTCTTATAGTCAGTAGATGTTGTTTCATGACACAATCTTCCTGAATTTTAAGAATTCCGGTACCGTCAATTGTCTCTTCGGTAACGTTGTCGCCGCATACAATATTGATTGTGGTTTTCTGACCCAAGACGTAAATCCACTGATTGACATTGTGGAGCTGGATCCAGTGTGGTCCGTTTTCTGTCCTCATTATTTGGCAAGAGTAAGGCTGATGTAGGTGATTGATAAGGCTCACCTCACAGTTGCTAATAATGGAGCCCTTATGGTATGTGGGATGTGTTTGTCTGCAGAGATGTTTCTCTTCCGTGATGGAAATGCAGGACATCAACTCTTGCTCTGTGAGGGGGTAATACAAATCTCGATGCAAGTTGATAATCAAATATGGATGTGATGGCCTTATGGCGACGGCAGTATCTTTGACTAAGACTGGGACCGGTGTCAGCTTAAATAGTTCAAATTAGTCCGTTGTTTTTAGTGGGAGCCTTATTCTGAAGATGATGTGTCTGCCTACTACCCTGCCTTCGATGCTCATGAGACGATACTGTTTCAATACTTCATCTTGTGTGGTAGGGAGCCTCAATGAAGAGGGGAGGTTATTTTTTATGTACACTAGTTCCCCTTGCAATTGCGCCGGAGAGACCAAGCGTGGGCTGATTTTACCTTGATGAGTGTGGATGAGGACATCCAATATAGAATCTTGAATTCTGAGGAAATTCGATGCTGTTAACATAGTTTGAATTCCTATTGAAATGAACAAGTGGTTCAGCCATTCTTGAAACATCTCTTCTCTGATGCCATTCATTGCCTTATTGATCTGATTGATGTGGAGTTCAAGCTCGTGGAGTTGCTTGCTTATTGTTCCTCCTTCTGTTTTCATGATGTTTGTTGTTGCATCTATGATTGATGTTTGATTTTTTATGAGATCGAGGAGGAAGTGCTCATTTTTATTGATGTTTTCGATGGTTTGGGACATCTTCTCTGCGTATTCTGAGTCAAGCACCCCAAAGAGAGTGTTTGCTACGTTGCCCACGATGTTTAGGACTCCTCTCTTCGATCGTTTTCTGTCAATGGGAGGTGTTAGTAATTCGTTCCCCTTGGATAGCACCTCATAAAGATATTTGAATTGATTAGTTGTTCGAAGGCATAGTTCTCCTTCATCCATAGAATTACATAGGGGGTCCAGTTGTTTAATGCAGTTGCTAAAGGCAGAAAACTCCTTCCAGTAAGGGTCCATGTCATAATACGCGATGAGATGCCATTCGCTGGAAATTATGTTGGTCACTCGTAGATTTTCAAAGTATATACCAGGTCGAGATTTGAAGGGCGTTATTGTGACTGGCGATCCCTTGGCTGTCGGTAAGATTAGGCATGTGAGTAGTAGCGTGACTAATTCAGTGCCAAATGACTGACGTTGTTTCTTCCGAGGGTTGTTAGTCACATTTTCATCCTCTTTGGAGTTATGTCGGGTGCCGTTTCTGGAGAGTTCAGTGGTGTTGCTTTCCTGTTATGGGCACAAGAACGGCACCACTTCATTGTCAGAGATCTCCTTCTCTAGAGGCAGTGGTGCTAACCTGTGTATGGCTCGTCGAAGCGTTCCGCTGGAGATTCTGATGTCTACTACTCGTACGAGTCCGTCGGTCCCCTTGATGACGTTGATCACCCGTCCTAGTGGCTATTTTAAGGGCAGAGTATTATCTTCTTTTATGATGACCATATCTCCAGCCCTAATATTCTGACATTTTTGCGTCCACTTATATCTGTGTTGTAACTGATTTAGATATTCATTGGACCACCGCTGCCAGAACTGATTTTTGATGTACGACACAAGTTTCCAACGCGTCAGCAAATTTACATTCTGAAGTTGTGCTCGGGGATCGATTGAACTGGTCAATGGTTCGCCAATGAGGAAGTGCCCGGGTGTTAAGGCTGTTAAATCGTTGGGATCTGACGACATTGCAGTTATTGGTCTGGAATTTAGAATTTCTATGATGACAGTTTCCAGCTCTTCATAAGTGAGCGATGCGGCTGCTAGTACTTTCTGTAGAAGGTTTTTAGCAGATTTCACGGCCGCTTCCCACAGTCCACCAAAATGCGGAGCCCTAGGGGGGATGAAACGGAAGTCGATCCCTTTTGAGCTGCATGCCGTAATTATGGTTTCTCTTTCTTTATCGGAAGCAATTATGTCTTTCACTTCCTCAAGTTTATTCTTGGCGCCCACGAAGTTGGTGGCGTTGTCGCAGTATATGGTCTTGCAATGACCTCTTCGCCCTATGAAACGTTTCAGGGCCCCTATGAAGCCTTCTGATGATAAATCACTGACTACCTCAAAGTGAGTTGCTTTTGTTGTGAAGCAGCAAAAAACGGCTATGTATGACTTCTGTGGTCGTTTTCCTCTAATCTTGAAGTGAGTGTACATTGGTCCGCAGAAGTCGACACCAACATTGATGAAGGGACGTGCTGGTTGCACTCTATCTGGAGGTAAGTTGCCCATTAGTTGTGACAAAAATTTTGGTTTGGCTTTGGCACACTGAACACAGCGCTGAACTACTGAGCGTGCCAGTGTTTTGCCCTTCAGAGGCCAGAATTTCTGCCTGGTTATTAAGAGCAAGGCCTGGGGTCCCACGTGATAATTCGATTTGTGAATATCATTGATCAATAATTTAGTAAACTGGTGTGACGGTGGCAACAACACTGGATGCTTGGCGTTGTATGATAACTGAGATTCTTCCAATCTTCCCCCCACTCTAATGATTCCTTTTCTGTCAATAAAGGGTGTGAGGCTGATGAGTGAACTGTTTCGGGCTACTTCTCCCAACTGCTCCAGGTGTTGTCTTTGAATTCTTGTTTTTGCATTAGTTTTATGATGATAGTTTCTGCTTCATCAAGTTCCTCTGGGCTGAGTGAGACATTTTTTGTTGTTCCTTGGTTAGTCTGTCTCGCATGTGCCGTGAATCGAAGAATGTATGCTGTGATTCTCTGAAGCTTAAAAAAGCAAATTTTGATGATTAATTGAATTAATGAAGTGCTCCGAGTCGTCTGCGGTTATTGTTGTTGCAGTGCAACTCCGTCTCTCTGGATCGTTGTCAAGTGGCTTCTTTGTTTAAGGATTGGGCCATATTTCTTCGCCGCCATGAAGGAAAAGTGGTCCATAAAACCACAGGTTGCATGTACACAACCTTTCTGGGCTTATGCCCCTAGATAGAATGTCGGCCGGGTTGTGTTTTGAGCTGACATGACGCCATTGCTGCGGCCCGGAAAGTTGCTAGATTGCAGCCACTCGATTAGCCACAAAGGTGTGAAGTGAGGAACAGGATGAACTTATCCATGCGAGGACGATTTCCGAGTCTGTCCAGAAGTGTATAGTCTCATCCTTTAAATTTAGATCTTTTTTTATTCGATTAGCTAATTGTGCTGCCAGCTTCGCTGCGCATAGTTCAAGCCTCGGCAACGTTATTTGCTTGACTGGAGCCACTCTTGACTTTGCGCACAATAATCTTACTGTTATGATATTGTGTCTTGTCTACTGACCTTACATAAGCCGCTGCACCGTAAGCCTTTTCTGAGGCATCTGCAAATATGTGTAGTTGCATTAGCTTCGATGTTTTGTGAGAGAATGCGTGTCTCGGGAGCTTGATGCTATTTAAGGTTTTTAGGCCTTCCCGATATTGAATCCAGGAGGAGTGTAGTTCTTGTGGCAGGGCAGCATCCCAGTCTAGTTTCATTGCCCACAATTTCTGCAGAAATATTTTTGCGGTTACGATGACTGGACCTATTATCCCTAACGGGTCAAATATATGGGCAATGTCGGATAAGGCTGTGCGTTTGGTAACCTTTCCCCTCTCATTCCAAGATGTTTTTTATCACAAATTCATCCGATTTAGGTAACCACGTTAACCCGATGGCCTTAATGTTGTCTTCGGACTTGTTGGAAAAGTCTAATTGTAGTTCCTTGTGGCTTTCTGGAATGCCTTCAAGCAGCTGAGGGTGATTTGCGCACCATTTCCTCAATTTAAAGCCTGCTGAAGCCAAGATTTGGTTAAGTTGAAGCTGCATTTCGAGAGTGGTGGCGAGGCTGTCTGAGCCCGTGAGTACATCATCAACATAAAAGTCGCGTGCAAGCACAGCGGCCCCCAGAGGGTGATTTTCCGTCTCCTTAAATGCCAATTTTTGAAGACATTTGGTCGCCAAATAAGGAGCGCAAGTTGTTCCGTACGTGACAGTGCACAGTTGAAAGCACTTCACTTTTTGATTGGGATCCTTCCTCCACCAAATTAATTGATATTTCTGGTCAGCTTCATCGACTCTCACCTGCCGATACATTTTCTCTATATCGGCCGTGAATACAAATCGGGGCATGCGAAACCTTAATAGAATGGAGAAGACGTCATCCTGGATGGTCGGCCCAGTTGACAGTATGTCGTTCAGAGAAATGTTGGACGCTGTTTTGGCCGAGGCGTCAAATACAACTCGCAGCTTAGTGCTACTGCTATTGGGTTTGATGACGCTATGATGAGGCATGAAGTAATAGGGTTGATGTTGGATCTCCTTGAAGTTTACTTCTTTCATGTGTCTAAGATTTATATATTCGTTCATGAATTGAAGGTATTGATCTCTCGACTGCAGGTGCCGGGAGAGTCTTCTTTCTAGGGCCAATAATCGCTGAAACGCTATGTCCTTGGATTCCCCTAATGCGCCGGGCTCATTGATAAATGGTAGTCTGACAACGAATCGACCGTCGCAGTCTCGTCTGGTTGATGAGTTGAAATGATTTTCACAACGTTCCTCACTGGCGGTGAAATTGTTTTTGGAAGCTGACGGCTCTTCTTACTTCCAGAATTTCTCAATTTGCTGATCTAAATCTTCTTCATTGCATATTCCGCAAGATGCCACTTTAACTTGACCTGAACTATATGTTTTTCCAGCTGCTGTCCACCCGAAGACGGTGTTTTGCAGGATTGGCAGATCGTCTCCCAGTTTTATCTGCCCAACTGACAAGAGAGAATAGTAGAGTTCGGCTCCAATCAATAAGTCTATTGAATCTGGATGATTGAAGTGAGGATCGGCTAGTTGGATGTTGTTTGGAATGGACCATGTTGCGGTGTCTATTGCTGGAGAGGGTTGTGACGATATTATTCGTGGTAGCACATGAGCTTCTAGTGTTGACGCGAAGCCATTTATCCTTGACTGTAGAAGGATGTTCACTCCGCGTTGACTTTGCTGCTTCCGCAAACCGATGCCTTCAATGCACAAGAGTTCAGGAGTCATTGCCAGTTGCAATTTCTTTACCATTCTTTCGGTAATCAAATTAATCTGTGATCCCGAGTCAAGGATGGCCCTGCATTCGGTGGTGATTCCCCTGCCATTTGATAGTTTTACTAAGGCAGTGCTAAGAAGTGTATATCCCCTGATCTTTGGGTCTGTCATCGTGGTTAGTGAAATGGCGGTGTCTGTTGATTGAGCGACGTTGACTTGAGCAGCAGTCTGGATAACTGCCGAAGCCTCCTGCCTTTTAAGTCGTGAGTCTTGGTTGTGTTTGCCTCGTACTCCTTGAACGTCTGAAATGTGTAGTAGCATATTGTGACGACGAGAACACTTTGTGCATGACCCTGATAGACACGACTCCGAGGTGTGGCCAGGCCTTCAACAATTGAAGCAAATGCTGAATCTTTTGACTAGACTTATCCTCTGAGGTGGTGTCATTTCTAGAAACTTCTGGCAGGCAAAAAGCTTATGAGTATTTCTGCATGCTGGGCAGACTGCTCCCGAGTCAACTGTTGATGTGAGGGCCCTCTGAATGTGAGACTTCTTATCTTCTGTAGGACTTCCCTTGATTCCTAATGCTTCTAAGGATTGAAATCGCATTTCCAGAAACTTCATAAATGTCTTGAGCTGCTGCAGTGTTCTAGGTTGGGCCAGCGACTGTTCCCACAATGCATGTGTTGTCTTGTCTAATTTTTTGATTAATATGTATAGTAAAAGCGGATCCCATTGTTCCGTATGTACTCCTAAGTTCTCTAACGCAAGAAGGCACTCTTGAGTTGTGTCGTGAAGAGATTTGATGGCTGATGCGTTTTCTATGGAGGTGGCTGATTGGGATAATAGTTTGCTGAGCAAAGCTTTGACTAATAATCTCGTGTTTTCGAATCGATCGTTGATTATTTTCCATGCCGCTGTGTAATTTGCTTCGGACGTTGTGAGATGCCTGATGAGTTTTTCAGCTTCTCCGGAAAGACTGGTCTTCAAGTACCACATCTTTTGACAAGTATTGATGTGTTGGTTATGCACCAATTCTGTGAAGAGATCTCTGTATTGTCTCCACCTCAGATAGTCTCCATCAAATGTAGGAAGGGTTATCTATGCTACTTCTCCATGCATTAAAACTCCTGAAAAGAAAAGTTAGCTATCTCCGAGAAGTAGCCCTATGCTACTTCTCCATATTATAAAAAAAAAATCTGTAAAGAAAAGTTAGATATTTTCGAGAAGTAGCCCTATGCTACTTCTCCATATTATAAAAAAAAAACCTGTAAGGAAAAGTTAGATATTTTCGAGAAGTAGCCCTATGCTACTTCTCCATATTATAAAAATCCTGCAAAAAGAAAGCATTTTAAAATTCATCCCTACGGCAACTCGGCAATTACATCGCGCTTCATCTATGCAGCGTAATGTATTCTTATCTGCATTAAAATTGATAAAACTTGGCATCGTCGCCCCATCGCCGGTACAAAATTCCATATCTTCTACCGTTTGTGAACGGTGAAATATCACGCGATCAAATTTCAGAAAACTGTTCTGTCGCCAGAAGTTGCTGAGTGGCAACGAGCATATTTTAAAGTCCATGAGCACACACCCATACATGTGGCCAGCAGTACAGTCGCTAGCAATCGTTTGTAATCCGGGTTGTGTGCGACTCGAATCGAAAGGAATGGTGGTCGCCTGCCGGTGGCTGATTCGGGGAGAATTTTCGGTTGATGTTGGCTGGAGGATGAGTTGAGTCAGTGAGTGATAGTTGGTCAAGGAGTTGAGATGAGACTTGAAAACGAAGTTTCAGCTGTGAAGATTTTTTTTTGCTTTCGGTTTTTTTCTTTTGCGGCTTTGCTTGGAAAGTGCTAAAGCCGGATTGGCTTTTGCGTGAAGAAAGGAGTGGGGTTTTTTTTCGCGGTTTGCGGTTAAGAAAAGACGTGAAGTTCGGAGCATCGTGGCAATGATTATTGTCTATAAAATTTTTTTTCCTCTTTGAATTACCAATTTTTGAACTTCGGTTTTGTAAGTAAAGCTTCCAGCGGGATTATTTTCGTGTCGGCAAGAACAGACGAAATTGGAATTAATGGTTCAACCCGAGAGTGAAAGAGACATACAACATGGGTTTAGCTGTGGAGATTCAAGTGACCTATTGTTAATGAGTTTTATCCTGTGAATTATAAAGTTCGAAGAAAATTTGGATGATCAGAAATTTCGTGAATTAGAACTTACCTGAGCTGCATATAATGCTGAGTTTTCTGGAAGTTAAAATAAATCTGCGATATTCTGATTATTAGTTCAGTGAGTTATCAGGACTTACCTGTGTGGCATACCATGATGAATCTACGCCTATTTTAGTATTAAATTAGTGCGTTATCAGGACTTATCTGTGCGGCATATCATGATGAATTTTTCTAGAAGTCGAAATAAATCTACGATCATTTTATTATTAATTTAGTGCGTTATCAGGACTTACCTGTGTGGCATATCCTGATGAATTTTTCTAGAAGTCGAAATAAATCTACGATCATTTTATTATTAATTTAGTGCGTTACCAGGACTTACCTGTGTGGCGTATCATGCTGCATTTTTCTAGAAGTTAACATAAATCTACGATTATTTTATTATTAATTTAGCGCGTTATCAGAACTTACCTATGCGGCATATCATGATGAATTTTTCTAAAAGTCGAAACAAATCTACGTTTCTTTTATTATTAGTTCAGCGCGTGAATTAGAACTTACCTGAGCTGCATATAATGCTGAGTGTTCTGGAAGTTAAAATAAAGCTACGATTGTTTTAGTATTAAATTAGTGCGTTATCAGAACTCACCTATGCGGCATACCATGATGAATTTTTCTAGAAGTGCGTTATCAGGACTTACCTGTGTGGCATATCCTGATGAATTTTTCTAGAAGTCGAAATAAATCTACGATCATTTTATTATTAATTTAGTGCGTTACCAGGACTTACCTGTGTGGCATATCATGATGAATTTTTCTAGAAGTTAACATAAATCTACGATTATTTTATTATAAATTTAGCGCGTTATCAGAACTTACCTATGCGGCATATCATGATGAATTTTTCTAAAAGTCGAAATAAATCTACGTTTCTTTTATTATTAGTTCAGCGCGTGAATTAGAACTTACCTGAGGTGAATATAATGCTGAGTGTTCTGGAAGTTAAAATAAATCTACCATTGTTTTAGTATTAAATTAGTGCGTTATCAGAACTTACCTGTGCGGCATAGCATACTGAGTTTGTCTAGAAGGCAAAATAATTCCACGATTATTACTCTATTATTAGTTTGTTTAGTGCGCTGTCAGAACTTACCGGTGTGGCACAACAAGGTGAATTTTCCTATAAACCTCAGAGGAATTTAACTACTATTAGAAATAGTTTAGTGTGAACTCAGATTTTACCTGTGCGGCACATCATTCTGTATTTTCCTACAAGCCAAAGTGGAATTCAATTGTGATTTATATTAGCTCAGTGCGCATTCGTAACTTACTTGTGCTTATTATCGCATACAGACTTTGGGCTCCTCGTCACTCACTTCTTCTGAACAATCCTAGAAGGTTGCCCATCTGAATAAAATTATATAAAAAAAAAGAGGTCAATGTACCCATTTATATAACAAGAAAAGAGGTCAGTGTACCCAATTATAAAAAAAAAGAGGCCAATGAGCACACAGTCCAATCAAGACGCCAGCTGTCAAAGGATACCCAGGGTGCACCCATCCAGCGAATGCATAACGAATCAACGAAGCAGGCCGTGAATACAAATCGGGGCATGCGAAACCTTAATAGAATGGAGAAGACGTCATCCTGGATGGTCGGCCCAGTTGACAGTATGTCGTTCAGAGAAATGTTGGACGCTGTTTTGGCCGAGGCGTCAAATACAACTCGCAGCTTAGTGCTACTGCTATTGGGTTTGATGACGCTATGATGAGGCATGAAGTAATAGGGTTGATGTTGGATCTCCTTGAAGTTTACTTCTTTCATGTGTCTAAGATTTGTATATTCGTTCATGAATTGAAGGTATTGATCTCTCGACTCCAGGTGCCGGGAGAGTCTTCTTTCTAGGGCCAATAATCGCTGAAAAGCTATGTCCTTGGATTCCCCTAATGCGCCGGGCTCATTGATAAATGGTAGTCTGACAACGAATCGACCGTCGCAGTCTCGTCTGGTTGATGAGTTGAAATGATTTTCACAACGTTCCTCACTGGCGGTGAAATTGTTTTTGGAAGCTGACGGCTCTTCTAACTTCCAGAATTTCTCAATTTGCTGATCTAAATCTTCTTCATTGCATATTCCGCAAGATGCCACTTTAACTTGACCTGAACTATATGTTTTTCCAGCTGCTGTCCACCCGAAGACGATGTTTTGCAGGATTGGCAGATCGTCTCCCAGTTTTATCTGCCCAACTGACAAGAGAGAATAGTAGAGTTCGGCTCCAATCAATAAGTCTATTGAATCTGGATGATTGAAGTGAGGATCGGCTAGTTGGATGTTGTTTGGAATGGACCATGTTGCGGTGTCTATTGCTGGAGAGGGTTGTGACGATATTATTCGTGGTAGCACATGAGCTTCTAGTGTTGACGCGAAGCCATTTATCCTTGACTGTAGAAGGATGTTCACTCCGCGTTGACTTTGCTGCTTCCGCAAACCGATGCCTTCAATGCACAAGAGTTCAGGAGTCATTGCCAGTTGCAATTTCTTTACCATTCTTTCGGTAATCAAATTAATCTGTGATCCCGAGTCAAGGATGGCCCTGCATTCGGTGGTGATTCCCCTGCCATTTGATAGTTTTACTAAGGCAGTGCTAAGAAGTGTATATCCCCTGATCTTTGGGTCTGTCATCGTGGTTAGTGAAATGGCGGTGTCTGTTGATTGAGCGACGTTGACTTGAGCAGCAGTCTGGATAACTGCCGAAGCCTCCTGCCTTTTAAGTCGTGAGTCTTGGTTGTGTTTGCCTCGTACTCCTTGAACGTCTGAAATGTGTAGTAGCATATTGTGACGACGAGAACACTTTGTGCATGACCCTGATAGACACGACTCCGAGGTGTGGCCAGGCCCTCAACAATTGAAGCAAATGCTGAATCTTTTGACTAGACTTATCCTCTGAGGTGGTGTCATTTCTAGAAACTTCTGGCAGGCAAAAAGCTTATGAGTATTTCTGCATGCTGGGCAGACTGCTCCCGAGTCAACTGTTGATGTGAGGGCCCTCTGAATGTGAGACTTCTTATCTTCTGTAGGACTTCCCTTGATTCCTAATGCTTCTAAGGATTGAAATCGCATTTCCAGAAACTTCATAAATGTCTTGAGCTGCTGCAGTGTTCTAGGTTGGGCCAGCGACTGTTCCCACAATGCATGTGTTGTCTTGTCTAATTTTTTGATTAATATGTATAGTAAAAGCGGATCCCATTGTTCCGTATGTACTCCTAAGTTCTCTAACGCAAGAAGGCACTCTTGAGTTGTGTCGTGAAGAGATTTGATGGCTGATGCGTTTTCTATGGAGGTGGCTGATTGGGATAATAGTTTGCTGAGCAAAGCTTTGACTAATAATCTCGTGTTTTCGAATCGATCGTTGATTATTTTCCATGCCGCTGTGTAATTTGCTTCGGACGTTGTGAGATGCCTGATGAGTTTTTCAGCTTCTCCGGAAAGACTGGTTGGTCTTCAAGTACCACATCTTTTGACAAGTATTGATGTGTTGGTTATGCACCAATTCTGTGAAGAGATCTCTGTATTGTCTCCACCTCAGATAGTCTCCATCAAATGTAGGAAGGGTTATCTATGCTACTTCTCCATGCATTAAAACTCCTGAAAAGAAAAGTTAGCTATCTTCGAGAAGTAGCCCTATGCTACTTCTCCATATTATAAAAAAAAAATCTGTAAAGAAAAGTTAGATATTTTCGAGAAGTAGCCCTATGCTACTTCTCCATATTATAAAAAAAAAACCTGTAAGGAAAAGTTAGATATTTTCGAGAAGTAGCCCTATGCTACTTCTCCATATTATAAAAATCCTGCAAAAAGAAAGCATTTTAAAATTCATCCCTACGGCAACTCGGCAATTACATTGCGCTTCATCTATGCAGCGTAATGTATTCTTATCTGCATTAAAATTGATAAAACTTGGCATCGTCGCCCCATCGCCGGTACAAAATTCCATATCTTCTACCGTTTGTGAACGGTGAAATATCACGCGATCAAATTTCAGAAAACTGTTCTGTCGCCAGAAGTTGCTGAGTGGCAACGAGCATATTTTAAAGTCCATGAGCACACACCCATACATGTGGCCGGCAGTACAGTCGCTAGCAATCGTTTGTAATCCGGGTTGTGTGCGACTCGAATCGAAAGGAATGGTGGTCGGCTGCCGGTGGCTGATTCGGGGAGAATTTTCGGTTGATGTTGGCTGGAGGATGAGTTGAGTCAGTGAGTGATAGTTGGTCAAGGAGTTGAGATGAGACTTGAAAACGAAGTTTCAGCTGTGAAGATTTTTTTTTGCTTTCGGTTTTTTTCTTTTGCGGCTTTGCTTGGAAAGTGCTAAAGCCGGATTGGCTTTTGCGTGAAGAAAGGAGTGGGGTTTTTTTTCGCGGTTTGCGGTTAAGAAAAGACGTGAAGTTCGGAGCATCGTGGCAATGATTATGTCTATAAAATTTTTTTTCCTCTTTGAATTACCAATTTTTGAACTTCGGTTTTGTAAGTAAAGCTTCCAGCGGGATTATTTTCGTGTCGGCAAGAACAGACGAAATTGGAATTAATGGTTCAACCCGAGAGTGAAAGAGACATACAACATGGGTTTAGCTGTGGAGATTCAAGTGACCTATTGTTAATGAGTTTTATCCTGTGAATTATAAAGTTCGAAGAAAATTTGGATGATCAGAAATTTCGTGAATTAGAACTTACCTGAGCTGCATATAATGCTGAGTTTTCTGGAAGTTAAAATAAATCTGCGATATTCTGATTATTAGTTCAGTGAGTTATCAGGACTTACCTGTGTGGCATACCATGATGAATCTACGCCTATTTTAGTATTAAATTAGTGCGTTATCAGGACTTATCTGTGCGGCATATCATGATGAATTTTTCTAGAAGTCGAAATAAATCTACGATCATTTTATTATTAATTTAGTGCGTTATCAGGACTTACCTGTGTGGCATATCCTGATGAATTTTTCTAGAAGTCGAAATAAATCTACGATCATTTTATTATTAATTTAGTGCGTTACCAGGACTTACCTGTGTGGCGTATCATGTTGAATTTTTCTAGAAGTTAACATAAATCTACGATTATTTTATTATTAATTTAGCGCGTTATCAGAACTTACCTATGCGGCATATCATGATGAATTTTTCTAAAAGTCGAAACAAATCTACGTTTCTTTTATTATTAGTTCAGCGCGTGAATTAGAGCTTACCTGAGCTGCATATAATGCTGAGTGTTCTGGAAGTTAAAATAAAGCTACGATTGTTTTAGTATTAAATTAGTGCGTTATCAGAACTCACCTATGCGGCATACCATGATGAATTTTTCTAGAAGTGCGTTATCAGGACTTACCTGTGTGGCATATCCTGATGAATTTTTCTAGAAGTCGAAATAAATCTACGATCATTTTATTATTAATTTAGTGCGTTACCAGGACTTACCTGTGTGGCATATCATGATGAATTTTTCTAAAAGTTAACATAAATCTACGATTATTTTATTATAAATTTAGCGCGTTATCAGAACTTACCTATGCGGCATATCATGATGAATTTTTCTAAAAGTCGAAATAAATCTACGTTTCTTTTATTATTAGTTCAGCGCGTGAATTAGAACTTACCTGAGGTGAATATAATGCTGAGTGTTCTGGAAGTTAAAATAAATCTACCATTGTTTTAGTATTAAATTAGTGCGTTATCAGAACTTACCTGTGCGGCATAGCATACTGAGTTTGTCTAGAAGGCAAAATAATTCCACGATTATTACTCTATTATTAGTTTGTTTAGTGCGCTGTCAGAACTTACCGGTGTGGCACAACAAGGTGAATTTTCCTATAAACCTCAGAGGAATTTAACTACTATTAGAAATAGTTTAGTGTGAACTCAGATTTTACCTGTGCGGCACATCATTCTGTATTTTCCTACAAGCCAAAGTGGAATTCAATTGTGATTTATATTAGCTCAGTGCGCATTCGTAACTTACTTGTGCTTATTATCGCATACAGACTTTGGGCTCCTCGTCACTCACTTCTTCTGAACAATCCTAGAAGGTTGCCCATCTGAATAAAATTATATAAAAAAAAGAGGTCAATGTACCCATTTATATAACAAGAAAAGAGGTCAGTGTACCCAATTATAAAAAAAAAGAGGCCAATGAGCACACAGTCCAATCAAGACGCCAGCTGTCAAAGGATATCCAGGGTGCACCCATCCAGCGAATGCATAACGAATCAACGAGGGATCTCAGCAATACACCTCTGTCCGTCCAGGCGGGGGTTAAAGGTGCAGTTTAATATACAATATTCGTCAAAACAAATTGACTTTCTTCATTTAGTGAAATATTTATTAGACTTCAAATTTTTTTTTTATTTTTGATTATTACTTTGGAAGTTCAGATAACTTTGTTTGTAGATCATAAGTGTATCTAGTAGGGAGTAGGTTTACGTTAAGAGCATCCCGCATGTAAAAGAGGAAGTGAATAACGAGACACTCAAACCTGAGGAAGATTAAATGTTGGTCTCATGGAATGCTACTTAGGCTCATAAATCGTTTTTTCTTTCTTTTTTTTTTGATTTTTTTTTCTCTTGGTTTTCAGATTGGAGAGGTTAATGTGTCCTATTGGGTTTCCCTTTTTGTTTGCTCCGTTTTGGGGCTTAGTCTACGGGTAACGTTGGTAAACAACAGGATGAGCGAGTAAAGTAAAGAGGTCGTTGGTCGGACGGAGCGGTAAGGCGACATTACTTCCTAACACATGAGTAAATGGGGCTAAGCATATCATCACGGGTTTGGAGGCTTAGCCAGGGTGGATGGGGGCGTCTGGGCCCAATAGTACCCAAAGCCTGAGTCTCAACATCATCGGAGACTCCTCTCAGCGCTCTCTCTCTCTCAATCGTTCATCTTTCGGCGTTGAAAACTCTCCGGATGAATTGAGATTTGTTCGGAGTTGCTGAGGTCTTCTGTTCTTCTTTTCTTACAGCATTCAATCTTATAAATTGTATTCTTTCCAGCCTTTCAGGTACCACCCGAAGGAGGAAGCCCTTACATATCTTTTTTTTGTCTGTCTGTCCGTCTGCAGTCAAACTTAGTTCCTTTTTTTTTTACTGTCCGTCCGTCTGTCTGGTCAGTTATTCTGTCGATTATGCACAGCTTAACAAGCATTGAAGGGATGAGGGTGGCAAGGAGTCCCCCTAGCCGACTGATCTCTGGCGGCAATTGCTGTGCAGCCACCCACGCATATCCTGGACATGATTTTTGTAGCAAAGAGGTGTCGGATGCAGTATCTACATATACCCAGGTAGAAGTGGATATAGGTAGATCTGTCGTCTTCGTTACAAAACCAAAACAATCAAATGGCCAATGAATAAGCAAATATTATAAGCCTGCATATATGACAATGGCACCAATCTCAACTCTTTACAAAACGAATTAATTTTAAAGTAAGTACAAAACAGTAATCTTAGAATAAGAGATAGAACTAGACAAGCAGTGAAAATAACAGAATATCCACTTACATTAAAAGAAAAATAAAGAAAAAAACTCCACGCCACAGGAATTGAGGCCCAAAATACATTCACGGCCACAGGCCACTGACCACTGGATGCAAGCCTCTGAACCAATGTAAATGAATTGTCAAAGTTACATTCGCGGCCACGGGCCACAAGCCACGCTGCGGCCGTGGCCAAGTTTGAGCAAATCTCAAATTTGTGGCTCGTGGCCCCGGTACTACCAACATTGAAGAAGAAGAAATGACAAGTTTTCTTTAAATGGCGGTAGATTTGTAATTAGTCGATGTTTTATTTCTCAGTGCGAAAGTTGTTTATCGGTGAGAAGTACCTACTTTATATTAATAGTAATAATTTTGGAAAAAAAATTAATATGGAAGAAAAGCTTATAAATTTCATGAAAATACATACATTTATGCATAATAAAAAATTGAAGGAGTATAAATGCATGAAAGCAAAAGATAAAAAGTGGCTGGAGCTGTCGAAAATGTTGGGGATTACAGGTAAAATTATATTTCTCACGTTTTAGTTTAGTTTATTTAATATTTTTGTATCATTTCTTTTTAATTGTATTATATTTAAAATGTTTACAGTTCCTGAAGCGAAGCGGAAGTGGAAATCGTTAAGGGATTGCTTCAATAGGGAGGAAGCCAAACGGAATAAGGCGTCTGGGAGTGCAGCCGGTTCTGTAGTGACGTGGAAATATTACTACGACCTGGTATTTTTAAAGGATTCCCAAGATCCTAGAGAGTAATACTTTTTGTATAAACAAAATATTTATAAATATTAATTTAATTTAATTTCTAGAACATCAACTAATTTGCAAGAAGACGCTGCAGAAAATATGGAGGAATACGATTAAGATTTATTTGAAGTAGGCCTTGACGACGAGGAAATTCAAACGTTGTCGTCTACTGTGGAAGATCAAGCAGATACTCCTCGCACCGATAGCCGCCTATCCACCAGCAAATCTGCCGATATTCGACCGACGCGACGATAGAGTATACTTCTTCCTTTGAGAGCATGTCTGATTCATACGGAAAAACTCCAAGAAAGAAGCAACGTCTTGACAAAGAAAGCATCTGTTTGCACTCGGCAAAAAGGTCAACGGTCGCATAGAATCAGCAATTACTTGCTCTATAAGCGGGCGCTTGCCCCCAAAAACAATAACGCTAATTCTAGCGAATAATTCTTGCATTCAATGTGTCATTGCAAATATTTTTATGAATATGACACCCAGTCAAAGGTGCAAGAGAAGAATGCAAGAATTACTCGCCTGATTGTAATTTAAGTAGGCAAGCATTTTACATTTAAGTTATTTCGTTATTCGGTTTTTTTTTGTTATCGCCTTGCCATAGCCAAGCAATTTATTGCAATTATTAATATGTATGTAGGTATTGATTTTCGCAATTAGTGATAGGTAGGAACATATTAAGATTTGCTTAGTTAAGTGCAATTTTAATATAAATTGAATATGATTTGTAATAAACGGTCAGTCTTGTTTTTTAGTAGCAAACAGTTGTTTTAATTTTGAGCTCACTTAATCAAAGCTTCCCTTTCAGATATCTAATTTTGGTGTAGTGGTACAAGAGCCGCTGCACTCTCATCAAAAGCCAAGGTGTAACACCTTGACTTGTTAAAACTTTCATAGAGAACAAAATAGTTCTTGAACATTGGTGACCCCGACGTGATTCAGGTGAAACACTTGAATCGCAGTTCAACTATATTCAGAGCAATCATCTTGAAGCCGTAATGGAGAAGCTAGCGAAGGAGCAGGACACTGTAGGAACGGAACTGTAAAAGGTTTTGATAAACTACAAAAAAGACGGAGACGACAGAAAAACCAAGGAGTATTACGAAGAAAGATTGAGACGACTGGAATCATTCTGGTCCACCTTCGATTCAAATGACAGTAAAATTAGAGCCCTACCTAAAGTTCCTCTGGAGCATGGGTACTTTACAAAGGCGTACTACGAAGAAATACACGACATATACGAATCATGCAAGACCCACTTTGAGGAACAATTACAGTCCTTCCAAGAAGACGAAGCCAGCAACGATGATTATAACGCAACTCAATCTGAAGACAAGTCAACAGAAAATGCATCAAGGCCACTGATTACGTTAGCCAAGTCAAATTCACCAGAAGAACAGTCTACTCCGTTGTTGTCTGAAGCCTCAGCAGATATAACTAGAATCATTAGAAGGCAAAGAGGGATCATACAATCTTTACGCCGTCTTATTGATAACACGTACGAGTCAGATGATCATCCCGAACAGTACTACCACATTAGACTCCAGACCTTAAATCAATACTGGGTCAAAATAGAGGAGTATAATCACTCCATTTGGGAGCTCGCAGATGAGCCAAGCACAGTGGGCTATAAGATTGAAGACTATATTCAGCTCGAAGAAGAGGTGCAAAAACAGCAAGTAAGTCTCTCTGCTAAAATCGCAAGGTTTGGTGCACCACAAGAGGCTGCAACCTCCATAACAGCCAACACGACACTCAAGCTGCCACAAATATCACTTCCCAAGTTTGATGGAGACTCTTTAAAATGGCGTCAGTTCGCAGACCTATTTAATGAAATGGTACACAAACAGCAGATGGCAAATGTACAGAAAATGTGGTACCTGAAAATGAATTTGGTTGGTGAAGCTGAAAGACTCATTAGGCACTTGAGTTTATCTGAAGACAATTACACAGCTGCGTGGAAAATGCTCCATGAAAGATATGAAAATCGCAGACTGCTCGTATCTGCCCTGGTAAACAAACTATTATCACAGCCAAGTCATGCTGCTGACGCTGCATCTACGAACAATATAAAGAATTTGCATGACACAACGCAAGAATGTCTCATGGCGTTAGAGAACCTTAAAATCTCAACTGCTGACTGGGGCCCCTTATTATTCCATATCTTGATAAAAAGCCTAGATAGAGCCACTCATACCTTGTATGAACAATCACTGACCAACCCAAGGGAGATACAGTCCATGAAAGAATTCTTGAAATTTCTACAAACAAGATTTCAATCACTGGAAGCCCTGGGTAACAAACTAAGACATACAGAGGACATTCAGAGAAAATCCAACAGCGCCAAATCCTTGTCATCAGTTGTACACACCAACTCATCAATCAGGCAAGCTGCTTGTGTGGTATGCAAAGGAAATCATCCGTTATTCGCATGCAAGGACTTCTTGAAATTAACATCAGCAGCTAGATTAAATCTGCTCCGCAAACACGAACTGTGTGTCAATTGTCTAAGATCAGGACACAATGCCGCAAGCTGCAATGCTCGAGGATGCACAAAGTGTAATAAACGGCACAACACCTTAGTGCATCCAACTACACCAGATCATTCATCATCAACACAAGTCAGAGATTCCAATACACTCCAGACACAAGTAGCTAGCAGACCATCTATATCACCAGGGTTGGTGGATCAGGGTTCAACTGTAGCAACCATTACCTATCAGGGTCAAAGAAAATATACACTGCTCAGTACAGCTATAATAAAAGTGATTAACAACCAAGGCAAATGTGTGGAAGGTCGAGCTGTATTAGATTCAGGTTCGCAAGTTAACCTAATTACTGACAGATTAGTCAAGAAGTTAAACTTGAATACATCAACTGATTCAGTGTGTATACAAGGCATTGGCGACAAGAAACAGCGAACACAGAAAAGAGTAAGTGTACAAATGCAATCCGCATTAAATGGCTTCTCTGCAAGATTGGAGGCATTCGTCCTTCCACATATAATCTCATCTCAGCCGACGCAATTGATTAACACGTCAAAGTGGTCTATTCCACACAATATTCAGCTAGCAGACCCTGATTTCAACCAGCCAGACCGTATCGATATCTTACTAGGTGCTGAATTCTACCTCCAGCTACTGTCAATTGGCCAAATCAGATTGAAGAATGATGGACCAATCCTGCAAAATACATTGTTGGGATGGATAGTTTCAGGAAAGATCAATGTAACAAGGCCAGCGATAGCAACATGCAGCATCTGTAGTGAAGACGAGAGCATAGATCAAAGAATTGAAAAATTCTGGAAACTGGAAGAGCCTATGGAAGTCAAGTCCAATCGCACTCCATTAGAGAAGCGCTGTGAAGATCATTTCACTCAAACAACTAGAAGGAGTTCCGATGGGCGTTACATAGTAAAGCTACCATTCGCTGACGTCCCAAGTAAGCTGGGAGAATCCAAAGACATAGCCATCAGACGATTCTTCGCACTAGAAAAAAGGTTAGCTAAGAATCCCACCTTACGATGTCAATATACAGAATTTATGAACGAGTATCTAAGGGCAGGGCATATGGAACCCATCAATCTTGAGACTATTGAGCCACCATATTATTTCCTGCCTCACCACAGCGTATTGAAACCAGATAGTACGACGACACCACTGAGAGTCGTGTTTGATGCATCTGCAAAGACGTCTTCAAACATATCGCTAAACGAACTACTATGTGCAGGACCAACCATTCAAGATGAACTCTTCGCCATCCTGCTGTGTTTCAGAATGACACGATTTGTATTTACCGCTGATATTCAAAAAATGTATCGGCAGGTAATACTAGATGAGGAAGATAGAAAATACCACATCATAGTTTGGAGAAACCATCCAAATGAGGCTCTTAGATACTATCAACTATGCACAGTTACATATGGAACGACATCAGCTCCATATTTAGCAACAAAGTGCTTGCAAAGGTTGGCCCAAGAACGACCCGAAAACTATCCACTTGGATCTCAGGTTTTAAAAACTGACTTTTATGTTGACGATGTTATGACGGGATCCAAGAGCATGGTGGAAATCCTCGAAATGCAAGAGCAACTTACAAAATTGCTTCGCGAAGGAGGCTTCACTTTGAGAAAATGGTGCGCCAGCCATCCTAGACTCCTTCAAAACGTCAAACCAGAAGATCAAGAAGTGCAATTAGATTTTACAGATGAAACTGAAGAGCGGATCAAAACTCTAGGTTTGACATGGCTACCAAAGACCGATAATTTTTGTATAAAGGTCAATGAAGCCAATGAGCAAAGAGTGTCAAAGCGAATAGTAGCATCAGACATAGCAAAATTGTTTGATCCTCTCGGAATGATGGCTGCTGTTATAGTCACCGCAAAAATCTTTCTGCAAGAGTTATGGAAACTTCGACTTGATTGGGACGTGGCCCTACCTCAAAATTCACACACCAAATGGATGAAATTTCGTTACGACCTAAGGCATCTGAAAAACATACAGGTTCCTAGACATGTTTTTGGCCATGAAACCTCCAAACAAATGCAGATTCACGCTTTTTCCGATGCCTCCGAAAAGGCGTATGGGGCAGCGATCTACATGCGATCCATCAACCAAAGGGGATCAGTTATAGTGCACCTATTGTGCGCCAAATCCAGGGTAGCTCCACTAAAGAAGGCAACAATCCCGCGTCTAGAACTATGTGCTGCTAACCTAGCTGCACAACTTACTAACCGAGTAAAGGAAATTCTAGGAGCCAAAGACACACCCACATACTACTGGACAGATTCCGAGATTGTCCTAGCATGGATAAATGCAGAATCTTCAGCCTTTCAGACGTTTGTGGCAAACAGGATATCATCCATTCAATCATTATCCGTAGTTGAACAATGGCGTCATGTTAGTTCTAAGGAAAATCCAGCTGATGTTCTCTCCAGAGGAATTTCTCCAGAAAAATTGGCAACCTGCAATATCTGGTTCTACGGACCACCATTCTTACATGGAAGTGAATTAATATGGCCTCCATCATATGTAAAAGAGAGGCAAGTTAGTCTGGAAAGAAAGGGCATAACTTTATGAGCAACAACAAATGATAAATCAAGGAACAATGTATTAGAGAAGCCTATTCTTGACATCAATCACGGAAATTCATTCCGTAAGTTGCAGCGCATCATCGCCTATATATTTCGATTTGTGAATAATACTAGAAGGCTAAATAGTCAAGGAATAAAGAGTCACACGTTAACGGCAGGAGAGTTGGACGAAGCCCTTTATTTTATAATAAAGAATATGCAAGCAGTAGAACTTAAAGAAGACATCAGCCATATTCGTCAATATAATGAAACAAACAAAAACAGTTCACTCAGCACTTTAACTCCATTCCTTGATGAGAAGAGCCTCGTTCTTGTTGGGGGAAGACTAGAAGCGTCCATGCTATCTTATGACGCACGCCATCCGATGCTGCTGCCATACGCCTATCAATTCACTAAGCTGCTAATGAATGACATTCACAAAGAAAATTTACATGTGGGTCCGCAAGCATTGCTTAATATCACTAGACAACGCTTTTGGCCTATTAAGGGCAAGTCAATTGCACGATCAATAGTACAGCACTGCACTCATTGTGTAAGGGCAAAACCGAAAATGTTTACACAACTAATGGGTAACCTCCCAGCTGCCAGAGTTCAACCTGCTCAGCCATTTGTCAACTCTGGAGTTGATTTTTGTGGACCAATAACAATCCATTATCGTTTAAGAGGCAAAAGACCCCACAAGGGATACGTTGCAGTATTCTGCTGTTTCGCTACAAAGGCCGTCCATCTCGAGGTAGTTAGTGACCTAACCACAGATGCCTTCATCGCTGCACTAAAACGCTTTATAGGCAGAAGAGGTCATTGTCTCAATCTTTATTGCGACAACGCAACGAACTTCGTGGGAGCGAAGAATCAACTGCAAGAACTTAAAGAAATCATCTATTCAGATCAGTCAAAAGAAAGAATTTCTACCAGTTGCAGTACAAGAGGCATTGACTTCCATTTTATACCACCAAGGGCCCCTCATTTCGGTGGACTTTGGGAAGCCGCAGTCAAATCTGCTAAACATCTATTACATAGAAGCATTGCATCAACGTCGTTAACCTATGAGGAGTTAGAAACTGTAATGATAGAGATAGAGGCGATATTGAATTCTAGGCCACTTACGTCAATGTCCAATGATCCGAATGACTTGACCGCCCTAACACCGGGCCACTTTCTTATTGGAGAGCCTCTAACATCCACAGTTGATGCTAGGTCAGAACCGATCAAGACAAATCTACAGAACAGGTGGAAAATGATCACACACCTAAAACAAGAATTCTGGATACGTTGGTCAAAGGAATACCTCAATGAATTGCAATACCGCCTCAAATGGAATCGAATCTGTCACAATGTTAAACCAGGAAGCATAGTGATCTTGAAGGAAGATAATCTACCCGTCATGAAATGGCCTTTAGGTAGAATTTTAAAAAATTACCAAGGCATTGATGGATGTATCAGAGTAGCAGACGTAAAGACTGCGACCGGAATTCTTCGGCGACCTATACATAGGCTCTCCCCACTTCCATGCGAAGAAGAGTCATCAGACTGCGAACCAACACCATCTGTATCACACAAGGAAGACAACCAATCCCATGAAGGTCATAAACGTCAGCACGAATCATCTCAAACGGGGACGAATACAATCAACCAATCGAACGATATTACACCATCGAATCGAGACAGTAGACGCATTACAGAAGCTCCAAGGAAGAAAATGCGTCCTTCAATTGGATCTGCACTAATAAGTTTACTCTTAACTTGCATAATTCTTCCAATCACTGAAGCAAATCCAATCGAAAACACAAGGTTTCATAATCGCCCGGGTATCCGGTTTGACAAAATGGGAACAACAAGCTTAGTGTCATCTGAATGGGATCTGGTGGTATACTATGATCTGAAGTCATATTGGCATGAATATGCGGCACTCATCAAGGGTACCACTGCAGTGCAGCATCTCTGTAACCAGATCGACACTAGCAGTGGTTGCACTGAGATACTTAAACAACTAGAACACATTAAGGATGAGATAGACAGAGACAATGAGCTGCTTTCGGCCGATTCATCAGTCCTTAGACAAAAACGGGGAGCACTCAATTTCGTGGGAAACATAGCTAACTCATCAACAAAAGGTACAGCACCTTGTGATGTCATTATCCCTCGAGTTAATGTTGATTATCACAAGTGTACAGAGAATTCAGTCATCTCTCATAGACACGTTAACCGACATCCGTCACGGAAAAATCAGTCCACTGCTGCTTGCACCCCAACAACTAAAGGAAGCAATAGCAGTCATAAAAATAAACTTACCATCAACTTTGCGCTTGCCAATGAAACAAAATGAGATCTTACATCTATATCAACTAATGACAGTGAAAGGACGGGTAGTTGACAAACTCGCAATCTTCCAAATTAAACTACCACTCATAAATGCAGAAGAGTTCGAGTTATTGACAGTACTTCCAATACCATTCCTGATAAATGGAACACTAATGTGCATAAGGCCGCATTCGACCTATTTAGCTATCAGCTCTCATCGAGACAACTATTACCCGCTGTCCGATCAAGAAATTTCATCATGCGTGGCAACTGGATATGAGGAACCTTATCTATGCAATCAGCATCATCCAATATACAACAGAGGGTCTCAAATCAGCAAGTGTGAGATCAGTTTCTTAAATGACGCACCCATTCCAAAGGAGTGTCAATTAAAGGAAATAAGAGACAACTCAGTATGGATTCAGACTATCCATAAAAACAAATGGATATATGCACTTACGGAGGCCTTAACAATCAACGCGGTGTGTGAAAATAAGGCCTTTACTACAACATTGCAAGGATCTGGCCTCCTAACCATCCAACCCAATTGCATACTTAAGCATGATTCAGTTACTATCGAAGGGCAACATAAATATCCGAGTAATATAACAACATCATATGAGAAGCTGATTAATGATTTCAACACGTCAGTTTCATGGTCACCGGCGGTCCCAGCCTTGGTAGATTCACCCACTTACCATGCACAATGGAAGGAACTGAGCCTCTTACAGCAACAACTCTCATCTCAAAAGCTAGAGCTGCCGAAATTAATACACGAACGGACATCTCACACAACCATCATTGGATATACCAGTATCTGTCTTACAATAATTGTGTTCATATCATTAACTACAAAATTAATATTATCAAAAAGGCAGAAGCAGCAGTCCACAGTGCCAATACCCAAACCTAGGAATCACAAAGAGCCGGACTTTAGCGTCAGCATAGATTGAACATTCGTTCAACTTGGAGGAGAATGTTTGCACTCGGCAAAAAGGTCAACGCTCGCATAGAATCAGCAATTACTTGCTCTATAAGCGGGCGCTTGCCCCCAAAAACAATAACGCTAATTCTAGCGAATAATTCTTGCATTCAATGTGTCATTGCAAATATTTTTATGAATATGACACCCAGTCAAAGGTGCAAGAGAAGAATGCAAGAATTACTCGCCTGATTGTAATTTAAGTATGCAAGCATTTTACATTTAAGTTATTTCGTTATTCGGTTTTTTTTGTTATCGCCTTGCCATAGCCAAGCAATTTATTGCAATTATTAATATGTATGTAGGTATTGATTTTCGCAATTAGTGATAGGTAGGAACATATTAAGATTTGCTTAGTTAAGTGCAATTTTAATATAAATTGAATATGATTTGTAATAAACGGTCAGTCTTGTTTTTTATTAGCAAACAGTTGTTTTAATTTTGAGTTCACTTAATCAAAGTTTCCCTTTCAGATATCTAATTTTGGTGTAGTAGTACAAGAGCCGCTGCACTCTCATCAAAAGCCAAGGTGTAACACCTTGACTTGTTAAAACTTTCATAGAGAACAAAATAGTTCTTGAACAGCATCCAAAGTAGAGTGCGCCAAAAATCGCAACTTGAAACTTTTTACAAAGCGTGGCAATGCTTGTCGAGGAAGCTGAACTTCCCTTCGCAGAAGTCCTCGATTTTCAGCAGGATATTTTAAATCTAGTTAAGGAGAAGATTAAGTCACACGCTCAAAAGTAAATGTATACATGCTTTTCTGCAATAATTATATATTTAAGAAGAAATTAGCGTTATTTATTTATGTACGTACCAAAAACCTTTTTTTCATTCACCTTCCGACGCCGCCCGTTTAAATTTTCACTTACACAACGATATGTCAGAAAAGGACAATATTTTTTTCAGAAATTAACTGCGCAAGTCTTTAATTGAAAGAAAACTTTGTTTGCTTAGGTATTTGATGATGTCACAAAGAAGTGGATAGATTTAATAGAAACAACAATAAAAATTGTTTATTAAAGGCATTTATTATTTATTTTCAGTAAAAAAAATTAATTATGACGTTCAAATAAGTAATCTTTTAAAATATCTCGCAGCCGGAAAACTTCACGTTTTGTATTGAAGCCAGTTGACATCCGAAAACACGTCAGTGAACTGCCCTCTCTCCTCCAAAGACCTTCAACAAACTCATCTCCGTCATAATGATCCACATAGTTCTCTGGACAATATACTTCGTCGTTAAGCTTAACAAAATTGTGTAAGACAACAACGGCCTTAACAATTTTGTATACATTTTTTGGGTTTGAATGAATTTTATTCAGTAATATCCTCCAACGCATAAACATAATACCGAAAGTATTTTCTATCATTCTTCTAGCTGAAGATAGTTTGTAATTGAATACTTCCTTATCTCTCCGCAAGTTTCTTCCAGGATATGGAAACATTAAATTTTTCTTTAACGGAAATGCTGCATCTGCAACGAAGTAATGCGGGAACATTTGATTTGACGTTGGTAAAGCACTTTCAGTTGGCAGCGGGAATGTGTCGTTTAAGATTTTTCTGCCAAATGTAGTATGCGCGAAGATGCCCCCATCGCTCTGGCTACCAAAAGCTCCAATATCAACAATTGTGAAGCAGTAATTAGCATCACAAGCTGCCAACAACACAATACTGTGTGATCCTTTATAATTGAAATATTCGGAGCCGGCATTAGGGGGACAAGTAATATTGATGTGCTTACCATCAATTGCTCCCACACAGTTTGGCATTCCACTCAACTTTAGAAACTTGTCAGCAATAGTTCGCCATTCTCCTTCATTAGGCATTGCTAAATAAATACCGCTCAATTCCTCCCATATAACCTCACAGGTTTCAAGGACGATATTTCGGACTGTTGAAACGCCCATCCTAAAACTCCACGAAAGTACTTGTCTGGATGTTCCATGCGCCAAGTATCTGCAATGTTTGTCATTATATAAAATATTCTTACAATATACAAATATAAAATTACAGTAATGTTAAAGCCAACCGACATTCAGGGCTTATTGGTCTTCTATTTGAAATCTTTTCTAATTTATCTTTTAAAAGTGAAAGCAGGAGTTGAAATTGATTCACTCCCATCCTCGTTATTTTACGGAATTCCTGCTCGTCTTTCTCTTGCACAATTAAATTTTTTTTTAAAAAATCCTCGTAGTTTCCGTTCTTTTGGGTCATAGATTTCCTTGTTCCACTGCCTCTTATCTTTTAAAACGAAGTCTATGAGGGTTATGTAGCTTAAAATTGCACAGCACAACACTACCATTAATTCCGTAAAATCATCCATTTCACTTTTTAATTTATGAAATAACAATTTACTTTAAAAATATTAACTTTAGAACAAATTTTTTCGCCTTCTGCTTATAATCACAAAAGACAATTCCGTGACAGTTCTTGTGGCTAGTGGCTAGTGGCCGTGAATGTAACATAGTTGGCTTCAGCAGTCGGCCACAAGCCTCAAGTGGCTTGTGGCCGTGAATGTATTTTGGGCCTGAGTCTTATCATACATAGTATAAATTGCATGAGTACATATTTAATTACAGTGCCTAGGATCATAGATGTATATCCAATTTATCAAATTTAGGCTCCCGAATTGGTATTCTCGATCGCACAAACATCAGCAGTTGCGTTAAGTCAGTTATTCGTAGCGCTGGACCATCTTTTGCTCTCTTCACAAATATTACGAATTTCTGGAAAATGGAGAGTGCAGGAGGTTGTTGCAGCGCAGTCGTAGTGCTTCACGAAGTATGGGATGGTCTTGGGGTATGAGACTTTCATGAATGTACACAGCGCTGTCAGAAGTGAAGCCATCGATGCGGTTTAACTTGAGGGTACCATGCTTATTAAGCGCTTTAAAGAATGAGCTCCGTTCGGCGTGACAAGAAAATTTAGCAATGATAGGAATGTCATGTTTATTAGCACTACCAGAGCTTTGGGCATGTGGCAGTCGACGCTTGTTGTTAATACGAAAAGCATCAGCATATGCCGATACGTCATGCTTAATGACATTGCAGATACCTCTGAGAATTTTAACAGGGTCTTCACTCTCACATTTAGGTATACCTCTGATGACGCAGAGTCGCTGGGATCGATGATCACAAAGAGCTCCAGAATTATGGACTAGCGAAATATCTTGCTGAATTTTACTTACGGATTTTTCCAAAGCAGATAGCCGAGAATTATATAGTTTCAACATATTATCGAGCTCGGAAAAAATGCGTGTTTCGCATTTTTTTATAAGTGTATCAATTTTGGAAAGAATCTTTGCCTCTAGGCTGGCCATCAGCTCCTCTATATTGGTGTCAATTGAACTCGTGCTGCCATCAGTAATCTTCGCTGTTCCTCTGGTGTTACGATTTGAAGGACCAGCTTGGGAGGGGGCATCGGCATTTCCGCTAACTTTGCTCTCTTTTGTGGTTTTAGTTATCTTTGTAGAATTCCCTGGCATGATTGAACACCGCTTTTAAATACGGGAACATTGCAAATTATAAGAAAACACACTAATTCAACGCTTCCAAATATAGTACACAAAAGGATAATAAATAGCGCAATCAAAATAGCACAGTCAGAAATTTCGCAGACAAAGAAGCAACTTGGAAACAGATTAATATCCAAAAAAAATCAGGAGCCACGAACTGAGACGTCTACTCCGAGTCAAGCATACATTTTCATCCGCATTAACGATTTGTACAATAAGTATGATTGGCCATCACCAAGTTACTGTCCCAAATGGCAACGACATATTAATCTCGATGTCGCACATGAAGATTGAGATTTAAATTTAAACTTAAAACTTTCCCTGGTGGAAAATTGTAGAGATACTTGGCTAACTGAGAAGTGACAGAAAAAGGTACAAATGTATGAGGAAATTTGTGATGAAGTCGTTTCTCTAATAAAGAATTGCATAGAAGAAATTAATACTGCAATAGAAACCGATGAACTTTTGGAAACTGAGTCGGAATAGTCAGTAGCAGTTGTTCGTACTTATTCGTACTTGATATTATAATTTGTCGTAAACACTTGACGTAATTTCGCTTTTCTGTGTCTCAAATCTTTGGTCTCTTCAATATTCAATATTTTTTAGAGAGCTTGTGCACTATAACTATGCTGTGCTTCAACTACAAACTTGCATACAATTACGAAAAACAACTTTACCAACCTTTTCATATTTCTTCACAACGAAATTATTTGAGGGAAAAAATTGAAAATCGTAAAACGAAAAATATTTCAAATTCATCTGCCTATAAATATTTTCGATGAATTGTAGGTAAAAAGAGTGCAAAATTTCTGTGTGTAATATTTAATAAAAAATTATTTAATCTTTGACATTTGAAAAAATAACGGGGCGGTGTGTACTCCCCAAAACTAATAATAACTAGTTATGTTTATTAAAAATTTTAACAGAATAAAATTTAAAATTACTAGCTGAAAGTCTTGAATATAAAATAATAAAAAAAAATACGAATAATTCCACAAAGATATTTATTTGTAATTTATTCTACACGCATTATAATAACACATCACATGAACTTAAATAATAATGCGAATTTAAACATAAGAAATTAAAATAAAATTTTAAATTCAATTTAGTTATATCATACGTAAGTAAATCGATTTAGAATCTTAAAGAAAATGAAGTCCCTTGCGGATTTAAAACAGCAAGTTGTTATGTTTTTTCGTCTTTTTATAAGTACATATAACGTTTTAGAGAAGATAAATTTTGATTGTATTTTGAGTTTTTTATCTATTATTAAATAATAAACATCGTTTTAAATGAAATTAAAAATTTATTAATTAATTCCTAACATCTGTAAACTTTCCAAAAAAATGTTGAGTATTCCCTACATTTTAGGAAAATATTTTAGGGAATATTCCCTAGATTTTAGGGGGAAATTGAAATTCCCTACATTCTAGGTAATATTCCCTACATTTTAGGAGAAAAAAAACAAACAAACAAATAGAAAATTCCCTCCATTTTAGGGAAATTTCTCTACATTTTAGAAAATATTCCCTACATTTTAGGGGAAAAAATCTACCTGCATATTAGGGATACAAACCTAATCTAAGTGTTCCAAGGTGGAGCTTTCCCGAATCTTATCAAAGAATACCTAAGCTTTGTGGCACAAATTGTTGCCACACACCTTAGGGAACATTTTTTTTACTGTGTACCTAATAAACGATAGAAATTGGGTCAAGAAGATAGCGATAGTAGAAGGATATGTAGCGGTTTTCGGTAAGCCAAAAAAGATCATAATGGACAATGAGTTCCGATCAGAGCATTTTAAGAACTATTTACATACGGAAAGTATAGATACCGATGTGGAGAGGCTACATTCTACGATAATAGAAAAATTACAAGCAATACAGGATGATATATCACTCGAACAAAAAATACAGAAGGTTGTAGGAAATTATAATAATAGGTATCATTCGACAATTAATATTACCCCAAGAGAAATCAGCGAATTTAGGGACACAACCACATTAATAGAATTGATAAATATGAAAAAAGCAGGGTATATAAGAAAGGCGAATAAAAAAAGGGAAAATTATGTAGAAACTAGACGAGAAGGTTTTATAAAAAATTATAAAAGACTTAGACATAAGGACGAACCTTATTTTAGGAAATATCCTTTAGAGAACGTACATGTATCTAATATTAAAAGATCTTATAAATTTACAGGCAATAATACTAATATCACTAATGACGATAACTCAAGAACAAGGGCTATTGCAAGTACACCCAATAGGATGATACAGATCGGCAGGAAATAAATGAGCATTTAGATGTCATAACAGAAAATAATCATATAGCTATCCAAAACTTAAATAAACAGGTGAAAATAAAGGAACATTTTAATAAGACTTTGACGGGTTTAAAAGTATTAATCGCAAATGACAGAAATAAAATATTAAAATCACTCAACACAACTAACAGTAATATACAAGAACTTAATTATAAAATATTATTTCTCGAACAAGAAACGAAACTCCGATATTTCGAAAACAAATTGAATCAAATTCTGGACAATATAATGGCCACTAAAAACAATATTATACATCCTAGTATGCTAACTTTAGAGAAACTTGACACTGATAATGTCGATTTTGATAAATTGATATTATTGAAAGCAGGTGTCATGACATATAAAAATGACCTTTTAATTTTTGCAATCAAAATACCAAACAATTAATCAAACCAATACCAAATTCACAGAATTTTGAAATTGACGAATCAGAACAATTACTCAACGAAATTAACAATAAAATGTACTAATACAAAGAACAAGTTCTTTTAAAAGAATTAAAGTGAACCCAAAACTGTGTTATTTATAACAGATGCACCCTAGTCTACAATAATATTACTAGCGTAGAGGAAATAGATGAAGAAACAATATTAGTAAAATATGCATACAATATTTCTTTGTGGCAAAACTACGGTAGAAGAAAAATTATTTTGACTGGTAACTATCTAATAAATTTCAATAATGTACTTTAGGAAGTTTTATAATAAAAAGATTGCATTTTCAGATAAATTCTATAAGCATTCTAAAGAATTAAAAAATATGTTTGTAAAACCAATGAACTTTGAAAAGATTATTTTAGATAATATAAATAACATAGTGGAGATAGAAGAGCTTACATTTCATAAGAACATTATGCACGCAACCAGTGTAAGCATTTTTATGGTACTGATAATAGGATTCCTAAGCATTGCTTTGTATATGACTTGGAAATGTAAAAAGGGAAAAATTAACATAATCAATATGAAGCCGGAGACTTCTGACCCAAAGCGGGGAGGAGTTACATACATACATTGACCTAAAACGTGACGTACCAATAAATCAGACACCGGATCTACCAGATCCAGACCCATACCAAACTGCGACAACAAAACCCATGGCTTGGTAGTGAGAAAGCCTAAAACTCAACTTTCTCACATTTTAATATTGCAACCGCAACATTTTTTATTAAATCTAATTTCATATTCAAGTGAGTTTTTTCCTTGCGTTGCCGTGCTCAAATTGAGCCAGGTTTGTATAATTTTTCATTTTTACCTTTGTTTTATTTTTCTACTGAAATATTCATTTGTGAACTGAGTGCATTATCAAGTTGTGCGCGTTGCTCTCGGCGTCCCTTCATAGCGGTTGCTGAAAGAATGCAACACTAGTAGGGATTTCGGAAAACGAAGTCGATATGGACTCGGGCGACCCTGGGGACATGGCTCGACCCTAAATCAAAACCCAACGTTATCAGACAACCTCTTACTAAACTCGTGTAATAACACAAACAAAACATCATTAGAAATCACCAAAACTGTTAAACCTGCCTACACGAAAGCAGCGCGAAAAGACTTTTCTGGAAGTTTTAAAGACCTTCCTCACCCTGATGCTCCTGACGGCAAACGGAGCAGGAAGCAGGAACAAGACCAGACTTTAAAAGATGCTATCAACACACCTTTACCAATCTTTGATTCAAATATTCGTAATAGTTCAAACCCGGATGTGTTGCTTTACTCCATTAAAGAGAAAGGCCCGTACTGGGTTCTGATCACAAGAGCGGACAACACTGCAACCTCGGAAGAGAGCAGTCAGGCTCAGCGATATTGCTGTGGGCGTTATTCTCGCTAAGGCAAAATTCAGCTTTGTGAAAATCGAACAACAGTCTTTCAACTCTGTAAAAGTTTACTTTTCTAGTGGCGTAGCCGCTAACAACCTAATTATAAAAGGGCTTCCGAACTCAGGTCTAAAAGTCTTCATCCCGCTTACCGAGTTACGAAAGCAAGGTATTGTCAAGAATGTTCCTACTGACCTTTCAGATAAAGACATTCTCCAATACATCTCATCACCTATCAAAGTGACGCATGTATTTCGATTTACCAAAAAAATTGATGATAACAAGATCATCCCCACTCCTGTAGTGAAGCTCACATTTATGAGTTCAGAAATTCCGAAAGAGGTAGCGATTGCTGGAGCAATACGATCAGTCGCATTTTGTTGTGACTCAGGTACCAATGCCCTAAATCACAACCATAAGGTCAATACATCAATATATTGTCCTATACAATATATTGATGTACCTCATAAATGACCCTGAAAATGAAAAATTATTTCATTTTAAAATTTCAATCAAAATTTAAAATGCATTTAGAAATGCATTCCCAAAGTATAACAAAATGCAATTTAGAATAGTTAGATATCAGTAATGCACTCCACTCACACGGTATACCTACCTACATGCCGTGTAATCGGATATAATTTTTCGTCGTGCAAATTGAAGGCGCATAAAATAATTCGCATATTCTCATGTACGATCTTTTCGTCGTCGTAAGAAAGCAAAAAGAAAAAAAGCTTTTAAAAAAGTGATCATGGGTACCTGGGGCCGGCAAGCCCAAACCTCGAGGAGTTCGTTTTTGAAATCCGCGGTGTATAGAACCCGAAAAAAATAGTGAAAGTATTCGGTAGAGATAAAGCGATTTTTTTTTAAAAGCGAAAGAAGCAATATAATAAAATTATTGTAAAAATTAAAGGAAGAAAAACTAAAAGGGAGTTATAAGAAACAAATTGTTAAAAGATAAGAATACCTACATCAAATAAAATTTTCATTAAAAGAAGTGTGTGAAAAATTAAAGAATAAAAACAAATATAAGGCTTTTGTTTTCTAAAATATAAAAACAAAAACCATAACTTTAATTGGTATTGAAATTAAGGTGAACCTAATTTCCTTCGACGGCCGCTTCTCTATTAAGATACCGAAGAGCACGACTGGCTTGAACCTCAACAACTGGTGGCAGCGGTACCCCAAATCAGTGCCAGTGAAAATAAAAACAAATTTACTAAATCTAAATTAAAAAGTTATAAATTAAAATAAAATAATAATAAAGCCCACACACACAACAACTGGTGGCAGCGGTATTTTTTAAAAAAAATTAAAATCAGTGCTAAAAATTTTTTTATAATAATTTCAATTAACCAAAACAAATTTTTATTAAATAATAACTGACACGCATACTAACTGATGGCAGTGTTACTCTCCAAGTTTGCCCAGTGAATAAATAAAATTGCAAATCAGTTTAATAAAAAAAAAAGAGAGAAAAAAATAATTAGAAAAAAAAGCCCGGGTACTTAGTACTTAGAGGAAAATAAAAACAAAAAGTTTAAGCGAGATAGCGCTCACCATGGGAACTAAGGAGGCTTCATCCCTGCCTCACCAAGACGATTGGAAAGAAGGAGGACACCCAGAAAACGTCTCCCAGGAAGCGCGACGTATCATCACCAACGCTATCACCGTCATCATCCTTCAGCGCTAACAACATCCAACAACCAGGACGTCAGACGCAGGATATATACGTATACCACAATATACAACAAATAACCACTGCACCATCATCATCATCCCGCAGTAATATATTGGATAAAAGCAAAGGTAGCGTGATAATCTGTTCTCTTTTATATATAACTATATAGATATTTTCATTGTCAATATATACATATACCCCATAAGATTCATTTAAGTGAAAAAAAAAATATACAAGTGAACTCAATTTTTTTTTTTAAAGAAATAGTGCAAAATTCCCTGGCTTAACTTACGTTTTTTTTGCGTAATTTTTCATTGTTTTATTCTTAGCTTATACTCAGAATTCTTCCTTTTCTTCCATCCATCCCAATTCCAATTTCCACGATACATGCTGATAAAAAAATATATATATTTTTTTGTTTTGCGTAACTTCTGGATATTTTTATATTTTCTGGTGATCGACATATTTATTCGTTATATATGAATATATGTATATACGAATAAGTATATGTATAGAAAAAGAGGAACAATTTTTTCCATCTCCTTCGATCTTCGTTTAATTTAATAAAAACTTTAAATATTGAAATTGAAATACGCTCCTCCTAGAAGCGACCTCTGCGGTAAGACTTCGTGAGCTTGCTGGCCAGAGGTCTTCGAACAAAATCAATAATCGATACCCTGCAATAGAGTTTCATAAGCCTATTGTTCAGAGTAAAGATTTTGGTTGGAAGTAGCGATTCTTGCTGCAATTCTTTTCCTTTTTGTTTTAAAGTGAATATTGCATTAACATTTAAAGTTTAACAAACCCCACAAACAGCTCCGTTTCATATTGCTACATTTTCCTATTTCACTCTCCTTATATTTAATCCCAAATTTTATTTCAACGAAAGTATTTACATACAAACAACTCATATCAATAAACTTTCGCTACTCTGCTTGGTAGCCACAGTATAAAATATAGGTTTCATAACTTATCAATTTAGTCATAATACTTATAATACTTAGCAAAGGTTGGCGTGAATTTTTTTTATGATTATATGACATTCGTATTCGTTGTTAAGAGCCATTAAAAGATTTGTACCTTCATTTTCAATTATTGATTTGGTTTGATTTGGTTTCTTGATTGTGACAAGACATATAGATATACATTTTGAAACAAAGCTCACCCTATATGCGACTTTGAACATTTTTTTTCTCTCCTCGATCAGCTGTTTAGCGTTGCAATATATACAGTCATACCTTTAAAATTACAACCAAGTGTCTTTATCTTTATTTAACGAATATTCTCAAGTTTTAACTGCGAAGGTTTTTGCATCTTCTTCCCAATTTATACATCCTATATAACTGACAGACATGACTGAAGAAAACATATCTTTTGACGAGCTTTGCTTGTCACAAATACAAAAAACAAAGAAATCAGAAAAATATTAAAGGAATACCACAGTACTAACAAAAAATACAGAACTCCAGAATTAGTTTCCGAAAAGATCAAAAAATTAGAAGAGTACTGGACAGACTTTGAAGAAACAGAATCCATTATCCAAAGACATAAAGATTTCGACGAAACTCATGAATATTTTAAACAATCATGCTCTGATAAGACAGAGGATTGGTACAACCTAATCAAAGCAACACTGTCTGATAGATTGAAATCAATTTCAACTCATGAGGATAACACAAACAACCCATTTTACATCGCACCTCCCAAAAATTCACAAAAAGCAGCATCGATAGATAATCAGGACAACGCAGACCAAGACCAAGAAAATATAATACGATTTCGGCTACAGGAGGATAGACAAAAAACAATATCACATATTATCCAGTCTATCAATCTTAATTCGCTACCAACTGCAAGCCAGGCATATTTAACTCAAAAACTACATTCGCTGCATGGGTATTGGGATGATTTCAAAACAACTCATACTGAAATAATTTCAAATGCTGGCCCTAAGGACAAAGGCAGCGATTACTTCACGAAAGATGTCTATATAAACATGGAAACATCATATTCAGATACAATAATCGCACTTCAGGAACAGCTAGATTCGCGATTTTAAGGGTTATCAAATACTACAAATGATTTAACAAATCATCACCATAATGTCTCTTTTAGAGACCAGTCGCATTTTTCCTTATCAGACGCAAGGTCATTAATTCCAAATTTTAGTGGAAATTCTAAGGATTTCCACAAATTTATTTCAAGTTGTGATGACATGTACGCAACAGCATCGACGGTGAGCGAAAAACTCTCCCTCCTTAGCTTAATAAGGAGTAAATTATCTGCAGAGGCGTATGATGTATATAGGTACAATCACATATCAGATTGGTCTGAATTAAAATCTCTTTTAACTCAAACCTTCGAAATCAAAACCTCTAGATCCACACTACAATCTCAATTGACTAACTCCAGACAAAGAAGAGAGGAAAGTGTAAAAGACTTTTTGCAGAGATTAAATACAACACTGTCCAAGCTAAATGAAGCAACACATTCCTATACAACGGACAAGGTGCTGCTACGGTCTTTGTTAAAAGATAATGAGTGTCAGGCTGTGAGAGCAATTGAAGATGGGTTATCCAATCCACAATTACAGACCTTGGCTAAGGTGCATTCCGATAAATCCTTTTCTGCATTAAAATCACATATTTTAGATCATGCATCACGTTTGGAGCTCAAGCAAGCTATCTTTCAAACGAATTACAAGACAAATCCAGTCCCTTTCAGACAAAATACGAGTCATAATTTACAATGCTTCAAATGTAATAGACTGGGGCATGCTGCATCAAGCTACCCAGTCATGCAACGCTCCACGCAAAATTTCAATGCAGTTCCAAAGCTAAACCCCCAATTACAACGCTCTCCAGATTTTAATAAATTTAAATATCCATCACAATCTCCTTCATATCGATATTGCCATCGGATGGGCCATTCTATTGAAGAATGCAGGACAAGAGCTGCAAATAATTCCCGATTTAACGACAATCAAGGAAATCGAAATAATTTCGAAAAAGTAAACACAGCTCCGCAAACAAGCACGGCTGATAGACAACCACAAAACAGGAACTGGCAGCAGCCAGTATTCCAAGAGAATCGAACTCCACCGAGATATAAAAATGCAAATATCTCAGCTAGATCACCGTCTCCAAATAGGAAGGACAGTAAAAGTCCATCGGCATCCAGGCAGGGAAACTGGATGCAGCGGGGGGTCTCATTTGGCAACCCCTCGCACATACAAACTACAGCACAAGTCCACAGGATTCCCGAGACAATATCGACACAGGCAACAATAAATTAATCCGTATCCCCGTCCAAATAAATAAAAATTCACTAACGCTTTCCTTGCCTGTCGATATCTGTTCTGCTCCGAAGCTTACCTTTTTGATTGATACAGGAGCAGAGATCAGTTTAATAAAACTCCATCCATTAAAGCAAAATAGCATCTGCTACAGAGATGCTGTCTGCAATATAAACACATTATTTACAGAGTCCACTTCTACAGAAGGACTCATTTTTGCTAAGTTAAACTTGAATTCTGAACAAAATAACTCCATCCTAGAACACCCATTCCAAATTGTGGGAAATAACTCCATCCTCTCATACGATGGCCTGCTTGGTCATGACTTTTTATCTCGATACAATGCTAGTATCAATTACAAAAATAAATATATTTCTTTAGAAATAAACGATTCAAATGAATCTTATCCTTATGAAGAATATTTCACTAATTATCCATACGTTTATTTGAAAAGCGAAGACTCAGAAAAGAGATCTCAAACAAAAAGTCTTTTATATACGGAGATAACATTCTCCGATATAAATACTAATACAAATCTATCTCCATCAATTGCTTCGAAAAGCAATGCAAATCGATCGCCAGCTAATGCTTCACAAGAAATGAAGCATAAAGGTAAAAATCTATCTCCATCTATAGCCAGAAAAACGGCTGAATTAAATAAAAATCAATCTCCATCCAAAGCTTCACAAGATATGAAGGAAGAACATAAATGTAAAACTCCATCAATAGCCGCACAGGAGGCTGCATCTAGTAGAGTTCTATCTCCTTCATCAATAAATTCACAAAAAGTGAATTTCAAGAAAAAATCCAAAAATTCAAAGAATTTCAATAAGGTTTTATCTCCTTCAAACTCTATCGAGTCGAAATCATCGTATAACTCCTTCCAAATTCCACAAAAGTTGGAATCATATCTCCTTCCTTTTAAAAATACGAAAGAATCGGATAAATTAAATAAAATTAAAATCCAGGCTCGATCAGAGTTCATTATTGAAATTCCAACTCCTTCTATTCAAAATCAATCGGTCTGTTTCAAGAAGGAAATAAGGCCAGGTTTATTTCTTGGAAATTCGATAGTCGAACCAGTCAATGGTATGGCAAAAGTCCTAATCCTCAATACAAATGAGGAGGACGCCGATCGGGGCCCTTACGAGGTGAACCCAGTTTACTAAGACTTGGATGACTTTGTGGTCATCTCCACAGACTCTGAAAGAGATCCGATTAAGGGCAGAATAATTAAGCTGCAAAACCTTATAAAATTGGATCACTGTAATTCAGAGGAATCTGAGAGTATCCGAAACATCTGTAGGGAATTCAACGATCTCTTCTTCATAGAAGGGGACTTCCTTTCATATACAGATGCGATTACCCACAAAATCGAGACACTCCAAGACAAACCGCCCATCTATACCAAGCCTTATAGACTTCCTGAAGCAAGCCGAACTGAGATAAACCGGCAAATACAAGAAATGCTTCAGTCAGACATCATCAGACCTTCACATAGTCCCTGGAACTCTCCACTTCTCCTGGTTCCTAAAAAACCAGATGAGAATTGAAACAAAAAGTGGCGAGTAGTGGTAGATTTTCGTCGTATTAACGACGTTACTATTGGCGATGCGTACCCACTGCCTAATTGCCTAATATCACAGATATATTAGACCAGTTGGGAAAGTCGAAATATTTCACCACACTGGACTTAGCCAGTGGATTCCACTACGAATACAATCGTATGCCATTTGGTTTAAAAGGAGCCCCTGCTACCTTTCAACGAGCCATGAATAATGTCTTAACTGGCCTTCAAGGCATCTATTGCTTCGTATACATGGACGATATTGTAGTCCATGGATACAATCTCAAAGATCACAATTCCAGACTCACAGCAGTATTTAGTCGTCTCCGCAATTTCAATTTGAAACTTCAACCCGACAAGTGCCATTTCTTAAGGAAAGAAATTATGTATTTAGGGCACATAATTACAGAAAATGGAGTCAAACGAGACCCAGCGAAGACTAAGTCAGTTCAGTCCTATCCCAGACCGAAAAAGGAAAAAGATATCAAAGCTTTCCTTGGTTTCGTCGGCTACTATCGCCGCTTCATTCCAAATATTTCGAAGATAGCCAAACCACTCACAAATCTTTTGAAAAAAGATACGCCCTTCAAGTTCGACGCAATTTGCGATGAAGCATTCTGCGAATTGCGAAATAAATTAATTTCAGCACCAATTTTATCATATCCTGATTTCGGCAAAGAATTTCTTGTCACCTCCGATGCCAGTGACTACGCCATCGGGGCTGTCCTTTCACAAGTTGATGATCACGAAGATCACCCAATCGCCTATGTGAGTCGAGTTCTCAATGGTGCAGAGACTCGTTACTCAACTATAGAAAAAGAGCTCTTAGCTATCGTGTTTGCAGTTGAGCAATTCAGACCATACGTTTATGGCAGACAGTTTACAATTATAACTGACCACAAACCATTAGTATGGCTCATGAATCTGAAAGATCACTCCTCAAGACTGATGAGATGGAGAATACGTCTTGAGGAATATGACTACAAGATAGTCCATAAATCAGGCAAGCTCAACACAAATGCAGACGCTCTCAGTAGAGCTATTCCAGATAGTAACGAATATTTCGCAGAACCTACCACCTGCGTAAATGTGGTAACAAGGAATCAAGCTAGAGCGCAGGCGAAAATAAATACACCCAACGCAAGTGTAACTACTCCAAACCCAACTCCATCACCTGTAAACAATTCCTCAGTCATAATAACTGAGACAAATTTTCCTCTTCTACTAACTAAGTATGCGAATCCTAATTTTTTCATCTTGCCAATGCAAGATACAGAACTTGAAAGAGTGTTGGATTCGAAACTCAAATTTTCTGATAAATCTTCATCTTTAGGAAAGGAACTGAACTTCTTCAAGAAAAAAGACTCAACAGTAATCATATCAAAAATTAATTTACCTTGTCGATCGCAAAGAGATAGATCAGACCTCGAAAAGATTTTAACTGAGATCTGCTCATACACAGAAGCAAATCAGTTAAAACAAATTAATATCTCCTTCCCTATATTAGATCCACAGAATCTAATAGTTATTAAAAACATTTTTACCAAGGTCTTCTCTGCTAAACAAATAAACATTAAACTCCATCAAGATTCTATTAAATATTTATCCGATATTAATGACATCGAACAAATTTTAAAAGATTTTCATTCATTACCGACGGGAGGCCATCAAGGTGTTTCCCGTACAATTAAAAGAATCAAAAAACAATTTTACTGGCCTGGCATGTCAGACGACGTGGTTAAATGTGTAAGGAAATGTAAACTTTGTCAGGTGGAACAAAGTATCCAGAAACCCAAAAATTCCAATGAAAATCTCGAGCATTAGCTCGAAACCTTTCGAAAGAGTGTACCTAGATGTTGTAGGACCTCTCCCAGTTTCACATTCTGGAAATAAATATCTCCTTACATTCCAAGACGACCTTTCAAAATTTTCTGAGGCTATTCCCATAGTCGACACCGAGTCCAAGACATTAGCGGAAGCCTTCACGACAACAATAGTTTGTCGACATGGTATTCCAGATCAGGGTTCTAACCTCATATGTCGCATGTTCGCCGAGGTATCTAAATTGCTGAGAATTAAAAATCTCAAAACTACTCCATATCACCCTCAAACGAATGGTGCATTGGAGAGAAGCCACAGAACGTTAGCAGAATATCTCCGATCTTATGTAGCAAAAGATCCACAAGACTGGGATACATGGATTCCTTATGCCATGTTTGTATACAATACTACCCCTCATTCGAGTACTAATTATACTCCCCGCGAACTCCTTTACGGATTCCCAGCCAAAATTCCAAACAATTTGAAATCTTCTCCAACCGTTTGCTATAACTACGACAATTATGCAAACGAATTAAAAGCTCGTCTACAGCATAGCTTCAAAATAGCTAAAGACATAGCCATGGCCAATAAAGGAAAATCAAAATTGCAATACGACAAAAGCTCCGTCCAAAAATCGTTTATGGTAGGCGATAAAGTACTACTTAAGAGCAGAGTTCGAGAGAACAAGTTTTCACCACTATGGTCAGGTCCGTATGAGATAATGGAGATTAATTCCCTCGAAAATTCCACCATTAAAATTAATAATAAAAATAAAAGAGTCCATAACAATGACCTAAAACTGTTCTCAGAGTAAAAACTTCAATATTTTCAAATATCATTCAGAGATATTAACATAGTGTCATCTTCCAGGTTTCAAAATGATGCAAATAGCATTCATTTTAATTTTCATCCCTTTCATCCACGGCTCAGGAATAGAGGTAAACCACCTAAATGCCAGTGCAGGCATTTACTTCGAGGAAATTGGCAGAGCCAACCTCTACACCAACGAATGGAAAATCGTCACCTATTACGACCTGGCGAATTTTAAATCAGAATTCAACAACATCCAGTTCATAGCCCAACAAATTACAGCGACCTGCCAGAAACTGGACAAACAGTCAGCCTTGAGCCACACTTGTAACGGTACGTTGTTACAAATTAATCTTATATTAGCAAATATAGAATATAAGAACCTGTTACTTGTGACCCAGAATAGGAAACAAAGAGCACTATTCAATGCAGTAGGCTCAATTTCCAAAGCACTTTTCGGCACATTGGACGAGGATGATGCCAAATTGTATGATGAACAGATTCGTAACCTCACCCTTAACCAAAAGTCCCTCCTATCACTTATGAAAAGCCGAACTGCGATAGTCGAAGCAATCGCAAATGTTTTCAACAAAACTAAAGCCGCAATTGAGAAGGATTTCTTGGTTATGCATAAAAAGTTAATTTCAATACAGATAGCTACATCATTAATGGAAAACAGAACATTGGATAACAAAATATCCATAGAACTTGAATCACGCATTTCACTGGTTTCGTTAATGGCATTCAGATACCAAAATACCCAGTCGGAATTAATAGATCTCTTAACAGATTCAAGGCATGGAAAATTTCATCCTACACTCATTTTCCCTAGACAAATTGAAGAACTCTTATTGAACATCAGACAGGAATTGCCAAATTCTATGATGCTTCCCATAAATCCTAGAGACAATATTTTATCACAAATTTACAAATTGAGTACAATAGCAGTGAATATTTTCAATAATAATAATATTATCGAGCTCCAAATTCCACTTCCATTCAAGGAACCTTACCAATTATTCAAAGTAATGCCATTACCTACACTCCTTAACGGATCGTTTATATATATTGAACCAGCAAATGAATATATACTAATAGATTACTATCGTGAGCAGTATATTTAACTAGCATTAGATGATATCCACAATTGCGCAACGTTGGATCATACGCACTTTTACTGCCAGATCACATCCCCAATCTTAAATGCAAATACTAAGGTAAATCAATGAGAGATAAATTTAATAAAAAAGGAGCCGATTACATCCGATTGTAAGATTTTAACATTAGAACAAGATTGTTTTTGGACGCAATTATCGCAACAGAACGCTTGACTTTTCTCCCTAAAAGATTCCATCCACATAGATATTATTTGCGAAAATTCCATTAACTCACAAGTTTTGCAAGGAACAGGAACAATGTATATCTATCCAGATTGCTATGTACGAAGCAAAGAATTAATCTTGCACGGACATAGCGTAAAAGTCTCAAAATTTAATTCTTATTTTATCCCAACAATAAACATTTCCAGTATAATATCGAATATGACGTCCTCCCCAATAGGATCGCATATAAAAATACATACTTTAAATATTACGAACAATATGGATCTAGATGAACTTCTACAATCCATTCGTTTCCAAAAACATCAAGAATTAATTCCTCTCAATCCCATAAATAGTCATCATATTCATCATTACGCACTGTCATATTTAACAATGTCTTTGATCGTATCTATTCTCTGCATATATCTATACATGAGATATAAATCAAGGACCCGCAAAGCTAAAAATATTCCGCCGGAACCTAAATTAGAAGATGTGCCTAAACCCGCACCTAGAAAGTTAAATTTCAAGATAACCCCAGCACCTAAAAGAAAACCTACAGAAAACGTCTAACTTACGGACACTAACAAACTAACAACAGTAACCTTTTCTTTCCTTAAATGTTATCACTCTAATAACTCCCTCATCTTCTCAAAAAGAACACAATTTCCAATAAATTCGATGAAGAAATGAAAAATGTTACAATTTCAAAAAAAAGCTGTAAAAGATAGAGAAAAAAATAAAGGTGAACATAAATAACAAAAACAACTTTTTCCATCGCTACATGATTTTTATTATATAAAAATAATTTATATGACTATATATGAGAATAATTAGAAGTAAATATAATTAAAAATGTAATAAAAAAAAAAAAAAAACATATACTTCCTAGTAATATATTTTATATAATAGCACCACTCTTTATAAAAATAAATAAATAAGTAGCAGTTATTAATATTATAAGAAAATATATTATGCAAATTAATTTCTATTGTTACCTATAATTACTAAAACTAATTTTTTTTTCTCTCTATCTCCTTTTTAATAAAAAAATAAATAACTAAATAAATAAA